>KZ453539.1:873735-1233040 GCA_002786265.1 Apostasia shenzhenica
AAGAGATATAATAATAGACAAAATAACCTAGGCATGTAATTGTGACATGAACTGCTTAATTTATGCTTATGGAATAATGGTGGATTATAATTTGTTTCTCAATGCCATAATGTTCTTGGGTGAGTTTTCTGAAAGAACTTTCATGATTTCACTAGCTGTACTGAAGTTGCTAGTATTTATTTATTTATATGTAGAATGTTCTTGGGAAGTGTCTATTTCAAGCTAATGTGAAAGTTACGAAAAATTATTGTGTTCGGACAACCCAACACGTGGGTTGTTCAGTTCCTAACAGGGCTATGCTAGTTGTGTTGTGGCGAGAAACACCGATTCTCCTTATTTTTGCTTCATATTGGCATTTTTGTGCTATGCGAAACATAAAAATGCCCATACCAAATGTTTATTGCAAATATGCTTATCTTTTCCTTTTGTTGCTTTGTATAAGCATTTCATACCCATAGAAAGCAAGGTTTTGAAAACCGGACCAGCTTCAGAACAGTAGACTGAAAGGTTCAAGGTTCAATGGTCGAACCGGGGTCGAACCGGGGTCGAACTGGGATGGAGTAAAAATTAAAAAAATTAATAAAATATAATATAAATATAGTTAAGATATATATTATTCACACATCAACACAATATATTATTCTTTTAACCCGGCCCGGCCCGACCCGATCATTTTCATGATCGGGCTTGGGCATGATCATCGGGGGCCCGACCCGACCCGGCCCGACACTAAAGCTAACTTATAATTTTATAATTATGATTTTATGTTGTAGAGTTGTAATAAAATTACAAAAGTTAAATTTTTATATGGTGCTTAAATGTTTATATTATTTCAAAATCCAAATTATATAGTAACATTGATATTTAGTATTTTTGGAGTTAAAGCTTGTTATAAAGAAAAACATAATAAATTTTTTACTTTGAGAAGAGTTTACCATTCGGGTCGACCCGGCTCGAGTTGACCCGACCCGAGCCCATCCCGAGCCCAAAAGATGCCCAGGTCTAGTTTGTAGTCATGCCTTTTGGATTAACCAATGCTCCTGCAGTATTCATGGATCTTATGAATCGAATATTCCAACCTTACCTGGATAAATTCATTATTGTGTTCATCGATGACATACTTATATATTCCTCTAGTGAAGAAGAACATGAGGAACATCTAAAAATTGCTTTGAGGATACTAAGGAATAAGAAATTATATGTCAAGTTCAGCAAATGTGAATTTTAGTTACAACAAGTGGCATTTCTAGGGCATATCATTAACTCATCTGGTATAGCTGTAGATCCATCCAAAATTGAAGCTATTACTGATTGGCCAAAGCCTACAACGGTAACTGAAGTAAGAAGTTTCCTTGGTCTAGCCGGATATTACCGAAGGTTTGTAGAAGGATTTTCGAAGATCGCCCTACCACTCACTCAATTAACTAAGAAGACTGTAAGATTTGAGTGGTCAAAAGCCTGCGATGAAAGTTTCCAGGAATTAAAAAGACATCTTGTTACAGCCCCTGTCTTGACTGTTCCCTCAACATCTGTAAACTTTGTTGTTTACAGTGATGCCTCTCGGAAGGGATTAGTGTGTGTATTGATGCAAGGTGGAAAAGTTATAGCTTACACATTTAGATAATTAAAGAATCACGAAGTCAATTATCCTACGCATGATTTGGAATTAGCTGCAGTTATCTTTGCACTTAAAATCTGGAGGCATTATTTATACGGAACCAAATGTGAAATATTCACAGATCACAAGAGTCTAAAGTATATCTTCACTCAAAAGGAACTAAATCTAAGGCAACGAAGATGGCTAGAGTTGTTGAAAGATTATGATGTAGATATTCAATATCATCCGGGGAAAGCTAATATAGTTGCGGATGCACTCAGTCAAAAATCTGCAAGTAATACTCTTACTAATCAAGAGGCACTTATTAAAGAAATAGAGCAACTACAATTAGAGACTCGAATAAGTGATGATAAAGGAATGGTAGCTTATCTTTGTATACAACCGAATCTGCATGAAAAGATCAAAAATGCCCAGCAAGAAGATTCAGAGATTGCTAAGATAGCTCAGAGCATAATGAAAGAAGATAATCCAGAATTTATGATAGGATCTGATGGTATTCTTCGATTTCAAAGTCGAATCTATGTTCCTAATTCCCTAGAGCTTAAAAGGGAAATTCTTAGTAAAGCACATAGTGCGGGATATTCAATCCACCCTGCCAGGAGAAGACTGCAAAATCCCAAGAAAAATGTTTCCTTATATCCCGTATGGACCCACTGATAGTTATCCTTAACCACTTTAAGTGCTTTACCTTTCAGTTTTCTAATCTAAGGTTACTCTGGGTGACCTGCGTGTGTTTCAACCTTTGTAATCCTGTTTTGAGATAAATAAAAATGTCTTTTCTTATAATCTGTTCTGTGATTCTGACTGATAGTCTCCCCTTATTTTATGGATAAACGATCCTTAAAAAATGAGGGTGTGACAAGTAGAACACGCATAGTATAACCTATCTTTGTTTGCATTGGACTCTGAAATTCTTATAGCACACCGCTGCCTACATCTACACTGCTTATTCTTGAATTATATTTTTGGAGAGGACTAAATTCCACTACTATAAGACTTATTGTAGTAGCTCATTGTATCTGGAACAACATTTACACAATAAATGTACACATCAGCAAAACGAGTACCATCATTAATATTGAACAAAAAATATAGTGATGCAATTAGTGAATGATTAATATAAATTGAAATTATATGAAAAAAAATTATATTCAGAAAATCCATATTATAGAAATCTTCTCAACTTAGAAAGGCATGACTGGCCTGTACTTGTATAAGCTAGCTTGTTGTCAAAACAAACATTTCACTCAAAAAAAATAAAGTAATGATTTTATAAAATCACTTTAAAAGCTGAGTGCAAAACAAAAAATAAAGCTTTTTGAATCCACTATCAAACCACCCCTAAACTTTAGAAACAAAGAAAACGAAATTTCAGGGAGAATAAACCTTCAAAGCTTGAATGGAGATCCATATATTCGATGCCCTTGCAATTGGAGGTTCACTAGATGAAGATCGCCTTCGGTTGAGGAGGTTTAGGGCACGACAAGTACGGTCACAGGAAGAGAACGCATCACTCGGCTAGAGTTTTGAAACATAAAAGGAGATAAATGAGTTAAGGACATCTTAGTAATTTGCAAATTAATAAAAATTAATAAATAATAATTTCAGAATTTCATTTAATGGAAACACAACCGTTACCGTGAATTATGGACCTAATCGATATATTTTGCACGAAAGGACTTGTATGATTAAAATTATGCAACTAGGGACTTGAAAGTTAAATTTAAAAAAAAAGTGAACCTATGCAATATTAATCTTTAGACTAAAAAATCTGAGCGTAATTTGCCCTTTAAATTTTAATTGACAGCAGAGGGATCAAACCCCCTTTAAAAAGAACATGATTTTTTTATGAAAAAAAAAAAACATGATTAAGTATATATTAATTTGATATAAGGTAAATTGCATCACGAGAAGGTATTACAAATTAATCTCAATTTTTTAAAATCTTTAATTTGATTCTTAAAGTTGCAAAAATATAATTTTTGACCTAATTAAAATAAAATTGTTAGTTTCTTACTAGTATGTAGTAAGATTAAGAGAACTAATTTCATGCTTTTTTAGAATATAATTTTAAAATATTAATATTTATATTTTTTTATTATAAAATTTTTAATAAAAAAGTAGATCGGAGAAATTAAATTTTAAATTTTTATTAATTTTTTAAGATGAGTGAGAATAGCAAGGTGTAATGGTATTTTAAATTATGTAAATAATTTAAACTAATAAAAAATATTCAAATTTTATATTTTTTATAACAAAAAATAATGAAAATAATGTTATTCTAAAAAAGATCTAAATCATAGCACTGTTATAATCTCAGGATTTAAATTAATTTTTTTTAAAATGGTAACTAATTTGTAATGCCTTTCCTACCTCAAGGGCCTAGATGCAATTTACTTTTGATATATGTATCAAAATTTTAAAACTCAGATTTAGCCAAACTAGAATTACTAATTTCGATAATTTTAATAATTTTAATAATTTTAATAATTTTAATAATTTTAATAATTTTGATTTACAATTTGATATTGTTGCCTGCCATCAAGTTTTAGATTTCATCGAAAAATTCAGATTTTAAAGAATTTTTGATTTTAATTGCAAACGTGAGGTTTTCAGTTGAAGAACGCGAATTTCGGTCAAAACATAAACTTTTTCAGCCAAAGTTAAAAAATAGTTGGTGTAGTATAATGAATTTTGAGTGGCATATGTGTCATGTCTCTACATTTTATGTATTTGAAAGAAGATTTTTTGATACTAATAAATATGAAGGAAGCTAAATACATGTATATTAAAAAATATATATTATAAATTCCAAAAATAAATGATATATTACTCAATTTATTAAGTTAATAAGTAAATCTTCTAGCATGATATAATTTGAGGATATTTATAAGAATTTATTAATATATATATATAAGTAAAATTGCAAAAATTTAAATACCTAATTTGAATTTTTTGTCAAGTGTTTACCTGTGAACCAATCATAATTTTTGAATATTGATACACAATTCTTAGCTATTTTGTTTTTTTAATATTTAAATTTTTAATATTACATATTGATGATATAAATTATATAAAAATTGCAACTTTAATATTATATATTGACACTAAGATCATATAATGATATTAATAATAGGCTCTATTATAATTATGTGAAGATATTTTTTTTTCCTTGTTGATTATTAAATGTTACTAGATCTTGTTAATGACACTCCTCAGAGCTTTTAGGATATTTAAGAAACTAAATAAATATATTATTCACACTAATACCTATAAATTACTAACAATTAAATTCAAACCAACAAACGTGTAATTAATCAAATAAATCATACTTAGGATCCTTAAAAGATAAATATATACGATTTGACGAAGTAAACTTATAACAATTTTTACTTTTGACTTAGTCGATATAAGTAATTATATTTTAACTTTCATGAAAATAATGGCGAATACCAAATTCATGTTCTTTTATCAAGTTTCTACATTCCAAACTTTGTGATTATATCTACGACACTTAAACTGACAATGTGCACAAAGATGGCTCTGATACTAAATATTGTTGAAAATTATGCGCAGTAAAAAGCTCCGATCGATTTAAGGATATTAGATTTACACAATTCTAAAAAATTCTCCTATATAAATAGAGTGAGCTAGAGAGAAATCTTAGTGCATAATAAATAGATAAATAGATAACTTTATATCAGTAGAAAACATGAATAAATCTTATTTTTTTTTTAGATAGAAACTAAATTATTTTCTTGGTCCAAATGAGATGATCTTATTAACTCTTAGATCCTCAATAACCACTCCCAAATTCTTATAAAATCACTTTCATCATCGATGAAAAAGAAATGGCAAAAGAACAGACAGCTACAAGCATAACATAAAAATCCCATTACAATGATTTTTTCTTGAGAGTCAATTTTCTACGAAGTGCATTATTCGCATAAAATTTAGTATTATTTTTATTTGGTTAGCATATTTTATAGATATTTTAAATTTTTTTTTATAAAAAGAGAAAAAAAAAATATTTTAACGTTTGATTCATACGAAATCATTTTTATGGCTGATAAAAAAGAAATTCGATGAAAATTTAAATTTCAATGAAATTACTTTCGTAATTGATGAAGAAGAAATCGACTCCCTTTCAATCTTGGAGGTTAATAAAGGTGGTTAGCCCTCAATATTTAATAAATAATTTATGCAACAAATTTTATGATAACAAAAAAAAATCTAAAATTTTCTATTCATTTATGAATCTAATTTTAACTATTCGATCAAATAAACTTATAACAAATAATACTTCAATAAAACTTTTAATATATACATATATATATATATATATATCATATTTTAAAATTTAAATTTCTACATTTTTATGTTACCTTCGTTTGACATTTTTTTAAATTATCATTTTATGAGATTCTAAAAAAATGGAATCAAATAGTATTATTTTAAGAAATAATGTTTTACATATTACAATAAATTTATTATTTTATGTATTATTTAATTTTTAATAATAAAACTTATTGCATACATTTTATTGTATTATGCTTGCTATGTATAAGTAATTTTTATATATATTTTGATATATAGAATATAATTAATCGAATTTCGATGATTAAAATTTAAAATTATAAATATTTTGTAGCATTACGTAAGTAATTATATCATTAAAGTATTAAATTGTATAGATTTCGAAACATCTTATCACAAAATCTATATCATTTGCTTAAGTTGCCATAAATTAGATTTTTTTTAAAAGAATATAATGACTTGCACAATTTTACAAAAAAAATATTTTAATATCATTTTATGAGTTGCTAAAAAAATGAAAGCACAAGCTCATTTTAAAGTTAATTATATTATATTTCGAAGCATTAACGTAGTTTCTTTAACAACGTGGCTAACATCTAACCCAAAAGATTCGTAAAATTCGTTTATTTATTGCACATTTTTATAATAATTTAACTTTAATATCTTTTAAAGTTTGAGAAATGAAGATGGTAAGATGAATATATATGAAAGGATAAAAAGGAAAATAAATATATTCGAAAAAAAATTAGTGTTGCACTCAATGTTTTAAAAATCAGACCGGACCGGCCGGTTCAATCGGTCGAACCGTGAACCAGTAAGTCAACCGGTCTGGTTTAATTTTATAACCGGATCAGCTTAAAACCAGCCAGAACCGGTCTAAACCGCGGTTCAACCGGTCAACCGGTGAACTAGTACGGTTGGACCGATTGAGTTTAAAATTAAAAAAAAAAACTTTCCTAAACTCTGGGTCCCTAAATCAGCCTCCATTCTGCAGCCTCTACTCGCGCGACAGTCACGAACTCGCGATTTCTCTTGCCTTGCACTCTCCTCTCTAGCCCTCATTCTTTCGAAATGATTTAGTATTTTAGTGATATGAAATGATGAAATGATTTAGTATTTTAATATTAATAAAGCATACATTTGTTCAGATCTTTTAATATGTACTAAATATTATACTCAATTTATGATTTGCGAATATTTTGTTTGGGTTATTGTTATTTCGATTTGCTTGAAATTATTTTTTGGGTTATTGACATAAGATATTATTTATTAAATATTCATTTTATGTCTAATTATTGTGTTGATGTGTGAATAATATATATCTTAACTATATTTATATTATATTTTATTAATTTTTTTAATTTTTACTCCATCCCAGTTCGACCCCGGTTCGACCCCGGTTCGACCATTGAACCTTGAACCTTTCAGTCTACTGGTTCTGAAGCTGGTCCGGTTTTCAAAACCTTGCTTTCTATGGGTATGAAATGCTTATACAAAGCAACAAAAGGAAAAGATAGCATATTTGCAATAAACATTTGGTATGGGCATTTTTATGTTTCGCATAGGCACAAAAATGCCAATATGAAGCAAAAATAAGGAGAATCGGTGTTTCTCGCACAACACAACTAGCATAGCCCTGTTAGGAACTGAACAACCCACGTGTTGGGTTGTCCGAACACAATAATTTTTCGTAACTTTCACATTAGCTTGAAATAGACACTTCCCAAGAACATTCTACATATAAATAAATAAATACTAGCAACTTCAGTACAGCTAGTGAATCATGAAAGTTCTTTCAGAAAACTCACCCAAGAACATTATGGCATTGAGAAACAAATTATAATCCACCATTATTCCATAAGCATAAATTAAGCAGTTCATGTCACAATTACATGCCTAGGTTATTTTGTCTATATAATAAAGTGCAATTTCACTAGTGTTTCCACATCTTAAAATTTATGAGATTTACTGGAAATCAGACATAAAACCTACCTGAACAGTATTAGCTCCAAGCAAAATAAATTCAGCAGCATCATCGCCCGTCTCAACTCCACCAATGCCAGATAGCGATAGGTCTTTATCATTAAACTCTGTCTTCATCATTTGTGCAATCTGCATCACTTTTCCAAGTGCAATGGGGTGGACAGCTTTGGAAGAATATCCTCCGGGTGTTGAATAGCTGCAAAAGAACATAAGATCAGTAAAATGAGAAACCAGGATTTTTGTTTAAATGATGCAACCAGATGGGATACTCAAGAAGAAGGAATCAGTCACCCCTCGACACAAGGTTCTGGGCGTAATGTATTGAGATCAATCCCCATCACACTCATGATGGTGTTGATAGCTGAAACCCCTTCACATCCCGATTTCAAAGAAACTCTAGCTGGCTGGACAAGATGAACAAGTATCAATGTAGCTTACAAAATGAATCATTGAGATGTAACAGGAAAAATAAAAAAATAGATGGCATTCAGCTTAGTTAGAAGATATATAAAATTACTAGTTCAAACAGTTGATCGGGCAAGATGTTGATCCTGCTGGTATACAACCTAACATCATCTGTTCTTAGCATTGTGAAGAACTAATTAATTAGGCCATTTGGCATTTGTGGGAGATAACTATAGCAGACAAAATCAATGGTAGAAAGAAGATAAATATAAAGATGAGATGATTTTGATACGTCAAAGAAAACTGGAAAAGTACTGTCATACATACACACTGGGAAACCTACCAACCTGTGTTATATCTGTGATGTTAGGGGTCATCTTGGCCCAAACAGGCACCGTTGCCTTTTCATTTATCCAACCACAAACCTCCTCCAATAACCCACAATCTTGTCCCACAGCAGCTCCCATTTTTCTCTCTGGCATACCATGAGGGCATGAGAAATTGATTTCAAGAGCATCCTGTAATAAAGAAAGAGAACATCTAATCATTAGCATGTATAATAAATCTAAAGGATGATCTTCTCAAATGAAAATATACCACTCCAGTTTCCTCAACACGCTCAATAAGTTCCCGCCATGCCTCTTTATTATATTCTTCCATTATCGAAGCAATAAGTATTCTGTCTGGGTACTCCTTTTTCAATTGCTTGAACTCGTTTAACATTGTTTCAAGAGGCCGATCACTAATGAGTTCAATATTCTCCCATCCTATGATCTGGCCCTTCGCCGAACCATTTGATCCTGCTCGAAGCCTTGCATACCGAGGAGTTACATTCACAACTTTAGATGCATCTAAAGAAACCTATCATGCAGAGTACAACTTTTAGGTGAAAGAACAAGCTCAGTGAAACTTCATTCATATCAGCAAAGAGGTATTAGTTATGAAACACAAGCAGTTTTCACCAGCACACCAAGCAATGAATGACCATAGAATGTTGATGTTGAATGTGCCTTGAATTCTTCGATAATGCCACATAGAATATCTCTTCGACTTGGGTTAGTTCTTTCAACAACAAAGTTGACGAATATTGAACAATCAGGCTTATTGGACATCTAGTATGTCGGATCCTCACAAAAATCAAAGATATTTAAAAAGTCCAAGTATTCAATAAGTAAACTAATGAAAAATGAAAAGCAAAGTCAAAAATATGTTTTCGAGAGGTTCTCGAGAAACTCATGTAAAGGTTTTCTCGACAAGTGCAGGAACACGCAAACGACATAACCTTCTATCAGAAAGTAAGGGCATGGTCAAAAAATCAAGTATAATTCAGTTACTACTTGTGGTCTAATAGTCACACTATATAAAAAATAAATTCAAGGTTTTAATTGCAGTACTCTCAGTGAGAGGTCTCATCCTCTTGTGATCTCTCTGTAATTTCTTTAGAGAATTGGTGCAACTTTTTTCCATGCTCTCTATAGTTTTTCCCATAGAAGTTTCCAATCTAATTTTCACACTATATAAAAGACAAATTTAACGTTTTACATGTGCTGCTCCCAGAGAGAGCTCTCATATCCCCTTGTGATCTCTCTATAATTCCTTTCAAGAAGTAGTGAGCCATTTTTCCATGCTCTCCATAGTTTTTCCCATAAAAGTTTCCACGTAAAACCTTGTGTCAAATTTTTTATGGTTGTCTACTTTTGTGTTGTTAGTTTATTAGCACTAATGTAGTATCTTAGTTTTTTGTTGAAGACATGTTTCCACACCGACTGCACTATTAGTTGAGAACAATGACAGTATGTTGATCAAACACAACAAATGCCTAAATTTTCAGTCAAGCATCTTATTAACATAAATCACGCAGTGTAAACTACTTCTTATTAAAGCAAAAACAAGAGAATCTGGTAGCTTTAGAAGCTCAGATAACTAGTATAACTAATTTAGGCTCTAGGCGTTTACAAACCCTATTTCATTCCAGTTCTGTAATTTGCAGGTAGGATCTGCAAATACTTCGCAGAAATTAAATCAAACACTTAACAAGATTCCACTTCCACCCACAAACTTTAACCACTAACACTCTGATCTTCAAAATCATCACCAACTCCTAAATAATAATAGCGAATCGATTTCATGAGCAACGTTTCTCTCCCTTACAGCCAATCAAAACACTATTCATCTCCAATCAATTAAATTTACAGAAGATGGATGATGACGAAAGCAAAAAACAATGATGAGAAAGCGTTTACAGTTTTGGCGATGACGGCTCCCCAGCCCTCGTCGAAGGCCTTCTTCATGACGGTGTAGTTCGTCCCCGGCGGTCCGGACCCGATCACGAACGGGTTAGGCATTTCCAGCCCGTTGACCGTCACCTTAAGGTCCGGCTCCACTACCGCCGCCCCCTCCCCCGACGCTGCCCGAACCACAGTCACCGCCGGCCGCTGCCTCCGCTGCCGAAACGGCAATCCAGCCGCCGCACTCCGCCCAGCCGGAATCCCTAACGACGCCGCCATAATCTCTCTCCCTCCTGCCGGCTGCTCATGGGAGATCCAGATCATATCCCGCAGGCCGGAGCAGCCAGGGCTCAGTCTGCTGAGCTGGCGCTTGGATGTCGTATACGGCGGCCAGACCTGAAAACGGGCTCGGGGACTTCGCCCGACCCGGCCCGGAAACTTTAAAGACCTCAATAATTATTGTAGTTTCATAGGAGTCTCTAAGCTCGGCTTGGGCCGTTGGGCGGTGACAACGGGACCCGGCCCAGCTGTTGGCCCGGGTGAGATCTAAAACTTTTTAGAAATATTTACATGGTGAACACAGAAATCAAATTAATGTATAAATTTTATTATAAATTTCAAAATATTATATATATTATATCTAAAATAATTATTTTTTAATTTTTTATATCCTGCATTATTTAATATTTTAAGATTTATAATAAAATTCGTAAATTAACTTAATTTCTATGTTCACTATGTAAATATCTCAACTTTTTAATACTTATATTATTTCAAATTAAAAAAAATATATAAATTTTAAATATTAGTGGCATTTACAAATATATTTCTTAACTGTTCTGTAATTACATATTAAATTTTTTCTTTTTATTTATTTTTTAGAAAATAATATATTTAAATTTTAATCAAAATCTTTAAAAAATTTTTTATTAATTACGATTATTTAAGTACTTATTATTAATGACATATATATATATATATATATATAATATTATAAGTATGTTCATAAATATATATATATATATATATTAGTTTTTTTAAAAAAAAAATTGAAGAATTAAATTATAAAATAAAAAAACAGAAGATTTAATATGTAATTGAGTTGTATCATGCATGATATATTATTTCAAAATACAGATAATATTGATTTAATGTATGATAATTGCTTCAAATTATCTCAACCGATTTATATTATTTATATTCTGCTAAATTCCCTATTATATGATTTAATGTATTTATAATTATTTCAAATTTTATTGCATCACATTCATGTTAAATGAAAAATTAAAAATTGGCCAATTATGTCACATTCAGAACAAATATTGAAATACATGCCTAAAATATTAAGGACCTGAGACTATGTGTCGGGCTTGGTCACATGAATTTGACCTGAATATATTTATACGCCTCGTTCAGTTTGAGAAATTTTTTAATCCAACGCAAAATTTAACTATAAAATTAACTTTATTTCACATTCAACACAAATATGAATATTAAAATTAACTTTATTTCATATCTTATATATTTTTTAATATTAAAATAAATTTTTTTCTATTAAATTTAAAAAGTGATACTTATTTCAAATGAAATATTTTAAGTTGCTTAAGGCGATAATATAAATCTTGGTGCTTTACTAAGGTGCCTATAACTATATATAATTAGAAGTAATCAACCCGCTTGAACCCCAATTTTTCTTGACGACTCACTTCATGATCAGATTTGTAGCCCAATTGCAAGCAACCCTTCCTCTCGTATTCCAAATTGATGTCCAAGCAACGCCTCGTTCCAAATTGTCCAGGTTTTGTCTTTTGACATGATATGATACATAATGTTTTAGTTGATGCTCTTCACTGCAATAGAGTAAAGTTCCATTGACTTTTTTATAATTGCTTTGAGGGTACTAACTTCTGTGTAGATGTCAAGGGCATTTCACCATTAGCATTTATTGCAGTTGCTATTCCAAGCAGTTTCTCATCGCTCAGTGTATTACTTCCTATAAGATTACTAACACTTGGTTGCTTATTAAACTCATAGGAAATATGTTAAAACAGAAAGAAATGGAATGCAATTTTTACGTAGAAATCCGAGTGTTCAGGGGAAAAATCACGACGTCATCTAAGCGATTTAATTCCACTAATTGAATCTCATTTCTTACAAAGCTTGTGGGTCTCTAAAGGAAGACCAAATGAGTACAAAAGAAAGAAATAGAGAGAGAGGGGCAGTTTGGCTAGAGAGAGGGAGAGAGACCTCCTTAGCTTCTCCTGCTCTTTCATATTTATAGCTTAAAGAGAAGGGGACAATCTGGCACATCTAACACCTATTTCTGCAAAAGAAGATTAGGGAGTGGACACACATGCTATCTTAAGTGTTGAGTTGACGTAGTAGTATGGATGATACGATCTGGAGATATCTCTTTGAGCTGCTGTTCGACTTGGGACCCTGTTTGTCTTGGACTGCTGTTCGACTTAGGACACTATTCGATGAGGAGTCTTAGAGAAGGTTCTAACACTAATTATTTGTATTTAACTCCTTTAATTATCTGGCTTTTAATGTTATTTAATTTTCTTAAGACAAGTGCAATACTTATAAAATAAAAATCAGCAGCTGATGGAAAGTTTAGTGATATTTTCTTTTATTCTTTGCTATTTAAGTTTAATTTTTTAAAAGATATTACAGCTTAATTGTTAAATTATATGAAAAATGATGATGCTTTTTAGATTGACGTTATTCTCTCTTTTCCCTCAATTTACAAAATTTCAACTGCCTAAAGATCTTAGATGAACATCGCAACCACATGCTTTTATTTTAGGGATAATTATCTACATGCCACACCATTTTATTTTATTTACGCGTTACCCTATTCTTAGTTAATTACGCTATGCACACTCAAAATATTATAAAATCTTACATACACACACTTTCACTTATTTCTATTATAATGAGCAATTATAATTTTTCAATAACCTAATTATAGTTAGGTTACAAAAAATCTGAACCGTTCGTCATATTATTTTAAGGATATTTAAATATATTTTGAGTGAAAATCTTAAGACTTTGATGTTTAGGTTGTGATAAGGGAAGAAAATATCCGCGACGTGAATTGATTTTAGGACAGATCAGCGCTTTAGTGTGACATCGAGGAAGAAAAAAATATGTACTGTTAAGGGTAAAGATATAATTTTAATGATTTACTAACGAAATATTTTTTTTCAAATAGATTTTGACTAAATTTTAACTTAATTGTGTTATATAAGATTTTATAATGTTTTGAGCGTGCATAACGTAATTAACTAAAAATAGATGAGTAACGCATAAATAAAATGAAATGGTGTGACATGCAGGTAATTATTCCTTTATTTTATGAAATTTTTATTCAGGTCCCGAGAATACATCGGGCCTCAGGTATATTTACTATAATTTTGAAATTATTGTTTTATGCTGTTATAAAAAAAGAAAATAATGTTTTATGAGTTATCAAATATTTATTAAATTTACTCAAAAAAATTCAAATTTACAATTTCAAAAAACGTCTTCTGAATTTTTAAAATTAAGAGTAATATTAACTAAGTTTTTATTTAAAATAAAAATATTTAGACTCCCTTTTTAACACACGTGATTACACATGTTTAATATAAACAATTAAAAAAAGATATGCATGCAATATTTAAAGTTTAAGTTAAGAACCAACTTTAAAAAGTTTATAAATCTTGGGACCTCAATATTACTTTCTGAAAATCTTAAATATATTTGATGTCAGAGAACATAAAAGGTTGTGTAGTTTTTTAATTTCTTTTTTTTTTTAAATGTTTTTATGGAGATCTAAGTTGCGTAGTTGTCCATAGAGGATTACCTTTAAATCATATAAGAATATTTACATATTTAACACTTCATATCACTATATTTATATATTAAATAATTTTTCTTAAAAATTACACGCCACACGTCTAAAAATTACACTCCACATACTTTTTCTAAAACTGCAGTGTAATTTTTTAAAAATGAGTATGATACACATAATTATGATAATATAAAGTGTTATGTAGATAACTATTCGTTTTTTTATGGAGATCTGGGTTGTGTAGTTATCTTCTAGAAGGTAAATTGCATACTGAGGTTTTAGGAAATTTGATTATTAATCTACAAATTTCATAAATTTTAAAATTTTTATGCATTAATCTATAAATTTTGAATCATATTTGTTGCGTGGCAAAAATATTGTGTTAGTTTAACTTCACATATGTGGTTGACATGTGGGACAGATCAGACAAAGTATAGGACATCCAATTCTCAAACTCGATTGTCAAACAGTCTTCTGCGGGCCAACTGAATAGAGATCACATCAATTGAGTGTCCAACATAGTGAACCCAAGCGAAAGCCCAGCTGAACAACTTACCAGTTTAGTTTGACTCGACGACTAATCATCCACTAAACTCGTTTACTCTATAATTAGTTCTTTAACGCAATCAATAGCATTTAAATCCCTAAATTTGATAATTTATTCTCATTTAATTCCTCCATATTTTAATATTTTTTATGTATAATTTAAATTAAATGTAATATTATAGATAATAGACGGACCATATTACAATAAATCATAAATCTCAAGAAAAAACTATACAAACATCTTAAGATTCAGAATTGTCCCTCCTATTGGGCCAATATGCAATTGAACCTCCATATTTTTTAAATTTCACTAATACATAAATAAGATTTTGATATTAATATTGTGGCCCAATAAAGTTATATAAATCTAGATAGCTAATTTATTTAATTTAAAAATTAGAAAAATTTAATTACATATAAACTTAAATTACAAAAACCTAATAGCTGAGCTCATGGCAACAAAAACATACAAATAGAACTGGACAATTTTATAAGAAAATTAAAATTCGCTTACAAAAAATTTATCTCATGCTCAAAATTAATTTATAAAATAAAATTAATTCAACTTATAATCAATTATAATCTTCATAAATATATTTATTTAAAAATTTTAAATATAAATGTGAAATCAATATATATATATATATATATAATAATAATTTATATAAAAGAGATAAAAATTATAAATATGTAATACATATAATTTAAAAATATATTTATAATATTGTATTTTAATATATTTAAAATAGTTTTAGATAAAGTTCAACTTATAATTAAACTTAATTTTACTCTAATAAATGACTCAAATTTAAATTATTTAAACAGTTTCGAATCTGAAAATAAAAAATTTAAATTTACTTAAATATGGATCTTTCAAGCATGCATGCTTCAACTACGAATAGGGCTGTTATCGATCTGTTTTCGAGCTGAGTCAATACCAACTTGAAATCAAATCATTGACATTTCAATCGACTCGAAATCGGCTCGAAGTTGATTGGGTTCAACTTCGAGCAGGCTCGAGTTGATTACAATGAACTTCGAGCCATGAATTTGTCAAACTCAAAATTCAACTTCGAGCCAATTTCGAGTCATTTTTGAGCCAGCTCGAAAAAAAATCTCAATTATTTTTTCAAGCCGATCTCAAGCCGGGTAGCAGGCTCGGCTCAATCCTGTTTGAGATTAACTCGATTTATAATATATATTATTTACATATATTATATATATTATAATAAATATATATTTTAAATCAAGCAAATCTCGAGCCGGCTCAAAATTATCATTGAGCTGAACTTTTGGCTCGTTAGTCAGCTTATTTAGATTGACTTGATTTCGATTCGATTTAAAATCGATTCAACTTACGATCGAATTTCAATCCACACCCTTAACTTCCAACTTAAAAAAAAAAACATAACAAAAAGTCTACCACACGAAACAACTACATTTGTAAGATTCAGAAGACCCAACCACGAACTCCCTAAACGGCCTGAACCGCCTTCGCCATGGCGTAGGCTGCGGCGGAGGCGGCGGCGCCGATGAAAGCAGTCTGAACGGCGCCGGAGAGCGGGCGGCTGCCGCTGAACCGGCCCTTGACGTAGCCGAAGAAGAGGAGGGCGGCAAGGGTGACGCCCACCGACGTCAGCATCGCGTTCCTCGCCGCCGGCACGAACATGTACGGCAGCAGCGGCACCAGCCCCCCGACCACGTACGACAGCGCTATCGCCGTCGCGCTCTGCACCGCCCTACCCGCCTCCGGCTTCTCCAATCCCAGCTCAAATCTTACGGAAGATTAAGAAATTCTTCATATATATCCTCCACGCATGCATGACGACAGTAAAATAAAATAATAATTTATAAGATGATCTATCTGTAATTTACAATTATTTTTAAAGATGTACTAAAATATAAGGATTTAAATATATTACATATAACACTATCTTATTTACTCATAAATATTATTCTAAAAACATCCTAAATATAATAATTTAATCATAATTTTTATATAAATATTGTCAAAATGAACAATAATCGTTGATTATTATATATTTCACAATTAAAAACTTTAGTAATATCACGTATTGAATTATAAAATATTTATGTGAAACTATTGTTGGCGGCTAATTTAATAATTAGTGGGATAATATGACGATAATTAAGTCAGAAAATAAGTGATGAATAGATACCATAACTTGGAGTGAGTAATAATAATATGTTTAGCATATCATTAAAATAATATTTATATTTTAAATATCAAGTAAATAAATATTATAATTTTACGTATCAAGTAAATAAATATTATAATTTTACGTATCAAGTAAATAAATATTATAATTTTACGTATCAAGTACGTAGATCTCTTAAAAATTATTAATTAAAAAATAACATTTAAATGTTATGATATATAGATTACATAACATAACACTAAGATAACAACGAACTAAATTCCCTTAATTGTTTTATGAATTCACAAAAAATAATGAGCACGTGGCATGCAATTTAAAAATATAAATAAAAATAGATTAATATACAAAATTAACTCAAAAGATATAGAAGTAAACTATAAAACATATTATTATGTAGAAAATTAATGAGAGAATTTGATTTTTAGGTTTTTTTTTTTTTTAATAAAAAGGTGGATGAAGTTACTTCATCATGAAGTCCAGCCAGGCCTGGGGATTCTTTCTGAGGCCGATTACAAGTGGGCCGTACTCGTGGGCCTCCAGCCCGTATTCCGCCAGTATCTGCGCGACCTCCGCCGCCTCTGCCACGTGACGAATTCCACACCGTCAGATCAGGATCAGACGGTTACATGCAAAAAGAAAGGATCGCCACACACTGACCAGTGTCAGGCACAGCGACGATCTCCTCCTGCTCCCGCTTGTACTCCCGGAAGTAGTGATCGGCCTCGCTCTTCGCCGCTAGATACCTGCCACGTGGGAACAACGCTGGATCGGCGACAAAAATAAAACCCTAGAAGTTCAAAACGGCGAAGAAAAGGGCGACGGCGAACCCTCCGAGGCCCATGGAGATGGCGCCGGCGGCGACCTCGGCGAGTCCGGCGGTGAGGATGAGGGAGGAGGGAGCGTCGGCGCCGGAGAGGCCGGCGGCGAGGGCGAAGGGGACGGTGAGGCCGTCGGAGACGCCCAGAATGACGTCGCGGACGACCTCGCCGGAGGTGAAGTGCTTCTCCTTGTGGTGCGAAAGAAGCTTCTCCGACGAATCCTCCGCCGCCGGCGATCGCCCTGCTTCCAGAACCATTCTGCAAACGACGGAGGAAAACGGGAGATGGAACAGAGCAATTTATAGTGCAGTGAGAATGGCGAGGCGTTATGTCCGACGAAGACGCAAGCTCTTGGTGTTATTACGAAACTGCCACTGTTGGCGGTGTGTGAGGAAGTTAGACGACAAACACTGGCGAAGGGATGCACGTGTTAGGCTCCGTTTGATTTGAAAATTAAATTTTAAATAAACAAATCTTTTATTTTATACATTTAATAAAAAATAATAATTTAATATTAATAAAAAATATATAAAATATAAAAATAAAATTAATTATAATATTAGTATTTTTATTGAATAATTTAATTTTACAGTTAAAATTTACATTAGAATGAAAAAATAGCTCACATTAAATGATGTATTATGAATTTTTTTAAAAATAATATATTTTAAGTTCAAAAGCTTTGAAATTTAGTTGGCATTTAGTACAATTTAAACTCTAAAATTTACAATAAAGTTTTAATGAAACTTTTTTTTGTTAATCTCTGATTTATGTCATAGGTTATTTGTTTATCTTTATGATCAATCATTTAGTTGGATATTATTTTTTTAATTAAAAATTTTATAAATTTTTAGAAGATTAAATATAATTTAAAATATTTTTTGGGATTTATTTGATTGAAATATACTTTAATGATATTTTAGATTTTTTTAAGATAAAAAAAAATATTTTAGTCTTCTGAAATTTGTTCACTTTACCGTAGAGGTTTACAAATTTTAAATCATATCAGATATATTTTTTAAATTACTACACAATTTATTTGGGGTAAAAAATAAGAGAGAATTACATACATACTCCTTAAATCATCTTGAATTACATATTAAACTCCTTATTTTTTAATTTTACAACTTAACCCCCTAAATCATCCAAAAATAACATATTTAGGTCTTTCTCAAGATTTTTAAAGTATGTTTTTTTACTGATTTATAATTATTTGGATGTTTATTACCAATAATATATATATACAAATATTATAAATATATTTACAAATACATGTATTCTACTAGTTTTTATTTTTGGATGATTTAGGGGGTTAAGTTATAAAATTAAAAAATGTGGGGTTTAATATGTAATTCAAGATGATTTAAGGGGTATGTATGTAAATGCCCCTTTTTTAATTTATTATTTTTCCGTTATCGTCTTTTTTGGGAATTAGTCGGTCGCGAGCTCCCCCTCGCTCTCCGCGCTCACCGTGGCCTGGCCCGCAAGAAGTCCCACGGCATCTAGTGCGCAAGTAGGCTATGCGAGTCATCGTAGCCTGTTAGTGCGGCCGCGTGCAGCGGTGAACAACCGCCGCGCACCCTGCCTACTTGCACCTAGGCAGTTGCTCCCGTGATGGCGGCCGGCTGCCACGCGCTAGACTTTTTTACGCACGACCTGCTTGCGAGCAGGTACTCAGGCTTGTGACAGCGAATGGTTGTCGCGCATTCGGCCTGCATGCATGTAGGCAGTATTGCAGTGGTGGATGATGAGATCTGGCAAGCTTGTGCAAGCCTGGCTAGAATGGAAAGCAACAGTAGCACACTTTAAAAAAAATTTTATTAACATTTTGAAAATTTATAAAGTAAGAATATTTTCATTATTTTAAAAATACTTAACAGATTTTATCACAGAGTGATCATGATAACTTGTATATTAATTTTGTGGACTTGTATGACATATTTTAATATTTGTGAATCTCCATAATAAAATGAGAAAATCTTAGAAGTAAAATTACTCATAAATAAAATTACTTTGTTATTGAAAATTACGTTGAATATGAAATAAAATAATTTTTTTATTAAAATACCTGTAAAACATAAAATAAATTATTTTTTAATTTTAAATTTTGTATAAGATGTGAATTAAGATTTATTTTTAATATTTAAAAATATTTATGATATAAAATAAATATAAAATATTAACCTAAGTATGTTTTAAAGAATTTGATGATTATTTAAGCTCCAACTAAATAAAGCACTAGTGTATTGGAGAGAGTGTTTTTAAAATAATAATTAAGTTAAAAACTTAGGATCTATTTATAATAGGGGTTTTTTCATTTAACTAAATTATTTTTTATACTAGATTACTATTGCATTAAAGCTATTGTTTAGATATTTGTATAATATTTAAAATTTTTTTGTAACATCTCAAAATTTAATTGGTGGATTTAAAATGTAGAGCTAATTTAGACTCAAAATAAATAATTTTGAATTTAGAATAAATAAATGAGATTATAAAAAAAATGATTTAAAATTTGGCAACTAAAAATGAGTCTCTTGTTGTGTTTATGTCCCTGCCTCAGTTTGAATTTAAGGGATGACGATCCCCAACTTGCCATTGAGGGCTATGACTACTGCTGCTGATGGCTAGAACACTGTGGTGTTCAATATATGAAAAGAGACAGTTGAGATATAAACCAAGAGAATCAAGCCAAAAGATAAAATATATGAAGAAAAAAGGTAAAAAAAAATCAGTCAAATGTGTAATGAAGTTAGTGATTTTTATGTAAAATTCGAGGATGAAATTTCTAAAGGTGAGAAGAATTGTAACATCTCAAAATTTAATTGGTAAATTTAAAAAGTAGAGCTGATTTAGACTTAAAATGAATAATTTTAGATTTAGAATAAATAATTTTGAACTTATTTATAAGAATATAAAAATTGAGAGATTAAAATGCAAGTTATCCTAAAAAAATAATAACTTTGTGGTTGCCAGCTGCCTGCAGCAGCCAGCAGCCCGCGCCAGCTGCCTCTTCCATTTCCTCCCTCTGCCCTGTGGCAGAGGAAGATTAAAATAAATAAATAAATAAATAAATAAATAAGTAAATAAAAGGGCAAAGGATCTTTAAGCATTTGTTATTTTCCTTCTCTACGCCTCCTCTGTTCCGCCTCCTGCCAAGAATAAAAGAAGAAAAAGGGAGAAAAAAGAGAGCTAAAGAATAATTTTGAGCTTTGTATAATGATAAATTGGTAGTTAATTTTTTCCTGATATTAAATTTTTATTTTCAACCACCAGAGCTACCCGCATCTTCAGGCCAATTCTGAGGTGTGGCCTGCCTTTGTTCACCGGAGTCACTACTCCCAGACTGGTTCCCAGCCGACAATCTTGCACACAAATATTGTCAAATACAAAAACAAACATTGGCAGGGACTCTTGTGTGCGTAACCCATTCTTTTCTACCCCAGATTCGCCTCACCATTGAACAAGTGGGGATCTAGGCTCTGATATCATTTTGTAACATTATGATCACGGGATGTTACAATACCTGTGACATACGTGGCCGAAGAGGGCGGAGAGTGATGCCGGGTGATGTCCTAAAAGAAAGAAACCACTAAAGCAAAGTGCGGCTCCTGGCAGGCTTCTAGGCCAAATAATAAGTGGTGAGAGGGGTACAAGAATGAATCGTCCCACATCGGAAAAAGAGAAAGATCCTAAGCTGTATAAGTAGATAACGTGATCTCAAATAGTAAAAGAGTTTTTTGAGGCAAAATCGTAAGAGTATTGATGAAAACTCTGTAGTTAAGCGTGCTTGGGTTAGAGTAACATTGAGATGGATGACCTCCTGGGAAGTACTCAAGTATGCAGTTTTTCAGATAATACCTCTATAATGAGATTATGAAATCTTACATTTTTAGATGAAAAATTAAATAAAAAATAATTTTAACCAAAGCAAACCAATATTTATTTAATTGAATTGATTTGATTTATAATCTGATTTGCTTGATTTGATTTTTTAAATTTAAAATTGAACCGAATTTTTATTTTTAATTTGGTCATCAAACTGACCAACTAAACCGAATACATAAACCTAATAATAGCACAACATTAACAGCTTGTTGACATAAAGAATGAGAGTCTTAAGAATGAGAGTCTTAAGAATGAGAGTCTTAAGAACAGTTAGTAGCCAAAAAAATAATAATCATCCACATAAATGCACCAGATATAAGATGATTTAGGGCGAGTCCCACTATATCCATTGAAAACCAGACAAAAATATTCACTATGAATCAAAGGTTTGCTCTTAGGCAATTACAAGATGAAAGCTAAAAAGAGAAAAAAATACAAGAATCATAAGAAACGTATATATCTACCTCAATGGTATTTTAATGAGAAATTTATAGACGCAAGCCTTTGCTTTAGGTAACCGATTAAAACGAAATACAAATTCCAATTATTAGCGTCATCATCACGCTATCAATAGGAAGACACGTGACTTTTTGGGCGGTTGGGAGATTCAGAATCGGTAAACTAGCAATTAGCGATCGGAAAACCTAGTAATGTCCTTCTGTTAAATAAATAGTCATAATGGAAGGCAACTCTATTGCAACTAGATGAAATGTAGGGCAAAGTGCTGACGTGTCACTCGACTTTTAATTGAATTGTGGCGGGATACAGCTAGCTCTGCTGAAGTGTGGCGCCATGCTCAATGTTGCATCTTTGCTCGTCTCTTATCGAAATCGACGTTTTGGAAATCTAGGAAGCTACCGGCATGAACATTAGGAGAAGTTATTAGGTTCGGACGGCGCACCGTCCGGAACCCAATCAGAGGGTGCTACGTGTGCCATACAGTTGGGTCTGAGCACACGTGGCACCCTTTGATTGGGCGTTTGAACGGTGCGCTGTCCGCACCCAATAATTTTTCGAACATTGAACTCTTATATGTTCACAGCTTGTGCTAAGGAATGAAAATTCCACAATAACAAGGGAAACTCACAAGGGTCTATACAAAGAGGAAAGGGGAAGGAGAAGGCATCAAAGGTCTCATTTGATTCAAGTTTTTTTTTAAAATAAAACATATTTTATTTTTTAAGTGTAAAAAGAAAAAAAAATTATTTTTAATATTGAAAAATGTGTAAAATATAAAATAAAGTTAATTCTAATATTCGTATTTGTGTTAGATGTAACATAAAATTAATTTTTTATAATTAAAATTTGTGTTGGGTCAAAAAAAAATACCTTGAACCAAACGAGGCTTAAGGGCATATCCAAGGTTAATACAAGATCCCTAGAGTTTAGAGGCTTACAATAGAAGAAAAGAAGTCGAGATCAAGGACTTGAAAGAGAAAAAAGTCCATGTAATTTGCTTGAGGAACTCTATTTATAATTGTCGAGGGTGATTTGTGATGATAGAAGCTTCTTCTATAATGTCAGCATGCGGCTTTGGAAGCGTTTGGTTCATTGATATCTTAATATTATGTTACATAATCTAGATGTCATGATATCTAGATGTTATCTTTTGATTAATAATCTTATAATCTTATAAAAAATTATTTATAGATATCATTAAATCAACTTAATACAGTATCAAGATAACATTGAACCAAACGCCCCCTTAAGGCTTTATTTGTTTGGCAGTTAAATTAACAAAATTTAATTTTAAATTAGCATATCATATTACACATAAAAATTAACTTTATTTCACATCCTACACACATTACTAAAATAATAACCAACTTATATCACATCCTTCACATATCACAACATAATAACTAACTTTATATGACATCTTTTACATATCCCAATATAATAACTAACTTTACTTCACATTATTCACAATTTTTAATAAAAAAATATATCTCTATTCAATTTTTAATTTTAATCTAGTTAAATTAAACTTTACAAACAAACAGACCCTAAGTGACCGGTGAACGCCTAAGGATAGTGGAGCCTACCATGCCCTGGGTTGCCCCGCTATGGAATCTGCCCAACAAGGCCATTATCGAGCAAGTTGCTTGAGGTCCTTCCAATACCGCAGACACTGAGTGCGTTCTTCAAGTAAGCGGTTACACTGGGGGATACTATTTGAATTTCACGTGAAGATTGTTAGGACGAAGTGAAAAATCCCATGCAAACACACTTTTTAGAGAGATTTGAGAGCAAGTAAACAAAATAGAAAGTCAAAAGGACCTAATCAAACAAGCCACATAGCACGACTCCATTCTACTAAGGGGATAGCAACCATTGGGATACACAACATTTGAAAGAACGGAAATAACTACTAAAGGAACACACCGCGTAAAAGAAAGTTGAACTCCTCTAATTCGTGCAAGTCCGATGGCACAACTCCGTTCTAAAAACCCGGCATCAGTGGTATTTTAAAGCCATACCTGTGCAAGCGAGACAGGCTCTAGTCTCAACTGGACCGCACTCACCCCATCCATAAACAATTACTACATTCAAAAAAATAATAGGCAGAAAATTAAACCTCCGAAAACAGTACTTCATGTAAATTACATAGAGAAACAACACATTAGCTCGTCATTTCTCGACATAATTAGACAATTTTTAACTATACACGAGACATTTTCAATCATGTAGGAGATTAAACTTGCACAGAAAAATCTTCAACCACAACAATTTTCAAATAAGTAGACCATTTTCACAGTATAGCATTTTCGAAGCAAGTTGGTATAGACCTGTGGTAATATAATCTGCCTCTATCCCATCTGTTTCTCCAGCAAAACAACATTTAACTCGGGTATATTGAATCTAGAGGACCTACTTGCACTTTACCAATAGATCTATTTTAGCTTTACTTGATTAATTTAAAAATTACAAGAACCAAGTTGAATGTGAACTCAAACTAGAGAAATCTGGAGCATGAGATCTATGCGATAAAATTCATTTGACAGTTTATTCTTCTAATAGCCAAAGAATCAAATCTTCAAAAACCATAATTATTCTCGTCTAATAAGGAATGTCAGCCTTACCAATATAATGCCAATGATTCATAACGCCTTCAATCGTGCTTCAGAGCTTTTAATAGAAGAGTTCTGACGCCAATTGCGGCGATGTAGGTGGCAAATGTAATGCCGATTCCAGCAAGAAGAACACCGTTATCATAAACTGAACTCTGAACTCTGTAAACTCGCAACCCAATGGTCTCCCAGTAGCTTTCAGTCCATACTGGGTCCACTAACCCAAGAGGATCTGAGGCGTTTGCAGGCAGGATTTGCCATGAATTGGATTCAAATTTGAGCCGTGTTGAGTAAGCAGGCACATACCTAGTAAAAATAGAATATAACAAGTCACAACATGTATACATTATGCTAGTTACAAAATCTCAGTTGACTTCAAGGTAAAATACTGCCGTGAAATCTTAGTGAATTACATATCTAGTCTCGAATTGTTAATGATACATAGAAAACACTCAAATATTTTGAATACCACAAAAAAAAAACTCTTTTGATTACCTTCCGTTATCATCTCTATACTCAAGAGCTAAACTCTGGTTCTGTTAAGTTCACCCTATTTGTGGTTTTAGAATATTAACTGTAATTCCGAAATCTTTCTTATCCAATTACAATGAAGCAGCACATTGCTTTTAAGCAAAAACAAAGACTTGAGGGTTAATATGTACTTAAAGTTAATTCAAGTCTAACAAAAAAAAAAAACCACTACTAAATTTAGGGCATTCATCAAGTAGCAGGCTATTTTGTAGTGTTTAAAAGAAGAGGGGAGCTTGTATGTAATACCAAAGAATTAGAAACAAAATGCATAATTTGCTAAGATTTCGAGAATGTGTACTAAATTGCTTCAATTTTCAATTGAATCTCTGTCTATACATATTTTGCCAGAACACCAGATTCATGAAGTTGAACAAGTTAATAAAATATGGCGAGCTTTTACCGACAATCTCATGAAGAGAAAGCAAAGAGAAGTAGTTGAATGGCTTATGAAAATCATTTCAAACAACTGTGTTTCACTTTTTGGAAACAAAACTTAATGTCTAACAAAGGTCAAGAACTTACTTGGTAGTGGATGTAACACATCTGCTGTTATCAGTTTCTGCCGCTACACACACTTGACCATTGCCAGGGCACTCTCCCTTGCAAGAATTTGCATTCTTTTGTTGAGCAGAAGTTCTATCAGCAAGAAAATTCCACACAAAGCGAGAAGTATCATCTGCGTATTGTGGGTGCTGTGTCTCGGAAGGCAAATCAATAAAAACACCAACATAATGACTCGGGCAAACATTGCCACAAGTTATAAAGCTCTTCACAACAGCACAAGAAAGACCGGGTTCACAGGTCAATAAGCATCCCACTAATTCTTCTACAAGTGAAACATTAACTTTTATGGAGTTAAGAACAATGAGATTCAAGGGGGGGCCCTGACTTGCAAGAGTATAAAGTGCTCGTGCAACCAGAACAGCAGCAGCAGCTACCGAAGAGGAGTTGATATTTGCTGCATCAGAGTGATTATCGAGCATTAGAGGCATTTTTTACATGACATGAGTTTGAGTTTAAAGTTTGTGGTAGCACGTACAAGGATTATCCAAATGACTGGCGTAATATTTATTTCTGAAAGAAGTGTCGAAATCCTCCAGAACAACTCCAGGGATTGAAGAATTCTGCAAAGAGATAAGACTATTAATTAGAACATGCTTATAGTAACAAGGCAGCTTGTAAGAACAACCATATCCCCCATAGTATAGAAATGGCTAAGCTTTGTTCCTTGCTCATGTATACTCGAATAATTTGTATATGCACAATCTATACACAAGCTTTTCTGCTATCTGAATAGAAAACTACCCAACAGAGATTTTCAAACTCGAGAAAAATCCTATCCCATGAATATGAAGGCCATTGCATGAATGTGAAGGACCATAATGTACAAGCACAATGAAATTTTCTTTTAGTTAGATGTCACATGCTTTCCAATAAAGCACTTTTTAAGTAGAACCTGATCCAATTGCCACAAAGGTTAAGAATTCAACAATATACTAAGTGGTGGGGACGCGATACCAGAAAATTGTAGATTTATCCCAAGTATACTCTACACTCGATTCTCGAGATTTCACCACTTGGCGTCAATCTAAGAGGACAGGTAGCTCTAGGCAGATTAGGCAAAGGGCATGATTGGTGCCTTATTAGGAAGATTTTGAATGCGAATCTTTTAAATTAGCTAATTGATTTGAATGCGAATCTTTTAAATTTTGGGCTGACTTTATTTGTTACATTTCATTTTTTTTTTAATTTATCACTGAACACTACAATTTCCCCCACCATACTTGGATAATTGTGATGCGATTTGAATTTGAGACTCCATGGTATTTAAGCAAACTCCTTTCTCACCGAGCTACAAAAATACTTTTATATTTCTTTCTTGTATGGTAGTATTTAGAATATTTATATTTGCTTTTATTTCAGTATTTATTTCTGCACTTTAAAATTCAAATATAACGAGGCCTATATATAGGCATGGCCTATTGTAATTTGAGTTTGAAATCAATGCGTTGTATCTTAGCAAAGGGACAACTTGAAGCCTTGAGTGAAAATCTATAAATACTGCAAGGAAATGTAAGGTATTCCTCAGTTCTTCTTACTTCATTATTCGGTTGTTTTCAAACAAATACAAATCCAAATCCTTCAAAGTAATTTCATCAGCCATAATTTCAATTCCTTGCATACCATCTTCTGCAACTTGACGGCTAGCCACGATCAGTCGACCCCTCCGAACACAATCTCGTATCTAAGCTGCATGCATTCGAGCACCATGCTACCCGCAAAGACTCGAGGGATTTCGGCACATGGACAACCTAGCGTTGAGGGTTAGCCACCCACCCCTCTCCTCACCGCTTCTTGTCACTTCGTCCTCGTCAGTGCAAACCCCGAGCACGATGTCTGTCAATCTTATGCCCACATTAGGATCTATATCGCCTATGCACAACTTGCACCCTATCACTCGCAGATTCATTGCAGCTCCAATCTACGTTGACATCAACCACCTACCCGACATCGGCCACCTGTGCCAACTTGTTCAGCCTCTATGTTTAACATCATTGGGCTGACATGCTTCTTCGCCCAAAGATACCTCCATCTCCTCTCATCATCTCTTCGTGACTTCACTTAGCCTTCTCTCTAGATTCATTGATCCGGTAAGTACTACTAACAATTATTTCTAATTTTGAATGTTTTTTGGTTGGTAATGGTTATTAAAGGTGCTTTATTTGATCAAATGTACGATCTTAATTATTATTGAGTATGGTAATTGCAGTTGAGATAATTATTCATGAGAATCCCCTTTCTACATAACTCGGCTCTTGACTTGTTGAAATAGCTTTATACTAACTAGTTTGTGATGGATATTCTACGCATAAATTGATCTTAATTTTCTTCACTTTTAAAATTGATTTGCTTACATAATTAGATTTTCTTGGTCATTTTGTGGTTATTTTCATATTATATTCCTATTAATTTTGTGATTGCCTGCTACTTCACCAATAAATCTCATGGTAGAATTGCATCTGCATATTGTTCCGCATCATTAAGTTATTATGGTTAGACGAAAATTGGATTTCACTTTACAGACAAACCTTCTTCAGAAATGAAAATAATGAAGATGGAGGCAGGCCTGGATTTGATACATCTGCCTTTCTAATTTTGACATTATCTGTACCAAGTGATATGCTAGCTTTCTGCAAGGCATCTAGAATTTCGTGGGTTGAAGACGAATCCTGCAGAAAACAGCAAATTAAAACATTAGTACTTTTCCTTAAAACGTTAGAACTCCTTAAAACGTTAGTGCTTTTCATCATAATCTCCATTCATGTCTACATAACATACGCTAGGTATATCTGTAGCAGCAAAAACCAGTGCAAATTGATGTGATGAGAAATATTCAAATGTGACGAGCAGTAGGTTACCAAAATGGAATAGGAAATTTTGAAAGAAAAAACAGCATACAAGGCAACAAAGACAAAATCATAATCAAATCCTCTCAATTAGAATAACCTTGAAAATCTGCCTAAACATGATATCAACTAAATCTGCATTCAACCTCTCCAAACACAATCCAATTCGGCCAATGTGACACCTGCCTAAAATGAACATGCTACTCAACAGTGTGCCACCAGAAGAAACACACACACACAGACATATATATATATATATGTATATACAAATATGCATACAAACATATATGTATATACAAATATATATGCATAGATATGTATATATATATATATATACACACATACATATAAATATACACAAATAGAGGGGTCAGGGAAAAAAGAGGAGGGAAGGAGAGCAAATATTGGGGGGAGAAAAGCGAGGGGAAGGAGGCTGAGGCAGAGGAATGGCAACAAATCCAGCAGATAAACAAGACTAAAAAAAGTTGTAAATCAGTTTAAAAAGTTAAAATAAAAGTGTGTATTATGCAATGTACATCAACAATCAAACAATATAGAAACCAGAAATAAAAAGACTCCAGAAAACGAAGAGCTTAAAAAAAATGCAACTATCAAAAGAAAAACTTACCTCTTCTGAATGTGCAAAAAAAGTTGTTGCACCCTGACTTAAGCCTTTACCAACAGATCCAATTTCCAAGACCTATTCACAAATAGAAAGGTTTAGAGACTCCTGGATAATCTATATAAACCAAGTGCATGAAGGAATAGGAGGCAAATAACTAGGTTATAAACCATGTGACTAAAGAGTATAATAGAAACATAACAAATATTCAGAAAGTATAGAGAGAAATTAAGCCTTATTCTGATGATCAAATCTCCAATTCCTCCAAACTCCCTAAATATTTTTTATCTGTGCATGGTCAAAACTAACAAATTCAGTACACAACAGAATACAAGAAGCATTTTAATATTTTATGTATTACACGGAAACAACATATAACACAACAATCATTACAGTTTTGATGCCTCGTTATCCCTAAACATTTTATATGTAAAAAATATGCCAAGAACAAGGAATTATGAACATCTTACTAAACGAGTAGCTATTAACATATGAATAGATTATCTAGGTAAACATGCAGATAATGTTGTTGAACCCATATTGATTTTGAGGGTGAAATGCAAAGTGCAACCTCCAAAGATGCCTTTTAGCACTTTGCACCCTAAAATTTTAAACATGTATTTATTTTGACAATTTGCACCCCAAAAGCCCTCTTTTTGAGAGTGCACTTTGCATTCAACACTGATTTTGAAGATATCAACCGCTTTATGTAAAATTAACTAACCTTCAACAATATAGTATATGTGTCTAGTATCATAGCCTCATAGGATTCTACATGACAACATGAAGGTTTCAAGTTGACGTTGCCAACTTAGTTACCAAAGAAAATGAAGATATCAATACCAAGTCAAGTAGAAGTTTAAAAAAAATGCACAAGAGTTCAAGTAAAAAAAAAAAAGATCTTTGGCTTCAAAGTCATGAAGACCAAAAACAGTGCACAGTTTATTTTAGAAAATATGTATACATATTCCATGCATCCCTTATAATTATTCATAAAATCTAAATAAATTCAAACAAATGTAAAACTTCAAGAAAAATAAGCCTTTATGGCCTTTGGTAAATTCAGCCTTTAGAAGTTTCAAATGAATTAACGTTAAGCCTTATATCACTCATCTTAAGCCAATTGGATGATGTGGAGGCTATCAAACGATTTGAGCCAAATCGCCCCTGGCACTCCGAAATCACCTAATGACTAGACAGACAATCTTTTCACATCAAATATTTGCTTTCTAGATTATCTTCACCTTTTTAACCAAATATTATTTCAAGTGGACTACCCATGCCTAGCATCAAAAGATCAAAATGTTCCAATTCTAAATGACCTAAATACCTCTCTTTACAGCTTTATAGCTTGTTTCTCTCATAGAACACTAGACATTTTATAAGTGTTTTGAGCCTTCTTCTCTCTTAAGCTCCAAATGTCCAGCTCTCTCCGACTCTTCCTGAACTCAAAGTCCTCATCTTCTTCACCCAAGAGAGCCACTTAAGCAAGCAGGTTTAAAACTTGAAGTGCACTTAAAGGATTTTATCGTTTTTGTAAGATTTAATTTTTTGCTTTTCTTCGATATATTGATTTTCTTCTTGATTCTTTCTCTCCTACACTCTTAAAAGTGTTCATATACACTCAAAGAAAAACTATTTCATTTTCACTGGACATTTTCTATACCTTTACTTGTATATGCAACATATAGTCATATTCCCTAGTTATCATTTTATTAAGGATTTCACCTCATCATTCTCTATTATTCAAAATCGTAGATAAAAAAGCCTTCACAAAGTCCTTATAAGTTATATCCTTTTAGAAAAAAGAAGATTTCGTTTTTATTTTATTTCGAGTTGGTTTACACACTATACAAACTCATATTACTCTATTCAAATCACTTGGTAAGATTTCTAACATGCTATCATATTTTATTTTTGTTTTTGTTCTCCCTTCTAGTAAGCTCACTATAGCTCATATATTAATTAAACGAAAAGCTCTCAAACGAAAACATTTAGAGTTATTCTTGAAGCTTGGCTAGTTTTGCATGCTTTGTAAATTTCACTATAAAATCACATAAAAACTTGCAAACCACTTAGTCATCTCTTTGTTTTCTTGTTTTTTCTTTTACCCCCCATGTAGAGAGGGTTATAACCTAAGTTTGATAAAAGATTCAACAGGATTAAATCATAAACCCAAGAAAAATATTCAGTTTGGTTTGTGACTTGAGCCCGGAAAGTGACACGGTCGGGTTTGAGTCTTGAGCCCCAAAAAAACATGTTTCCTCCTTGTAATTAGTAGGCTTGAGCTTGGCCCATTAACAAACTTGCTTTACTGGAACCCTGAAAAAAAACATAGGAGAGTGGAGAAGGTTTATTGAATGACTAAATTACTACACATCATGTATCTCTTGCACTTCACTCTCTATCTATTCAGTTATTTGCACTTGTATTACAGTATTTATCGATACTTTAATTTTTTTCATATCGTTCATATTTTGTGGCATAGATACTTGAGTTAATTTCCTGCGAAAAAAATCTCAAAACTCACTTTTCTGATATCTCGAATTAACGAGCAATTTGTGATCAGGTAATTTCAAATCGCCAAATAAACCAAATTCACCGCATAGCTTTCTAAATTCACCCTTTCACTATTTACTCTATTAGGTGATTTGAATCTTAGGCAATTTCAATTCACCCAACGGTTCACAATCAACCGAAGCCGATAAGTCTAATATTTCAAACCTTGGGAGGTCAAACAACTTGCATCAGGTGACTTTAATTCACCAGACACTAACTGAAAGCCAAGTCAACCAAACTAACTTTGTACAAGCAAAGGAGTCAGCACCTATCTGTTTCATCCTTTCTTCTGTACAAATTATTTTCCAACTATTTATTAACATACATTTCTTGCATGCTAACTTTTACTTACTACAATTTTGCCTTTTTTTTTACTAATCCTTTATTTACTCACTCTAACTTCACTAAAATTCTATTATTGAAAAACTAACATTACATTATTGTACAGTTTCTTTTCTTTCACTAAATTTAATTTATTGTGACATTAAAACTTTTCTTTTTGCTCTTTTCCTTTACTTGTCATATACATACATACAAAGTAAAGGCCAACACCTGTACTCACACCCATTCACTTTGTATACATATAAACAAGATATATTTGCATACATTACTTATATAAAATTACTTATATCAAAACAAAGAGACTGAACATTTGCAGATTATAAGTAACATGAGAGACTGAACATTTTGCTACCAAACCTCACAAGAGTAGGTACCTTAAAATTTGACTTTAATTTTTAAATGGCCAACATATGTAACTCTGCAAAAGCCAAAATGATTCTTTTGAACATTTTTGTGAAGTGTGTCTATGTATATCAGCCCTTTGAATATCATGGACACAAAATGTCACATTTTCAAAGCATATTACACTTAAATGTGAAGTTCTTAGTCATGCTTGTACAAATGTCAAGAAAAAGTACATAAACATGACAACTCATTCTATTAAAAATACCTGTTCAATCAAATTGCTGTTAAGGCCCTTCACAGAATCTGCATTCAAATCTAGCTCAAGTAAAAACCTTCTGCTCCCAAGATAACCCCAAGCTTCTCCAGTAAAAACAACAAAAACAAGCTGCATGAATTTACCGCACATGTATTCATATCAGAACCAAAACGGAGAGAAACAAAGAATATTAATAACATGGTAAGTAGGAAAACTTAAGGAAAGCAAATAATAATAATAATAATAACAACAACAACAACAAAAGACAAGGACGGACTAGTAACACCACAAAACTTAATGCCATTCCAGTGGCCCATGCCACGTATTTATCAGGAAAATCAGCCCCTCATCTTCACTTTCCACATCCATAACCTTCACTCAGCTGTTAAGGGGAAACTACCACTTTGCGTGTTTTATATGGCTACGCCAATTAGAAAACTTAAATAACAAAAGAAAACTAAAACGATTATCATTGCACTTCTTCATAGATTAAGTTAGACAAGAACCACCTTGAAATTCTTTCTGCTTGTGCAGCATATGACAACATGCATAAACAAGTTTTCATTACAATAGAAATAATTATAATAGCAATCCCATTCAGGCAGATAGCAAACAAAACTGACCTGTTTTTTAAGTTCATCCAAATCAGGCACACGAGAAAGAGCATCAACAGCAGCCAGCAATGCGATCAATCCCTGAGCACAAATCACATATACCTACAGGTTATCTTCCATGTTGCTCAAAATAACAAATAACAGGTGACACTCCACGTAAAAACAAATAATAGATGCATCTGAACTATTTTCTGGGATAAGAGCCATACAGATATTGGAGAATCAGCACCAAGATTTAGGTCACGAAAAAATGATGCAGAATCCATAGAGGCCACAACAAGTACAATAGGTTTGGCCAACTCAATAGTAGTATTGATTGGTGGTAGTGCAGACCAGACACTGCCCTTCATATACACAATAAAGAAGATTAGCAAACAGAAGAAGAGCAAGCTTCAGCATTAATTACAGGTACATATCAATAAGTAATTTAAATCAACAATATTAATTGACAAAATTATTTAAATTAATATCAAAATATTTTTCTGGAATATTTATTATATGATAAATAAGATTCTAAATATCGTAAATAAAATTATTTAAAAATTTGAATTAAATTGGATCGTAATAAATAAAAATTTATCAATTAGATTAGGGAGACCGAGTTAAATTTAACAGATTAAATCCAAGATTTCAAAGATTAAAGACAGATATCTCGTAAATAAAAACCAATAGTAATTTTCTTTCAAATAAATATATAGTCGCACAATTAGAGCCAAAATGAATCACTGAGTCGAAAATCAGTAATTAGATGATTTCAGAAAAGATCATACTTTTGTTGAAAATCATTATCCAATGCTCAGCCAGCAGGCCTAATTCATTTAAGTTGGCATTATAGAAGGCTAAAAAATAACCAGTTAAAAGTCATAGGTTCCCTCACCAGAGACATTCTAATGAATGGAGGAAAGAAAATTTAAATCTCAAGCATGTTGTTTTCAACCAACTAGATCCACTCGGACTTCCACACTGGTGTTGTCAATTATAAAATTGACGCTTGCTCGTTTGTGACCATTAGGCATTTTTTTATCTTTGACTTAGACATCATGGGGTGGTACAGATATGTTGACAAAAGGCATAGACTCACATAGTCATCATAAATGCACAAAAAGAGCAAAACAACATAGTTAGAGCATAGAAACCTACTATTATTGAAGTTAAGAAGGTTATGACAATATTCAAAAGCATGAGAGCCTATTATCAAGCAATATATTCAAAGGCATGGAAGCCTGCCACTAGAGTATTGGGGTTGGATGCCATTAATAGCATATTCGTATAAGAGCCTACCGTTATGGCATTTGAGTTGTGACGACATAACTGTTATGGCATTTAAGTTGTGACAGCATAAAAAAGGGTATGGAAATAAGCTGTTGAGGATTTAGGTTGTGACAATATATCACAGGTTAGGAAGCCTGTTGCCAAAGTTTTTGGGTTGTGAAAGGGCAGCAAAGACGTGGAAGACTACTATCAAAATTGATTTAACTTGGCACATATCAAGGACATGGAAGCCTGTCATCAAAGTTTTGAGTTCAATAGCACATCAAGGACATACGAGTTTATTGTCAAAGTTGGTTTGAACTATTATGACCAATCAAAGTCACGGAAGCCTGCCATCAAGATTTTGGGCAGTGAGCATGGAAACCTACTATCAAGTTTGAGGTTACAAAAATGTTTCTTCAAGGGCATAAAAGCCTATCATAAGGGTTTAAGTTCATAACAACGTATCTAGAGAAGGAAAGCATATTATCAGAGTTGGAAACCATTAATGTAAAATTCAAGGGGATAATAACCTACTAATAAAAATTTGAGTTTGAGGGGGGTAATTGAATTTGACAAGTGGCACCCCGAGGGAAAGATAACCACTGGAGCACTATAGATGTGAGGCAATGCCATTGGTGGTAGACCTATTGGGGAAAGAAATTGCTCCATATCGGGATAACAGAATTTTACACTAAATGTACCATGTGACTGATTTATGAACTTCCTCGAGAATTGGTAAAGTTAACGTGGGAATTGATTGGATAGGGTGAAGCTTAGGGGTTATGCTTTTTGCAGAACGTATTCTCCTCGTTGATAAGACCAGAGAAAGTGCTAAAGTGAAATTCAAATTATGAAAAAATACATTAGAATCCAATACTTTGTCTTAATAGATCAAACATTGAATATATAGAGTATAAATTTAATCAAAATAAAAGCGCTTATAGTGGGAAGATGACAATTGATGCTCAAATTATCAAAAAGAATAAGTGGTTTAGATATCTTGGATCAATCAAACAAAATAACAGTAAAATAAATTGCGATATTATTAGCAAGATCCAAGCAGGATAGATAAAATGAAAGAATGCATATGATATATTGTGTAATAGTAAAATTTCACTCAGATTTAAAGGTAAATTTTATAGAATAGTTATAAAGCCAACAATATTATGTGTTAAATGCTGATCTACAAAACATAAATACATAGATAAGATAAGTGTAGTAAAATGAAAATGCTAATGTGGGTGAACAGCTATACACGAAAGGACAAAATGAGAAATAAGTATATCCGCGAGAAAGTTGGAGTGGTATCAATTGAGGATAAGTTCAGAGAGAGTTGACTCAAATGGTTTAGACATATAAATCGTAGGCCGATAGAAACTCCAGTAAGAAAAATTGAATTATTAGATCGTACTCATATAAAAAGAGAAAGAGGAAGACAAAAAAAATATGGCAAGAAACTATAAGAAATGATCTTACATATTTAGTGCTAAATGAAGATTTGTTACTTAATAGAGTGTACTAAAAACAAAGGATTCATGTTTGGTATAGTATTTTTTGTAGATGCAAACTCAAGTGTTTGTCGACCTAGGAATTAAATTGTCTTTATAAGAGCTTACCTTTAAACACTTGAAAACATTTCGAGTAAAGGGACCTTCCTATAAATTTTACATGTGTTCACCTTTAGATATTTGAAATTTCTTATTTCAAGTAGATGGATCTTCCTGTAAGCTTCCATATAAGAATCGAAATTTATATCTACAAGTGCTCATCTCTAAATACTACGAAATCTATATGTTTAAAGTAGACAAATCTTGTGACTTTTCATGTGTTCACCTCTAGATACTTTAAAATTCATATTTCAAGAAGAGAGATCTTGTTTTTTGGACCAAAGCAAAATATCTATAAATTATAGACCCTTAATTGTCATTATTCCCATAAAGGACTTGGATGTAATTTTCCTATCAAATGACATTGCATGGACTCAATTATAAAGGAGTAAAATCTAGGTTCATCATCCTTCATCACTTAGGCTCTATACGTGAATTTTCGGAAAGGTATTTAAATCCATAGGATTCCAATCTCGGGGCCCTTGTTCAAGAAATTGGTCCTAATTTCTTAACTATGAGAAAATTAAATTTAAATGACATTTTCATATTAATCCCATATTCTAAAAGCATTGTGTAGCTCAAAAAATAATGGTATGGAATTATCGGACCACAATGTAGCTTGAAAATTAATGGTATGTGATTAAAAACATTTTTATGCAAACAATGTTTACTTATAATTCTAGATTTCGTTCAAACTTAGGTTTAAAAATAAAATTTTGATTGTAATAATTTATATTTATTATATATTTTACTTGAAAATATTAGAAATTTAAATTTCATTCTCTTTTAAAATCTGATTTTTTTAAATAAGGCAATGATACATTTGTTAGGCTCAGGTCCTATTTAAGCAATTCTCCTCCAACTTACATTATATATGAGGTGGGTGCTCAGTTTCATCAATTCATGTGAAAACTTATCAAACTGGGATAAAATCCTTCTCTTATCCTCTATTATTCCTGGAAGGCATGGATCAAAAGGGTGGAAATCCACAAGAGCTTGTATGGCTTGGATTCGAATCTAACGATTCCCGTCCACCCTGCAAAATTCAAAGGGCCCGTTTGATAATGGATTCAGGTTCAAAATAAATAGAATCGGATTCAAAGTTTGAAGCGGCTTCAAATAAGTGAAGCAGTTTCAAACTTAAATTCTGTTTGGATGAAAAGTAGCTTGAAACTAATTTTGAATTTACTTTAATTTATTTTTATTTGGATGAATATTAATTTAGAAACCACTTCATCTCACAATAAAATCTCAAAATAATAAAAATACAAAAAATTTATAATAAAAGTAAATAAAAAAATATTTATTCAAAATTTCATAATTTATTTGAACATTATTAATTTAAAATTCTCACGAAAATATATAGCAAAATTTAAGACATTTAAGGGATGTGGTTACGAGTCAAAAAATGATTTGTTATCATTCTTTAAATTTTGAATTTATCAGATTTAATTATCCCTCAATTTTAGCCTTGAGAGAAATACCAAATTTATCCCCAGATATGATTTTCTAAAAATCTGGGAAAAAAGAAGAAGAGATCACGAGTCTGAAATCACATTTTCGGTAGTTTCGGCTTCGTGGCCTCGAAGTCGTTTCACACTTCTAAAACGAATTCAGATTTATGAGATGAATTAGAATCATTTGGCTAATTAATTTTATTAAATCGACTTCATCCCGCTTGAAGCGGGCAATCAAACAAGCCCAAAGTGTGATCCAACAGCCAGATGTGTAGCTAACCTCACGGTTTGGATAATCCAGTGGATAAATTAATAGTGGAACAGACGACTGTTGTCCATTGTTCATCTCAAGATTTAATCTAATGATTGAAAGGTTTTTTCATTCTTTGAGTGAGAAAAAAAGGTGGTAGAAATCCTAATTGTGAATATCTACTTAGATCTCTCATAATAGCATCCAGCTTAGGCATTCTTGGGATGGCCTTGCTCAAATCGACAAAAGGGGTTGCATAAAGACATTCGAACAGCCTGATAGTTTGCTAGTGGCTCCATCAGCCGCCGACAAGTTATTGCCCACCTAAAATGCCTATTCAAGGCAAAGAGAATACAATCCATATTACAAAATATTAAAAAAAAAAACAGAGAGAAAAAAATGTATGTATGCTAAAAACAGCGATTGGTCAACTTCTATTCCACAAACCAGCTGTGAATGACCTCCAGGAGGTCAATTACAACTTGGAATCACTCCTGTAGACCAAGAAATGTGAGGGAGAAACAAGAATCATTGCCCACTTTTTACTCTCTCACCTTTGTGCTGCTGCTGTGTGAAGACCATACCATTAGACTCTTTTTAAATTTTCCCATGCTTTCTTAGCCTTTGTGTGACCCAAGAAGGTTGGAGATTGTGCCCCCAAAAGATTCCCCTTCTCCATTGAGATAAAGAGGGGGGAGAAAGAGAGAGAAAGAGAGGGGGGAGCAAGAGGGGAAAGGTGGAGATAGAGGGTGGGTGGCGGAGAGGGGGCAGAGAGAGAGAGAGAGAGAGAGAGATGGGGAAGTGAGGGACAAGGAGGAGAGAGACCTTAGAGGGCTAACAGAAATCATCAATGATTAGCTTAAACAAACTTTTGGTAGAAATGAACTTACATGAACTTTCTAGCGAGAATCCTAGTGCAATAATTTCATTTTTGTGGAGCCCTACGAAATACATTCATGACCTTAGGAACCTGGATGTAATTTATCTAAAAGAAAATGATAACCTCACGATTCTCCCTTTTAATGCTAGAGGAAATAATATACAAGATAACAGTAGGACTACGATGCCACAAAAATGAAGTTCAAATTGGCATAGAAATACACAAAACAATATAAAACAACAAAGAAACACAAACACCTTTATACGTCCCAATATATCATGTCATGCTATGTCATCATGCCTCTGTGTTGTGTTCGTACTTCCGAAGTGATATTGAGCAAATGTTATGATAGATTACACTCACATAGAAATTTATTATATAATTATTATATTATTTGACGTGTCTTGTCGTATCCCTGTTCTACAATTTGAAAAATTGTTGTGTTAGCATATCATGTGCCGTATTCCCTATGTAATATCCGTGCTTCCTAGAGTTCCCAAGGATAAGAATTTTCCTCAATCAAAAAGAAGATACATGAGTGTGTAGTGGTAACACAAGAAATGGATCGAAACATAAGGTAAACCATGTTGAACTAGTTGGAACAAAAGCAAAAAATATTCACCTGTATCCACCTAAAGGTAAACAAGAACGCTCTTTAAGACAGGAAGCTGAGTCACGAGTTTCAACTTTGGTTGTCTGGCAAAACAGTTTTTATCAAAAGTCATTACTTAAAAAAATAAATGAACCCACAAATCCAGCACTGATTAAATATTTCACTCAACCTGCATGACCAAATCAAATTCTGCAACATTTGATGGATATGTCTTGAATCTCTTCTCATTCTCGCTGGCTATCTGCACTTCTCACATTAAAAATATTGCTAATGACGAGAAGACTAGTACACATACACTGTACTAACTCAAAATTAAAAACAAAGATGCATGAGATATTAGCAATCCATGGATTGATTTCCTAAATCCCACTCCCACTAACAACCCACCCCACCCCACCGCCACACTCCAATCCCCACCACCCAACCCACAAACCCACACAAAAAGTAAAAGGGAAATAACTGTTATGAGAAGAAATATGCCAGCGCAAGCAATGGTTGCATCAGAAGATTCCATGACTGAAATAACAAAAATCACCTTAAAAATTGAGGGAATTTATTTTTTGTTTCAAATAGAAGAATTCATACATCATATCATTCCCATTGTTGAAGACAAAAGGCCTTATACACTAGACCATAAGAGTAAAGGATAAAATCAACCAACCTCCTTAATATTTTAACCTGTGAATAATAACCAGTAATTGGTAACAAGCCTGATTCCTTATAATTCACATTGACTCAGATAGTCACCCACAAATTATGTCAAAATATTTCAAACCCTAATAAATAGAGATAGACAGCACAATATACATTTAAGATCTATTGGGTACTTTGCATGTCCCCATCTCCACAACAATTACTTTCCAAGTTGTTAATTAATTATCGTTGAAGACCTTCAACAGGAAAAGTTCATTTCAATTTTCCACCTCCCGAGATAATGCCATAGACTAGTTCAAACCATCGCATACTCCATTCAGTATCGCTGGCCACAGAATTCAAATCTCAAACTTGAGCTAGGCCACGTGTTAGTTTTCCATTAAAGAAAACTAGACTTGGTCTTTTGGCCATTTATGCTACTTTAAATACTGAACTCCATAATGTTTACGAGGATTTACATACATGCCACAATAAGCTTAAATATTTGAACATTCTACATCTAAAAATTTACAATACACAAATTCATAAGGCATAAATATTACAATTTTAGCACAACGTTGAAGTTTTGGAGTATTAATTTAAATAAGATCAAAGTTAAACTTGAAATTTTTTTTTTTAATACGTGAAATAAAATTAGCTATTATGTTAAAATGTGTGGAAGATGTATATAAGTTAGTTATTATTTTAGTATGCGTATAAGATGTAAAATAAAGTTAATTTTTTATTTTAAATTATGAGTATGATGTAAAATATAGTTAATTTTTAATATTAAATTTTGTGTGATGTGACGTGTCTGGTTAAAATTAACATGACTAAACAAACAATCCCCAAATGATAATTTGTGAAGCATGAATATTTCTTCATTTTGACGCACATCTGAATCTCTTACATTCAAACCTAAATTATATTAACAAGTACGCATTACATCATGTTTAGCATAAAAATTGTCCACGTATTGCTAAAAGACAAATAATAAATGCATTCAAGAACACAAATTAGCAAATCAATCTGCAGAAATATTGCATGATTCATATATAAACATTGTTCTATTACGCACAGGAGTTAAAATAGAAACAGAAAAAAAAATTTGATAGGATAGAAACAGAAAATTAAGCATCCACAAACATGTTTGAATGATAGTGGCATGAAGAGTCTGTTTTGGTATGCTAACATATGGAGAAATTAACATGATCTACCAGAAACATTTATATACCTCTTGCAGCAGTTTACTGCTCTCATCAGGAAGTAAAAATACAGGAAAATTATATCTGCTCCACATAATACCAGAACCCTGTACAAAGAGAAATACTTAAACGTTGCTCCTTCAAAGAAGCAGTCACCTCAAGAATTTACTCAATCACTTACATGCGGGTTCCACTTATAGCTTATGTTCTTATAAGGTGCAAATTCAGCTTGTGGGAACTTTTCTGCTGGAGAAAACCCTATACACTTTCATCAACCGTGAGAATTAAGTCATCTATTGAGATCTTTCAAAATAATGGTAACTTGGAATCCATGACTGACCTATTGACAGGTTTTGAAACCCAGATGCCTCAATCAAGACACCAGCAATGTTTTCAGCAAATTTTGGATCCCTAGAAACTCTGAATAAGCACACAAGATTATTAATAAATCTACCCTAGACATTTTCCACTTCAAACATAGTAAAGTTTCTAGAAACCAATGAGGTCAAAGTGATTATTAAAGATAACAGCATCAAAATGTGCATTGAGCTTGTTTGAGTCAACAAAGTGAGAACTTTTCTTGATATCAAAACCTTAGGCACCATATAACAGAACAAAAGAAATCATATTCATATGCAGGATCGAAATCATAAAATAGCAGAACTATCCACCAATTAAACCGTCTATAGGCCAAAAGAAATTCTAGACATAAAATGTGGCTAATTACGGTCAACGAAACCACACTCAACTACATAATGAACAACCTTGAAACAAACATTTTAAAAAATGGTTCAGAAATGTAACCTGATCCAAATATTATTGTGTCAATTTTTAACCCAAACATATGCTCTGGAAGATGGCCAAATTGAGTTAGGGATTAAGTTCAAGCAAAAAAATGGTGCATCTTTTACTTATAAAAAAACAAAAAATAATCACGAGGTGAGAATGGCAGATTCAAGATTCATGAGTCAATTGTAAGAAAATAAGGCCAAAGATTGCATAACCAATAACTATAAAGTAACACCCATACAACAAGAATAAAATGCATATTAAAAAAATGAACACATACCTCCTTAAGCAGACACAAGAATATAAAGAAAAACTATACTATACGGAATTGAAGAAAATCATGCCTGAGAAAGAACTTCTCCATCTGCTCTATGGGAAGGAAGACTGAAGATGACCTCGTTACTGGTTCATGGATATTCTCCAGTCTGAAAACTGGTGCAACAACCTTTCCATGACCAGGATCTGTGTATGTAACATACACATAATAGAATGATCAGTAATATGACGCCATGTACTTCTAGAAGTTCAAAATGGCAATTATCAAGTCAGGTGAATTATAGAATTGTCATTCCAGCCTTCTCCTTTCAAGGCCTATTCATAAGAGAACTGTACCACTTAATCATGAGTAGGAACGAACCCTCCCTTTACAAGGGGATATCATTGGTTCAAAATAATTTTTGATTGATTTCCTCATGATCCTAATCTGAGGATTGCTAACGATGTTGAAATTGCAGAGAAGCGTCCTCAAGACTTCGGATGATAACATATTAATAGTATGCAGACTTCCCTTTATATTTAATGGGGATCAGCACCTTGAGCTTCTAATTCCAAAGGAGCAACATTTTACCTTGCACCAATATTCGCCCCTTTATGAAGCTCACAATAAACGGATATCAAAAGTATTCAATTCAAATGTATGAATACCGGTAGCATTCATATAAAATAAGCTCCAGAAGTCTACTGCCCTTATAAGTTATTGAATGATGCATCCTTACCACAGAATTCCCGTGATCACTATGCACTAGAATCACATAATATAGTTTTGCCAATGAACTTTGTTCAAAGATATCTTTTAGTTTCAAAATTTTCATCATATCAGCATGAAAGATGGGCTGAATCAATTAGACAATAGTGTTGAGTGTTGAGTAAACCTCACCAAAATTCCATCAGATTTTTTGTACGAAAGTTTTTAAAAATCGTTCCTATAATGCAACCTCAACTATGAAGAACTAAATGAATTGTTAACATTGCACATCATACCAACTGAAGTATAATGTAGGAAGAAGGAATAAGAAGTTTGGCATACTTGAACAACCAAGTTCCCCAGAAAGATTCAAAATACGCACACAAGGATACCCTCCAATGTTGACATACATTGCCTTCTCAAGATCTGGTACCGACTTCAGTGAGTTACTCTCCCCTGAAATGTACACCACAAGGAAATGTTACTCCACATGACCCAATACAGTTACAAAAGACATAGAAGAGAGGCGCAGGAGAGAATCAAAGGCATTCTAATCAGTTTGGTGAAAGAATACGTTGCAAAATAATAAGGCAGATAATAGAAGAAAACATAAACTGAAGGCATGCTGGAGTGGCTTGAAATAACCATTCGAACCAGAGAAAGTGCATTCTATATAAACAAAATATAAGACACAAATTACACATAACAAAGAACAGACCTTGAAATATTATTTATATCTACAGTGTTTACGACAAACTAATGAAAATGTAAAGAGGCCAGATGCATCAGGTATGAAGAATCCCTAGAAACGAAACCAATGGCATATCTTACAGTTAGATTTGCCAAAACAAACTTTTGTATTATTTTCATTGACCTTGCGAGGGTGGATTTCAAAGAAAGGAATGGGTAGACAAAAAGTGACTTGGTATAAGATCATGAAAAGTAATCTTAAGGCTCTCTTTGGAGGATAAAAAAGATGGTTTATATAATTTTTTTAGTTTTCTTTGAAAAGCATGCATAATATGAAATAAAATGAGTTATATTAAAATTTAAGTTGGATGTGAAATAAAGTTGATTGATTTATTAAAAATTGTGTTGAATGTGAAATAAACATGATTGCTTAACATTGTTTCGAATGACATATAAAATAATTTTTTAATTTTTTTAAATAAATTTTTAGCCATGGCATTTTTCCACAAACCAAACGAACCCTAAATCACATGTGCTTAAGGAAACGATGCTTAAACCCCAATTTGTTCATATTAGGACTTCATTGTCGTAATATGATGGTGTCTATTCAACTACTTTGCCAAAGCCATTAACAAAGATGAGGGAATGGACTTGCAAAAAATCCCAGACAGATATCACCCATGTAGCTAAGACAACTAAAGAACTTATGACATTATAAAAGGTCAATCAAGTACCAGCTAAGAACAAAGATCTACAAAGAAATACATAGGCTACTCCTGCTCCATAAATGTGATCCTAAGGAACCCTCCATAACACATGTTTTCCTCCACCAAAGAAGCTTTATCCAGATCTTACATTTCAATAAAAATTACACTGCAATCTTCTCTCATGTTTAGTTTACTTAGTTTGCAATATGTACAAGTGAGACATTCATAGAGAGAGGAGATAATGTGTACGCGTGCATCCTGCGATAGCACTATAGACCCCACATAACCAACGACATGTCATTGCACATCGTTAGCTCCACGTAAAACAGAAACTCATGCCTAAATTATATTTAAATATGACTGTAAATAAAAAAATCATGCCTAAATTATATTTAAATACAATTCTGTATGTACACTGCTCAAATCATATTCAAATACTACTTATAAAGTGTGTGAGAAGCCAAAATCGCAAAATACAAATTTGATATCGTGTGCATTGCGCAACAATATAAATCATATTCAAACACAATTTCAGCATCACGTGGTTGCACAGTGCACGAGAAAGAATTCCAAACTCCATACGCAATTGTAAGAGGTAGTCACGCGTTGCACATAGCTATGCAGCCCGCCATTTTGTAATGGCATTTGTTACGTGATTTTGACTATATCTATAAGTTTCAGCAATAGAAATCATGCTCTAATACATATCCAAGTGCGTATTTTTAGCCATATAAAATTGTATTTAAATATGATTTTACTTATAAAATTCAAAAATAACCAATATATATCATACTAAAAACGATTTCAATAATTAAGATTGCATTCAAGTAGAAATTTAGTTGCACAAATCATATTCAAATACGTTTCATATATAAAGCGAAAAGACAAAATTATACACAAATATAGTTATAAAGGATAAAAATACTAAAAATATATATACATAAAAAATATATGCAGATATTAAAACTTAAATACAAATATAAATATGAAAATATATAAATACAGATAACAAGTAACAAAATGGCAACGTGTATATATGCGAGATATCAACACCATGACCGTCATCTATAAACTACTGGAATTATATTTAAATATGAGTACCACTACAATCGAGTATCACAAATAACTATACAAATATGATTAAAATATATTGTTAGATACAATCGAAATCATATTTAAACTATAACCAAAATCGTATTTGAATATGATTTTAGCTCAAGAAAGACTACAGAGTTGTGAATCATATTTGAATACAATTTTGACATCGTGCCTAGCTACAACTGTCAAAATTGTACTTCAATATGATTTTTCATTATGCGCGCTACTTAGCTTACTAAATTGTATTCTAGAAATCATATTCAAATACGATTTTAGTTATAAATTTATTAATTCAATAATATTGAATATATAAATGATATTAAATACATTTTTAATATATTATAATTTTCATAATTTTTTTGACCTATCAAATAAACTCAAAATTAGCTAAAATTTTGAGGCAACAATTATTGCAATATGATCCAACAACATCTAATATTAAATTTATTTTTGAGTTAGTTTGGTATAGTTCAGAGTAATAATCCATTAACAATTTATGGAGTTGAATTAATAGGAAATTGGTTGAATTAGATTAACAAATTAAAATAAAATCTAACATATTGCTGAGCATAATAAAAAGAATTAGATTAATTTGATCTTCAGTTCGATGTCGAATACTTGCCGGAAGAAATAACAAAAAATTTCAAAAAGAATATAACAAAATATAATTTATATTATAACATATAAATTATATTTAAAAAAGAATATAATATATTATAATTTTCATAATTTTTTTACCTATCAAATGAACACAAAATTAGCCAAAACTTTAAAGCATCAATCATCGTAACATAATCCAATAATACCTAGGAATAGTTTTACTTTTGAGTAAGTTTGATATTTTACTAGATAATAATGCATTAATGATACATTGAGTCAAATTAATATCAAAACAATTGAATTAGACTACCAAATTGAAGTATGATCTAGCTAACATATTATTGAACATATTAAAGAAAAACCAGGTTAATTTAATCTTTGATTTGATATCAATTTCTCGCCGAGAAAAATTATAGCAAATTTTAGACATATAAATTATATTCAAATATGATTATAATATATTATAATTTCCATGATTTTTGCATCTATCAAATGAACACAAAATTAGCTAAAATATTAAAGCATTTATCATTGTAATAAGGTCCAACAATGCCTAAAAGTACTTTTGTTTTTGAACAAGTTTTACGCTGGCTGCCGACTGCCTAACACAATCCTCAGTGTTTTTCATCCAGAACATGCGACTCGACAACGGCACGTTGATTTAATATGATATTTCATTTAGTAATAATGCATTTACAATCTATGGAGTTGAATTAATATCAAAACGGCAGAATAGACTATCAAATTAAAATATGATCTAGCCAACAAGTCATTGGACATAGTTAAAAAATATCAGGTCAATTAGTCAAAAGAAATTACACTTTTTATGTTTTTTAAAAAATCATTTTCATAGAGATTATAATTTCATCTGTTTTACCTATCAATTGAACTCAAAATTAGCCAAAAATTTGAAATATCAATCATCTTAATATAATCTTCCATTGTCTTTTGAGTAATTTCATTTTTGAATTTGTTTGATATTTTAATAGCTAATAATGCATTAATGTTGCATATGCGATAATTTAAAAAAACATATTATTATACAGAGAGCACGAGAGCTCCTACAGGTTAAGGGGAATTCTTGGGCGTTAGCTTTACTGTCCGCCACTTCTCAAATTTCCATTGGGGCTGCATAAATTGTACGAGTGCTCCTATTGCACCTAAGAATTCCTCACATGTATCTTCCCCAAAAGTTTAGCGATCTCGTCACCCAAGGCAAACATTACAATACACTCAGTGAAATACTTCAACTATTACAAGCAGCTAATGTCTCACACTACTTCTTACAAGGTAAAAGTCCCATTACGAACGCCGACCTGCAAATGATAAATTCAGGTTTCTTCTAAAAACAAAACATTTCGACATACCTTCTTTCTCATCCCATTACTTGTAGAAACTGCGATCCGAGATAAAAAATCTTACTAATCAAAACGGTGGATCTAAACGACGGGCACGGGGAACGAAGCAGAAAAGAGAGAGAGAGAGAGAGAGCGGAGGTTCACCAGCCGCAAGTAGGAGGAAACAGGGGAGGAGTAGGACGGAGAAGACGAGCGCCCGATCCATGGTGAGAAAAGGGAGCAAAACCCTAGGGAGCCAGAGTAGAGAACACGGGCGCAGCTTCTTTTGGCCGTAGAGTCGGAGCAAACGCCGCTTAGGGGAAGCTTTTAAAGCAAATATCCTACAAGTTTTTTTTTTTTAAAGCAAATAATATCATACAAAAAAGTAGTACAAAATAAAAAATTCTACTGAAATAGATATATTATATACTTTATATATTTTATTTTGATAAAATACTTTATATTTATTACATACATGCATATGTCATTATTTTTTATGGGCAAATTACATCCAGGTCCCTGAGTTTAAGGGTTATTATCACACAGGTCTATGTTTTTAAAATTAACATCGGGTCCCTAGGTTTTCAAAAAGATAATCTGGGTTCTTTTTTATTTTTTTATTATTAAAAAATATTAAAATTACCATTATACCCTTACCCTCCCTCTCTCCACCAGATCCGGCAGCCGCGCCGCCTCGCGCGCCATCACGACACCGCCCCGTCCACGACATCGCGAGGCCGCTGCGTCGTGCGGCCTCTAAGCGCGCAGCAGCCATGGCGCGCTGCGCGGCCGCACTACGTAGTCGGGGGCGGCGTCATGCTGTCCAGTGACACCGCGCTACAGCCACTACGCGCGCAGCCTCGCACGGCTGTTTTGAGCGCGCAACGGTCGTGTGGCGCACCGTGTGGCCTCGACGATGCAGCGACGCAGCGGCCTCGCGGGGCTGGGCTGCCACGGGCGGCCGCGGCAGTTGTCCGTGCCGGCCGCGCGAGGCCTACGACGGTGTCGTGCGGCAGCGCGAGGTTGCCGGAGGCGGCGCGAGGCTGTGCAATGACCGCGCGGCTGCCAGATCTGGTGGAAAGAGGGAGGGTAAGGGTATAATGGTAATTTTAATATTTTTTAATAATAAAAAAATAAAAAAAGACCTAGATGATATTTTTGAAAACCTAGAGACCCCGATATTATAAATTTAAAAACGTGGATCTGTGTGATAATAACACTTATACTCAAGGACCTGAGTGTAATTTGCCCTTTTTTATTAATAATGTTTCAATTGTGAATTCATAATTACAACGTACATAATAATAACTCACAAATTTTTATATTACAGTATAATATTAAAGAAGTTTCAATAAAAAAATATTAAAGGAAAATAATTTTCTAAAAAAATATCTCTCTCTCCTTTGCAAGTTCACAATAATTTAAATAAAATTTGCTTGCAAAATTTTGAGGTATTAAGTCAATTTAGTATGAAATTATTTTATTAAGCTAATCATATTAAAATTGTATAAAATATAAAAACTTGGCTAGGCCAACGACTTCTTCGAGGAATTTGATAATTTGATGCACGGCGGTTAGGTTGCCTAACGACTCTCATTTTTTTTGTTTGAAAGAACATGTTCTTTAACTCCTATATATTTCTAAGTCCTTGACCTCCCTAGACCCACTGTTTTATTATGAGACACAGCACTACAGTGATTGTTGTCAGTTAATTAATCGTCAAAGATCATTAGCAATACAATGTTTTAGCCCTAGAATAAGCAAGAGCATTAAGAATACTATTTCATCTAATTATGAAAATTCTATTAATAATATCACAACTTCTACTAATAATTTTACTTTATCGTCGTAATCAAGGTGTTGAAAATCGAACCGATTTAAAAACCGGCAGACTGAATAATTCAAGGTTCAATGATTGAATCGAAATCAAACTGAAATCGAATAAGAATAATATAATAATTAAAAAACTTATAAAATATAGTGTAGACATATTTGAGATATATATTATTCACACACCAACACAATAATTAGACATAAAATAAATATTTAACAATTAAATACAATAATTTTAACAAATAATATCTTGTATCATTAATCTAAAAAATAATTCCAAACAAATCTAAGGAGCGTTTAGTTCGTTGTTATCTTAGTGTTATGTTATATAATCTAAATGTCATGACATTTAAATGTCATGTTTTAACTAATAATTTTATAATCTTATAAAAGATTATTTATAAATATCATTAAGCCAAACAATTATTTTTTTTAGATAACATAACGTCAAGATAACATTGAACCAAACGCCCCCTAAGTAACATTAACCCAACAAAATATTCCTCAACCACAAATTATATCCAATATTTAGTACATCATCAAAAGATCTAAATAAAATAGAATACTTTGTCAATACTAATCATTTCATCGTTCCATATCACCAAATATTGCATTTTGTATCATATCATCACCAACAATTTTTTTAAATTTTCGCTACCTATAAACCCAACCAGTCCAACTGTATTAGCTCACCGGTTGAACCATAGTTTCGACCGGTTCTGGCCAATTTTAAACAAATCTGATTATAAAATTAGACTGGACCGGCCAGCTGACCGGTTCACGGTCCGATCTAATTTTTAAAACATTGATCATAATATTAAATACTTTTTTAATCTAAAACTACTTTAAAAAATCTCAAAATATATTCCACCCAAAGACCTAAAAAATTATATTTTAGTTTGTTAGCTTTTGGCATCTCATAAATAATGATTTTTGAAAAATCATTCTATGCTTTCAAAATACTAAAAATTGACTGCATTGGAAAAGCACCAAACAGTGAATGTTACGTGATTTAAAAGACTTTTGATTTCTAATTAATATTAAAACAAACATACAAATTTTATTTTAAATTGAACCAAACAGACCAATATAAATTTTTCATGCAGTGAGCTTCACATCCTCAAAATTCTAACACATAAGCACACTAAACCAAATAGACCATATATTCTTTCATGCAACAACCTTTAAATCTAGAAAAACTAAAATAGTTAAAATTTTCGTATGGTGCCCGGCAAATATCTTGCTAAAAGACTCGTTATATTAAAACATCGTTCAAAAGAGAAGACGCTATTACACTATCAGCGTAACACATTAGTTTTTCAGCGAACAATAAGTGCACAATGCATGCATACGAGGGACCCAAAGCGGAGAACAAAAATGATATTGACAAGAAAAACTACATCTATACATGATACTACTAATACGTAGAGCATATCATACTCATATAATTAGTTTGAACCTACATATAAACATACTAGTAATAATATATACGTATAATATAACAATGTTGCATATAAATAACACTTGATGATATGTAGTACTACTATCACGCCTATACGTAACGCTGTAATGCTTTCCTAACACCATTTATGTACTCCGTTTCACTAAATATGTGGTGCATTTGTTGGTCCTTAGGCCCTGTTTGGCAATAGACTAAAAATCATGGCTAAAATTACCCATAATCAAAATCTTAAATTTATTTAAAAAAAAATTAAAAATTATTTAATATCTTATCTCACACAAATTCCAACATTAAACAATCACTTTATTTCACATCCAACACAATTCTCAATAAATCAATCAATTTTATTTCACATCATACACAATTTTTAATGGACATCTAAATCGTAGGCCAATTGAAGCTCCAGTTAGAAAAATTGAGTTATTGGATTTTGCCCATGTACAAAGAGGAAGAGGAAGACCAAAGAAGACATGGCAAGAAACTATAAGGAGTGATCTTAGTTACTTAAACTTAGATAAGAATTTGGTAACTAAATTAGAGGCGCAATGGGAAACAAAGGATTCATATAGCGACCCACCTAGTGGGATTAAGGCTTGGTTGTTGTTGTTGTTGTTATCATACACAATTTTAAATACAACAAACTTACTTTATTTCACATCATACACATTTTTCAAAAATCACTATAAATTTTAACCAAATCTTTTTTTTTCTTCTTATTACCAAACAGTTTAAAAAGTAAAATGAGATGTTACGCTGTTCGGATGCAATATCTTCTCTCCTTAATACAGCATGTAGTCGATTTCGGCCCTCTTCAGGACCGCAATCACCATGTCATAGTATTCTGGATCCTCATTCTTTATGTTTTCAACAGTAGTTGACTCGTGCAGCTCAGCCTGAGGAAAAGCAAAGAACAAAAATCATGACAAAACAATCTGTGCATCATGAAAAAAAAAAAATATGTTTTCCAGCACAGCTGCTTTATATTCTTCAACTAAGAACCAAATTTAAAACTAAAGTTCCCTTGCATAACGTAATTTGAAGAAAAGAAAAGATCATTTCATATATATTCCTGTTTGCTTAGGAGTTTAATATTAATCTGGTTTAATTTTAATCAGGCATATCACATCACAAATAAAATTTAATATTAAAAATTAAATTTATTTCACATCCTACACATATTACTAAAATAATAACTAACTTATATCACATCCCTCACATATTCCAACATAATAACTAACTTTATATTACATCCCTCACATATCCCAATATAATAACTAACTTTATTTCACATCATTCACAATTTTCAATAAAAAAATATCTCTATCCAAATTTAATTTTAACCTTCTTAAATTTAACATTTCAAACAAACACACCCTTAATGATAATTCGCTGCTCCTTTTATAAGAAAAAGAAGATAGCAACATACAAGATTATCAAACTATAATTTATGATCGCTTCAAGATGCGTGAGATGTAAATACTGAGAAATATGTCAAACAGGTAAATAAGATATCTTCACTATTTCAAAAACAAAAAGAAAACTTCAAGTGCTGCATATATATAATCATTGCAAATGCTCAAAGGTATACCTCTTTGAATTTCAAAAGAATCAAATTTGAAACTGAAGCTGGCTTGCTTCCATCCCACCTAAAAAAGCCATAAAAGCAGGGTAAGGCTTTTTTTTCATATTGCAAGCGAAAAACTAAATCATTCATAAAAAATTAGGCAAAATTTAATAGGACCATGCAACATATTTTGCATGATATATTCGCAAATAGAAGTATCCACTTTGGAGGAAATGATAATCAAATTTTCATTCTGATGAAACAATCAATTCTATGACCAGGTGGACAAGGAACGTGAAATTACCTTACAAGCATCAACTCATTAACAGATCGCCACATTTTGCGGCCAACATTTTTGTTAGACTGATCTCTTGCACTTTGGCCATGCCACAACTCTTTCACTATGTACATCACTTCTTCAACGCCCACCTAAAATGTTAAGAAAAATAGTGAAACTGAAAGCAAACCTACATTAAACCACCACCCCACATACATGCAGAAAGAAAATTTTGAAATGAGTACATTCATAGAAATTCGGCTTCGACACTCTTTCTTATGTAAATGTTAAGTATCACATACTTTTCCTCCGCTAAAGCTTCCTAATAACAGTGGAACAAGCAACTTGTTCCTTTCTACTATCAAAAATCAACCCCGGCATTCCCCCTTCAAAAAAAATAAGGAAAAAAAAATCTACCAACTGAGGTCACACCTTAGCAAGTAAATTCCTCATTTTGTGAAACAAAAAAGCCTTCATTCTCTTATCCAAGGGCTACAAGAACGTGAATCTAAATCATGCTAAAGACTCGACCTTTGACTTGAAATAAAGCCAAATGTAATGCAAATATATATGAATACATTGACCTTTGAATTCTGGTATCAGAAACTAGGTTACTGAACAACTCATGACATATGGATACTTCAAATATGGCAGCAAAATTTCGCAAAGAGAATTGTAGCCCAAATATTAAAATAGTTTGCCATAGCTGCCCAATTACTAATATAGATGTTAAGTAGTAGCAAAGAAGAAGGCAAGAAAAGTGCCATACCAAAACCTGTTGGGCTGAACCATACAGCAATTCCTCATGCTCAATAAGGCGTTGATGAAGAATCCTGTAGTGATCTAGATCCAGATTCACCACTGGTTCAGTCTGAACATGCAGTCCAGCAAGCTGGGTCACAACATAAGATGCCATCACTTGCCCAAAAATAGCAGGAATGGTTCCCAGAACAGGTATGATGCGGACTCTGAAACCTGGCACAATCTGACAAGTACAGTTCACTTTCAAGTTAGATTAAAAGTTAGCTATTAATAGCCGAATGCTTAGCAGGTATTTCTAACACAGATGATCAAAGAAAAGAACAGCACGTGAGACACGCAAACCTGATAATCGGAAGGATTTTCTTCCTCACCAGATGCCCCTTTGAATGGTAAAAGTTTGACCTTGGGCTTCTCTAAGGAGAAAACAACAGGTATTCCACCATCAATACCATAGTCCTTACGCAAACGATGTCTTACCTAGAAAAAGAAAAATATATAGAAAGCAACTGTAAATTAAAGAAAAAACCTAGCATGCATACCAGTATCGAGCAATGCTTCTTGAAATACAATGATGTATGTATCCAGTCAAATTCAAAGCAAAGGTAACCATGATAGAAACTTGGCATACAAAATTCCAGTTACTTAGAACTCATACAAAGATAGCTTATAATGCGAAAAGATTTTAAGACTCCTCTTTTGGTGCTTCATTTACATGACATGCACACCAGAGGATTATGACTTCTGTAGCTTATAATGCTGAAAGATCTAAAGGCTTTCTTTTTGGTGCTTCATTATATACGAGATGCCACACCATAGGATTACGAATTCTGTATAAACACAAGGGGATACTTAGTACAAATACTACATAAGTGGCGGAAAAGACAATAATGTGACGAAATTGAAGCATGAGTAAGAAGACATCAAAAACAGCAAGCAGAGTGTCCTATTAAAATATTACTAAAATTATTGTTTCAAAATCACAGTGAACCTTTTAATATGCACGGCATGGCAGGTTGAATAATTTAAGCAATCAACCAACTTAGGACAGAAAGGAAGCGTGTTAATCTTGCAATCATTCAAGATTCGAAATTACTAAGTTGAAGAAAAAACAATGGAATTCACTATCAGAATTATTCAATTAAAAATGTGAACCAAACTACAAAAAGCAGCAAATAGGTCCTAGAAAGATCTTGGACAAGTTACGCATGAAGAAAATATATCATCCTCTTCTGGCCTTTCACAGCCAGGATTGTTCCTAATAAAAATAAACCCAACATACTAAGCAACAGACAAACATATGCATCAAAATTCAAAAGAAACAACTCAACTGTGGCAGTGTCAGATTATTACAGATCTAGAAAGAGGATCAATGCTTGATTCTCTCAAATCAGCCATGCGAATCCTTGTAGGATCAGCTCTAGCTCCAGCTCCCATTGCAGAAAGAACTTTCAACCCTCTCCGCACGCATGCAGCAAGAAGTGCAACCTGTAACATATACCAATATGTCCAGTTGTTGGTTGGTTTGTTTTCTTTCAACTCAACACAGAAATTTTTTAACTACTAATCTACTATACAGTCACCATGCATAAAAATGCAAAAAATAGCAGCTCCCCTTACTAAAATGGAAAAGCAATCCTCATACTTCAAATGTACTTTATAAGATGTTCAGAGGAATGGTGCTACTGTTAAGCTTGGTCAATCATGACCTAGATGCCAAGGGCATGAATCTAAAAAGCGCCGCTGTTGCAAGCATAAGGCTAAGTGACCCCATCCCTGCAGTGTTTAGAACCTCTTGTATTGGGAATGTCACCTATTCGGTGTCTGGGTTAATGGGCTTGCAAAACAATGAAATGCCATTGCCAAAAATATCAAGCATACATAAAGTAGATCAATTTCATGAAACTCCAAGTATCAAGACAGTTAATCTTATGTACAGAATTAATATAGCAGTCATGTCTCTCCTTTCACATCCTTTCATTCCACCTTACATGGTACATTACACTAAAGAAACGTCACAATATACAGAACAAACACTTCCCTGATTATCCAAATAAGTCTAACTTGAAAAAACTGTCAATTTCCATAAAACAAGATGTGGTATCACTGCGATTTCGAATAAAACATAAAAGATGATATCAACTAGGCATGTAAATGAGCCGGATTTTGACCACATCCAATTCGTTATTTGACCCGAAAATATAATTAATTTGATGCATTTTACTTATCATTCACCTGATCTGAAATCCGACTCGATCATTTTTCTGAGTAGGATCATGAATTGACCATGATTCGACCTATTTGTATCTGACCCAACTGAGTCATTATGAATAACTTAGCTTTTGCTGAAAATTCATCTACATTTATATGTGCTTCCTTGAATGTCTTAGAATAAATTGAGACACCATATTTTCATAGTATTCTCATTGTTTTCTCCAAATTAGTAAGTTATTACAACTATTGCACCACACCACTATTGTTGTCTTGCTAAGATGCATCATTTTTCAAGTAAACACTACTCGTAGCACCCTTCATCAATAAGACAAAACTTGGTATACATTTTAGAAAATAAATAAATAAACTCACAACTATTAAAACAATATTAACCACATAATTTATCAATTATTTAATTTGAATAATTTAATATAATATATATGAAACTAGGGGTGGCAAAATGGGTCGGCGGGTCGGGTTCGGGTCGAACCCGAATCCGACCTGAATAGCCTCAACCCGAACCCGACCCATTTATTAAATGGGTCAAAATCCATGACCCGAACCCAACCCGATTAATAAATGGGTCGGGTTGGCGGGTCGACCCGACCCGTTTATAAAGTATTTTTTGATAAATACCCGACCCGATTATGCCCAACCCGAACCTGACCCATTTAATACATGGGTCAAAATTCATGACCCATACCCGAAATTTGCGGGTCGGGTTCGGGTGGAGTTCACAGGTCGGGTCATATATTGCCACCCCTATATGAAACTCTGTTTGTACTTATAAAGACCACCAACCCAATTCAACCCGAGATCCGACCCAACTAGGGATCCAACTCAACCAGGATCTAACCCAAGTCAAATCTGAGCCAAGGCTAATCTAATTCAAGGTGTGCTTCGATCCAAATTTAAATAGATCTGAATCTATTCTAGGTCAAGGCCAATCAAATCCGAACCTGCCCATTTACAAGCTAAATATCAAGCAAGAAAAAAGTGTCCAATAATGCTTCTTAGAAGTAACCATTGAGTAAAAAAAGCACTTTATATTCTGGAGGTGAGTACCTTAGTGTCAATGTTATCAATGCAGTCGAGAACAAAATCGGGCTGTCCAGAAAGAATTTCTTCCTCTAATGATGCATCATATAGCTGCACTTTTGCCTCTACCCGGCACTCCGGAAATATTGATGAAAAATGTTTTTGTAGGCAAACAGCTTTTGGTGTCCCAACATCAGCTCTAGTTGCCACAGCATGCCGATTTAGTGATGAAAGTGATACCTTTCCCATATAATCATGTATTTATTTTTGTAAATTGACACTGGAAAAGTCACGAAGATTGTATATCCAAATATCTTACACATGAAAATAATAATAAAGAAAACAGTCAACAGCTCAAACTTAAATAGAAGATGTATCATAGCTGATAATAATGAATACCTATTCATGATTTTCATTGATAGAGAAAAATGACAATAAGAATATCAGTGGACACTGGACATCATATATGAACTATTTGGTTGTTCATTAGTGAGGAAACCTACAGCATTGAAGGTGCAGTGGATATTATAAATATATATATATTTTTTGAAATAGGACACCAAAAATTGACATTTCGAGCTTTATGATCCTGAAAAGCATAAGCAACACAAAATCCAGCCAGCAATTTGATCAATATGATTGCAAGATAAGAAAACTATCTACTAAGAAGATGCTCTCGTAGGTTTTTAGCAAACAGTTGAAGAGAATCACTAAAATTAGATGTACTGATGACAATCTCCATGCAGCATCCTATTAATCAGAACCAGTAACATCATGGTAAGAAACATGATAGGAACTTATCAATATTTGAACGGTTTTATTCTATTAAAGTTTAGAATGAACACAGAAGCATATTTCAAATCTTTATAACAGTTCAGTAATAACAAAATACTTTTCTAAACATGACAGGGACTTAACAAAATTTGAAATGTTACATGAAAGAATGATGTAGTTAATTTCACAGTCTGCAGTTATCTTACCGACACTAACTTCAATTTTATGACGGCCTAAACCAATTTTTTGTCCTATACTGTTGTTTAGCACAGTAGGGAAAATAAATCAGAATGGAGATGCAAATAAGACCACACTAGCTGGTATCTAGTCACCTAGGATCTGTAAATATGTAAAGAAACTATTCCAAGAAGGCAAGCAAATTCATGTCTTTTCTACAATGCTGACATTTATTATTTTAGCTATTCAAATAATCAAGGGCCACAGATCCACTACAAACTGCAATAATAAATTCTTATTGTCAAGTCGAACGTACTGTTGTCAACAACACATGCTGGCATTAAGTACGTTAATCTGGAAATAAGGAAATAGTATCAAGTTTCAATAAGGAAATGGTTTACAACGCCTAATAATGGGAGAAACCAAGTTTCTGTCCACATAGACCTAGCAATACACAAACCATAAGTGCCACTTTCCATAATATATTCACATCTTCCACCTCCAAAATCAAATCAGTCAGTCTGATAAATTTTCTTGCTTCATATTTACAATCGGCTGTTATTTACATGAAAAGAGGTTGGTCCTGAACACATACTTGGGAAATCATGAACTTGACAAACTGTCAAAATATATTAAGAGAATCAAAGAACAATAAAAACTGTTGAAAATATAAATCTATCACTCTCAAACAGTGAATACAATATGAAGGAAAAATCAGATAACTGAAGAAATAATTTCCAATGAAACAGATTTGATAAAAAAAAATCTAATAAAATGGAAAATATTATAATTACAATGGTAAATCTACTGATACCTGATCAAAATCCACAAGGAGAAGCCGACCAACCCCAGATCTCAAAAGCATCGATGCAGCATGACTGCCAACTCCTCCAAGCCCAACAACAATAACAAATGACTTGACCAACTTTTGCTGTGGCTCCACACCAAAGAATTGTATGTTCCTACAAAAAGATTGGGGGAATGTGGGTTTGCAGAATAAATTTTTATTGAAGCATTATTTGCTAAATAATGGATATAGTTTCAATTTTTTATGACAATTAGTATTTTCTTGTACAATCATATAAATATTTATAGCTTGAAACGAATAAGACCAAAAGGTGATGCAGGGAATCCCCGATATCGACTCCATTGGCAATGTCGAGCATGATTATTGACAGATTGCACCAACATTCTACACATCTCATTTTTTATGGTGCTTTTTACTTGTCACTTTTATGTATTCATGTAGAGTGCCATGTGTCTTATTATAGATTTACTAGTGTGTGAGTCATTTATATGTTTAGGCCTTTAATGTTGCTTGGGATATTGGATTTTTCTTAGTTGAGTTGTTGAGCCCAATTAAACTAAAAAGACCAATAGAAGGTGATCAAATAGCCATAGATTGGAGGGGAATTAGGCTATTGAAGGTTGAGTTAGGATAGTTTAGAAATTGTTTTAGTTTAAATATTTTTTTCCTATCGAGAACTCCAGCTGTCGCTGCCGCTAGGTCCTCACAAGGTCTCGTCGCCGCCGCTCCATACAAGAGCCACTGCCACTATCTCCCCCAAGCGTCACTGATGCTGATGCCACCGCCGCCCTACTATAGCCGTTGCAATCGCTGTTTCGTCGGATTTTCAAACACACGATTGACATCAACCTTCACCATGGATCGAGGGATGTACTTTCAAGGTATAACTCATTCTCACATCCCCTTCAATAGTTCCACTTCTCTTACCTCCTAATAAGCTCCATCAAATTGCTAGCTATCATGTAAACCTTTCTCTTTTTATTTTCTTAAATTTGTGTATGGTTGTTGAGTTCAATTCGCAAAGGATAATTGGCACAAGTATGGGAATGTCTTATACCTAAACACTGGATTTAATTTTTACTTGAAATAGTAAAATCTCAAGCTTAGCTCTAACTTTTGTATGCTCCTTAATCCTCAATGTTAAAGGAAAAATCTACTAACTCAGCCAAACCTAACACGTGGCAAATTTAGGCAAATTCGTTGACTTGTCACTCGAGTTACGTTCCCGAACAAATTCGGAGGACCAGCTTGAATTATACCTCAGAGTTGAATTGCTTGGAGCCAGCCGAACAGTGTCAGATGGACAAGTTACTAGCCAGTAGCACTTATCATATCATAACATTACTGCTATCGTACGACACCCAACCTAGGGGTAAAAGGGAGACATATTGGATTACACCAATCCTAAATCTTTGCCCTCGCCATCTTGTCAAAAAGCCGAAGAGAAGAAAAGCATATTGGATTCAGAGCAAGAAACTGACCATTGGAGAACCAGCCCCAGTCCTTATATAGGGAGAAGAACTCCAGAGCCTCGCTTTCTCGCTAAAATACGGGAACCGAAGCGTCACGCACCAGCTCCAAGGCCATTATGGCGTCTGTCACATCAACTAACACATCAATGCTATGGGTAGCGATCCTCAGCTCCCGCAAAGCTTCCTTAGTACACTAACCAGCTTTGCGAACCTTCCTAAATTTAGCGCACAGTACAAAACTACACAACTACAAGCATACAAGATAGACAAATTGGGAAACTTAGAAAAATTTTATTGCAAGCAGAAAGGATTATATTGGGAGACAAACATCATTTCGACTATGCAAAACTAAAGCATACACTACTGGAACAATGAAAATTGATGGAGACTCATCCAAGGATTGAGCTTAAAGAGAATACTAAAAGGCCAAGGCAAGAAGAAGGATAACCCTTCCTCAGTGGCACGAAGGACGACATGCAACCACCTCGACAATCAGGTCAGTGAAGTGCACCATTTCGGCTTGCTCAGCTCGAACGGCCTCAAGCTACTTCCTTGCCTCCTCGCATTGTCGTTCACCCACATGCAATGTTGCCTCCGCTGCCTCTAGGCGAGCTCGAACTTTGGGAAGCTCCGTGGAGGCCTCCTTCGCCTGAGCCAGTTCAGTCTCTAGCACTGAAATCTGCTTCTTCGACTCCACGGGGTCACGCCGGCGGGAGAGCAAGAGTAGCTCCTGGGTCCAGCCACTAAGTTTATAATGAGAAAGAGATGAGCGATGAAAGTTCCACAGTTAAACTCTTAGCAACATTTCTTTGCAAAAAATGAGAGGCTCCTGGCTAGCACTACTCACCTACCCTCAGGTTCTTCAGCTCCACATTAACTCAGCTATTTGGCTAGCTCTTCTTAACAGGGCCCTCCCTAATATAACAAGCAGCTAGTAACATTATTCCTCTTCTCCTTCCAAAGAGAGACCCCAAGAGAAACTCTTTGCGCCTTTCTTCATCTTACTCTTAAGCTTCCTTCTAACCCTCCTTTTTATTGTTAATTCTAGTTTGGACATTTTCACCCAAACACTCACCGAATAGACTTATTTATTTTATGTTAATCTTATGTTGTTCATTGTTTTGTTTTCCATAATCTAAGTGTTTGCTTCTTCCCTATGAATTGTGTAGCTCTTTCATTTAGATCGCATTCCCATGCAGCCTACATCAAAAGGCCATAAGTATCAAAAAGCCTAGGATGTGCCAAAGCATACGAATCAAAATAATGAAATAGAAGCATTTAAGCTTTCATTGGAACGATTAATCCTGAAATAGTTGAGAGAGGCAGATTATGACATAAAAAGTAGAAAACATACATAGGCCAAGGGTGCTAAGTATAGAATAGTAAATGATAAAATCAATTACAACCAGACAATTTGTATAAAAATAATAGAAGCTTCACATTATGATGTAAAGCACGAAAAGTATCATCTTAAGTCCCACATTCATATGGTCCAAAATAATCAAAATGACCTAAAAAATTTGGTATTCTGCATAAAAAACTGGTCTAAACCTTCCATGAAAGCGAAATTCATTTTGACTAGAATTCAATCACAAACTCATACCAAATCTTGAATTGAAGGCAATAGTGGAGATGTGTTTCAGGGTAAATAAACAAAGACAGCAAATGTATGACCACTTTTACAAAGATTAACAGCAATCATATCAATACTTTTTAGAACATATTACAGTGTATGTATCAAACTCAAGAGTGATTCCTCGCAGGACTTCCACATACAAAGATAAGTGTTAAATCACAAGGCCTTAGTTTAACTACATTTTAAAGGTTATACATCAGCAAGTAAGACATTCAAACCTGGTAAGTTGTTCAGACACCACCTCATCTTTTAGCAGCTCTATACCACTCAAATCACTCAGAACAGCACTACAATTAATTTCTTTTGTTCTAGACAAAGTTTCTGACCCTGAAGAGAAGGATTAGTAATGACAATTATGTTTCTACTCAAAATAAGCAAACAATCTCAACATGGGAAAAAGTATAGTATCTCATTGAATAAATTGATGCAAAGCAGATCAAAATACATGGATACACTACAAGAGAGAGAATAATTATTATTCCTCCACAATTTAAAAACCATGAAATGCACGAGGGGACGATGAATAGATGAGCATAAATGAACTAAATCCAAATTTCAACACAATGGAATGCAAGTCAGAATCATTAATCATTAATTTAAGAGAATAGACGATCACCAGTGCAGATAAAACATTATTTAAGGAGCCATCAAGGAAATGATTCCTTCACCAAGAATCCAGCAGGTACAAGAATCCGGCAGGTACTAGAATCATCTAAATCTTGGAGCCCCCAGTGCCCTTCTTTTGGTAAGCCGGATGAAGATAAGGATTCATTCAATCCTCCATTAAAAAATGATCATTTTTTACCACATATTTTACGAGTGCAAACAACACCATTAGGAAACACAACTTTGCTTCTTAACGAAACTTCCCATTTAATCCACTAAGTATTAGAATAATAGATCCAATTCAAATTATTATCAATATAAGATGCCTCAAATATACAAGGAACTGCAAAAAATTTCACCAGAATAATTTTCAATAAAAGGTAGGTAAAATTTATCAAACAACTGATTAGATCAGAACTTCACCAGATCACGAATGAAGCAACAGACATTTTACCAAGAATAAACAGTAGGTTGTGCTATAGTTTTATCTAAAGAAAAATCCAATCGGTAACAGAATCCAAGACAAGTCAATTTTGACTACATCTAACCAAAGAGTTCTCTATGGATTGCAAATCAAAAAAGGCAAAATTAAAGGGGTAATGTGGACTGGCATGGTTAGCACTGCCACTACCAGAAGTGAATTTATCATGGACGGGAGTTTTTGTTTCAGTTTCAATTTATTTGAAGACATATTTTGTTACATTTAGTACCAAATTATGTGGGTGTGTCTATTGTGTTGTATTGGACATGTACAGTATACTACCAAGTGTGGGATAGCAAGGTACCAGTATGGTCTGCAACAAGTGTAAAAAGGTAATTCGGTCAATTTGGACAAATCGACCTAGTTGTTCCATTTCATCAAATCGATCGGTACCCCTAATTGATCAAGAAGAAGATGAGTAAACAAGCAGCTCTCAATCAAATTGGTGGATTGGCCAAATCAACCAAGAAACAGACAGGATGCTAATGTAGGAAGTTTTCATTGTTCAATAATATGAAGCATCCCTTGCTTTGGAGAATTTGTAACCACCCTATTTGAGGGTTGATGCAGAGGGAATCTGCGAATGCTTCTTCATATGCTTAAATAGGAGGAGCTATGAAGAAGAGGGGGCCTTTGATGACATTTTGACGAACTTTGCTGGAATTTTATGCATCAAAAAATTTTGAGAATAAGTGAAAGTAGATAGCTGTCACCTTGGAGAGAGGATACGATCTTATCATCCTTGGATAGGGGAAGTACACTGACATCCTAAAGTATCTTGTTAATAATATCACTTGTTCTTGTTTCCCTCTTTTCTTTCCTGCATACATCTCTGTAATATCGTAGATTTTCTTGCTGGTCATGTATCATTGCAATAATGCTTCTTCCCATGTTTTCATGAAGTGTATGTTGTTTCCCACATTACCATTTCCTTCACAATTAATCAACTACTTCAGTTCTTAATCAAAAATCTAAAAGTTTCCGCAAGTTGCATCTCATAGGTTATGGTTACGTTGAATTTGCACCAAAACCATGATTGAGAACATTAATTTCTTATTTATAGTCCTTGGTGCATTTAATTATTGTTGACTCATGGATAATGAAGCAACAAAAAGTGTTCTTCACAAGAGAAACTAATTATCCTGTTATGAAGGTTACAGAACAAATTTAGTTCCATGACAAGTTTCGCCATAATTGATTTCCAAATTGCTTTCAAAATCATAAAATAGCATTTCAATTAGTAGCACATAGGTCAAGCAAACATTCCCTTAAATTCAATGCATTCCGATGTGAATTGAAGCCGAAGCACACAAAATAATCCAATCCATCACGAATTTTTGAGAAACCTAAATACAACCTTGCTCTCTGGCCTTCAGGAAACTTCAAACCATTCGACCGTGAAATAGGCCAATGCATAATTAAAATCAATACACCAAGTCAGAAAAATAAAAAATAGAACTTGCCGCTTCCATTACAGATTCTTGAAAACCTACTTGAGGAACCTGCCTTCTTGTTCGCAATTGGTTTTGTAACATAGCTGTTAACAAAAGGACATCAAAACAAATTAAGATACAGCCAAATGAACGATGAAATTAGCATACGTCATATTTCTTGATGCTTATAATATCCAAAAGTTGTGCTTAAACTGCTCCTAGAGTTCTGCAAGAGTATCTAAAACGGAAAGGAGGAGAGACATCAAGCGACAAACAATATTTGCGCAAACAGGGAAAACCTAACCCCTTTCACCCAGGGTTTAGTGACCTTGGGGAAAAAACACGACCTGACGAGCCATGACAACCAAATGAAGTGAGGAAAAAACCAAAATCCCATCCTTCCATAGTTTTCTAGGATAATTTACCAAGGAAATAGATTGAAGTGGAAACTGTATCAAACCGACAGAAGAGAACCTGGAGATGAGCTTCAAAATGGCAACGGTGGAGAGGGATCCGATGACGGCGCCTGTTCCGATCAAGGCCCACTGCATCGGCCTCTCGTTCACTGACATTCTAGTCCCTGATCTTCCCTCGCACACAGATTCGATGGAGTGCCCGACTGCGCAGCCGGCGAAATGGGAACTGGCATCGAGTCGGAAAGTATGGTTCGATTTTCTTTTCTTTTTTTTTTTTCAGAAAACAGTTTTTTTCCTTTTTATGCTAAAATTATATTTACAAACATGCCAAAATTATATTTCTCAGAATTATTTTTTTTAAAAAAAACTTTTCTTGAGAAAACAATTTCACACACGCCAAAATTATATGCACGTATTAATTGTAATTCAAAAATTATTCATGCATAATCGGTTCTATAATTTATAATAGTACAAAAATGAAACTTCATTAATATTGTAATTAAATTATAATTAATTTAATTTAAATACCATAATAGTTGTTATGGTGACAACCAATAGCCAAAGGTGGCCAACCGTATAATCACCGGTGATGCCGACTAATAGGAGCATTAAACGTGTAGGTAGTTGGCCTAAATTATAATAAGTCAATAGGGTGCCTAATAAGATGCTTGTACGATATCGTTATGTTGCCTATAAATAGAATATTTTATGTATATTTTATTTATTTTTAGTAAATATTAACTTGAATAGTGTTTATGAAATATTAAAATTACAATAAATAAATTTTAAAGAATAATTAATATATAAATGTTATATAATATAGTGATATATATATATATATATATTACGAATTCTTAAATTTTATTTAACACAAGTTTTAAAAATTGGACCAGCATCAAAACTGGTAGACTGAAAGATTCAAGATTCAATGATCGAACCGGGGTCGAACTGGGATGATATAAAAATTAAAAAAAACTTTATAAAATATAATATAAATATAGTTGAGATATATATTATTCATATACCAACACAATAATTAGATATAAAATGAATGTTTTACAATTGAATTTAACAAATAATATATTGTGTCAATAATCCAAACAATAATTTCAAGCAAATCGAAGTAACAATAACCCAACAAAATATTCGCAGACCACAAATTGAGTATAATATTTAGTACATTATTAAAAGATCTGAACAGATAGTATGCTTTATCAATACTAAAATATTAAATTATTTCATCATTCCATATCACTAAAATACTAAATCATTCTAAGAGGATGAGGGCTGGAGAGGAGAATGCGAGGCAAGGGAAATCGCGAGTTCGCGACTGTCGCGCGAATAGAAGTTACAAAACGAAGGCTGAGTTAGAGACCTAGGGTTTAGGAAAGTTTTTTTTAATTTTAAACTCAACCGGTCCAACTGTATTGGTTCACCTGTTGACCGGTTGAACCGCAGTTTAGACCGGTTCTGGCCAATTTTAAGCGGGTTCGGTTATAAAATTAAACAGGACCGGTTAGCTGACTGGTTCGTGGTCCGATTGGTTGAACCGACTAGTCCGGTCTGAATTTTAAAATCTTGATTTTAACACCTTTAGATTTTGAGGTTGGACATGAATCTGTGAGGTTATTTTTAATTAAAATAAAAATATATTTTAAAAATTGAAATAATTTTATTTTATTTTAAAATATATATGCATATAATTAGAATTAAATTAATTATTTATTTTGAAACTCATAGATATTATGTAAGAGGATTGATTTTAATATTAAAATTTAAAGAATTTTAAATATTTTTAAATTAATGTTAAAATTGATATATGATATGACTCAAATTAGAGAAACTATGTACAAATTTTATGCTCGAAATAGTTATAAGAAGATAATGCATTAGTCTCGCAAATATTTATTATCTTTTTCTTCACTTTTGCACTTTCCTTTGCCTTTTGTTTTCGCATTTCAAACTAAGCTACGTGTTCGAAACTCAATCTTAATTTACTTGAAATGTACTCAAATTGATTTTCACTTGAATTAAAATGTGCTCACTTGAAATAAAAACAGTTTAATTTGTAATTTACTCATTATTTTTATTTTGATATGAATTTAGATTTTTTTTTTATATATTTTTAAGATATTTTGCACTCAAATTGTTTTAGCTTGACCAGAACTTGATTCCAACTCAAACGATTCCAAATTTAACTCAAATCAACTTGAGTTTTGAACTAAAATTTGAATTTACTAAAAATAAATTTTAATCCTCTTATTACTCCCAACAAGAGTCAGATGCAACACCCTCTATACAAGGTAACGAGTCAAATTTAAGCAAATCTGTATTTTGCTCAACTCGAAATGACTCGAGTTCAAGTTGACTAGAAATAAATTTTATTTTAACTTATATAAATAATAAATTTTATCTTTAACATTATTTTATTTTGTAATTGTGATGACAGTGACCAAAGAGGGCAGAGAGTGATCGCCGAATGATGTCCTAAGAGAAAAGAATTACTAAGGCAAAGTGCAGCTCCTGGCAGGCTTCTAGGCCAATAAATAGTGGGGAGAGTGGCACAAGAATAAATTATTTCATATCATAAAAGGTGAGAGATTCTGATTGTATAAATATCGTGATATCAAATAGTAGATACACCTTTTGGAAAAATCCATGAAGCTAATAATGGCAAACTATGTAATTAAGCGTGCTTGGATTAAAATAGTACTGAGATTGGTGACCTGGGAAGTACTTAAGTCACACAATTTTTTTAAAATCAAAACAGACAATATCTCTACATTAGAATCTTGGAATGTTACAGTTATTATATTTAATTAAAAGAAATCATAAAATAAGGGTGTGCACGTTATTAGAATTGAATTTGAATTGCTCAATTTGTAAAAAAAATGAAGCTATCCAATGTTCATATTTTATAATATCACTAATTATAATATATATATATATATCAAGTCAACTCAAAAATTATTTCGAACAAGTGAAGTTTAACCAGAAATATAATTCGAGTCTTTTACAAGACTCAAAAGAACTCGAATCGAGTTTGATTCGAGTCAAAATTCGCATGAATTTCAAACTAATTTTGAGTTTCAAACAATTTTAACAGCCAAGCTAGAAGGAATGTTTGCTGATTGATGATCAGCTGTAATTTATTGCTTCAATAAAATACGCATATCTCCGCTCAACTCGGTCGGAATATCCTCCGATCGATTCGAGTTTGACTCGAAATAAATTTTGACTCTTATGTGAATGAAAATTCAACACAAAAGCACTATTTGAAAATGGAGCTCACACAGTAATCCTCTCAATAAAGAAGTACCTTATCAACAACATAATTAAACAACACATTCAACTAGCTGGCTAATCAAGATCATAATTAATCTCATCAAGAATGTAATTAATTTCAATTGGGTTATTTATAATTTTTATTAATGTGGTGTGCTCATCAATTAGGCTGATTGGAATACAGCTATGTCCCTAGTGTAAATCATTTCAATAACGTCCGCTTTTAGATGAGTAAGTAAATCGAGTCAAACTCTTACAGATAGTTAATTAAGTGGACGAGATATTCCCAAGTGAATAAGTAACAATAAAAAATAACTAAAGTCTCATTGTCGATGGACGGTAAAAATTTAAATCGTGTAACTAAAGTTTATTTGCTTAAATAACTATTTCTTATAAGTCTTTTTTTATGAGATTATTAAAATTTATATTAAGAAAACTTGAGGTTGATCGATCCGTCTTAGTGGCATGATGGAATCGATTAGTTCCAATTAGAGAAAATGAGTTAACTATCTGCACCACACATGCGAACAACTTCGAGATTGGCAAATGAATCAATAAAAATCTGAAAAACTAGATTTATCAAGGGGGATTTACATACAGAACATTGAATTCATCACAAATTATGTATTTCACCATCTTTTAGTAAATATTACACATACACACTCTGCTTACATTTCTATTATTATAATAGAAATGTAAAACTCATAAGCAGAGTGTGATATGTGTAATATTTACTAAAAGATGATGAAATGTGTAATTTGTGATAAATTCAGTGTTCTATATGTAAATCTCTCATTTATTAATTAGTTTAATGGCTCATTTCTAGTTGATAAAATGAAGCTATAAGAATATATATATATATATATATATATATATTTATATTTATTTATATATGAGATAAAAAGAATATGTGTGCATATGTCAGAGGCCTGCTATTAATCATTATGATTAATTTTTTTTGTGGGACATACAAATATCGACTTACATCACAAGGCCTAGATATCGACAAGGCCTTGTTTGGCATGAAGCCAAAAATGGGCAAAAAAATATCTTAATAATATTTTAAATTTATTATAAATTTTAATAACTTTATTTCACATCCAACACAAATTCCAACCTTAAAAATCAACTTTATTTCACATCCAACACAAATTCCAACTTTAAAATCAACTTTATTTCACATCCTACACACCTCCAATATTAAAATAAATTTCTTTCCCATCAACTCTATAAAATAAAATATTTTCTCTTTCCTTACTCAAATTCATCCTCCAACCAAACAAGCACTTACTCTAGCTCCTAAGGCATTTCTTTCCAGAAAAGTTGTGCAATCACTCGATCTACGTCTTATCTTAGTTAGAACCAACTTACGTCACAGCCAACTACTTCCTTCCAAGAAAATACCACATTTGACTGCTATCAGTTCGACAAAATTTTTACACTTTATGTAATGAAGTCATTCTCTTTCCCTCCCCACTACTTTAGATGTTATATAATCTATACATCCTTTTGATATAGTAGAGTTAAACTATTAAGTCGATGCAATAGTCTTTTCCAAATCACACGAGTTTTCTATGTAAAACTCGCTGTCAATGATCCAAATCAGATATGATTCAATTAGCATCTCGAATCAAGTGAAAATTAACCTAACCCAAATAAAATAAATGGGTTGAAAGTTAGGTCAACCCTTCAATATATTTATTTATATAACAAAACCTTCTATATGTGCTAGTTCCGACTGTCTCGATATGATTATGTGCTGCCCAAATTTCACATGTTTAATAAATAAGGCAAATTTCTCATCTTTCCTATCTATGACCACGAGTAAGACTTTCATCATAAGTTGTGTTTGGGGTCGTAAATTTTGCACGAAACTTGAAGTTTCCTCGAAACTCTCTCGAGTGTAGCTCATTCTAATTCCTTATGATTTGAAGTCGACTCACTCGAAATAGGCTCGATACAACTCGAGCTTGACTCGCAATTTTTAAATGTAGCTTACACTTTTATATAATATATTTAAAGTATTTAATAAATATTTGAAGGCTTTTAAAGAGAATTTTAAAGAAAATTAAGTTATTTATATTTATGTATATTTTTAAGTATTAATATATTGATTTATTATAATAATTTTAATTGTTAAAATACATTTTTGCCTACTATACTGTACGTAAAGACGATCACTTAGCTCGAATAAATTTGAAATTCGACTCGAACTCCGATGATTGTAGCTCAACTTGAACCAAACACAACTCGAACTCAAAAAGCTAAGATATGAAATAGGATCAGCTCGTTCGAAATTAACTCATTTACGGCCTTGTATTTAAGTATATCTCAAAATATTTGAGAATTTATTTACAAGACACAAATCTTTATCATAATTATGTAATTCATTTAAATTTCTCAAAAATTTACACATTTTATACCCAATTCCATAATCTTATTTTTTTTTCCAACACAATGATTATTGATTCTAACGCAGCCTATTAAGATATTACATATTAAAAATTTAGTTTGATGAGATATTTACCTACATGCAGCATAATCAATTTTGTGCACAATTAAATAAAAAAAATACATGTGTAAATAATTAATATTATAATTTTATAGCAAAAAAATGTTCTCTAATGAGAAAAATTTTATATCTTGCAATTATAATTTTATTAAATAAAACTAAAATAAATATTTTTTATAATTCTTCTGGCTTTTAAAAGTTGAATTCATTATTCAAAATTTGTGTATATTATATTAAATTAATCATTTAAAAATTAAATATATAATATTAATGGACCAAAATAAATACTAATTTAGAAAGATAAAATACTCATATTATATTCAAAATTTTATTATGTATTATATTGAAGTACAAATATTAAATATAACATTTGTTGTATTTAAATACTAATAAAATTATTATTTATTAATATTTATATAATTAATTATTAAAATATTATTTATTGTGTTTTAATATGTTAATAATTATTAATAAATTATTTACATTATTTTTATCTCAAATTTTTCTTTCAAAATATGTATTTTATTATATCTTTTATAATACCACTTTATTATATTTGAATACTAATAAAAATTATATTTATTAATATTTTTTTGAATCTTACTAACACGCTATTTATATCATTCTAATATCATGAATGTTTATTAATAAAATTTTATTATTATTTTAAATTAGCTTAAATACTAAATATTATTTAAATATTCTGTAGCTATTTTTATTATTTTCAAAAATTACAAAATTAAAGTAATTATTATTAAAATTCTCAATGACTGTTTCTTTTTTTTTTTGAAAAAGGCATTAACTAATTGGCATTTTATATCACTCAATATAAATTAAAATATTAATTAAATATATTACCTTTAAAATATTAATTAAATAATAAATATTTATCTTTTTAAAATAAATAATAATTATTAAATGTTATCATAAATAATAACAAAAGGTAAATTTTTAGAAATAATTGAGCAGGTTTAATGAGAAATAATAATAAAGCAAAAAAAATTATGTCAAATTTACTTTAGGGAAAGGCTAGTTACCAAAATTTACATATAAATATCTTCAATAACTTATATCATATTTCATAAAATAATTAAGATTTTATATTTTATCTTATCTATATATAATATACTTAAATCTCTATTTTACTTTGATAGAGTTAAAAAGATGTATAAATTTAGATATAAAGTTGAATAAGATGAAAATCAAATTAATGAGATGTAATTTTTTTAATATCTGTTGTGAATGTGATGAAGACAAAAAAAAATTTAATTCAATTAAAATATAAAATATTATAAAAAATTATGTGCAATATATGTAATTTTTGGAAAATTTATGTGAAACACGAAACGTATATGATTTCGATAGGATTCCCCAACATGCTAATAAAAGCCACAAACTTATCTATTGGTAAATTTGATTTTTTTTTTTATGTCCATAGAAAAAATTTGTTTTTTTTATTTTCTGTAATGTGAAATAAAATAAAGGAATCGTGAAATGTAAGGAAGAATAGTTGCGTACTTTACTAATTCAGTTTTAAAACTTAGAGGGAGTTCGGTTCAATGTTATCTTGATGTTATGTTATGTTATTTAGAAAAAAAAAATATTTGGTTTAATGACATCTACAATTAATCTTCAATTAGATTATAAAATTATTAATCAAAAGATGACATCTAGATGTCGTGACACTTAAATTACATAGTAATATAACATTAAGATAACAACGAACTAAACGCATCTTTCATCTAATTTGTGCCAGCATTGTGCCTTCATCTAATTAACAATTTAAATAGAATATTTCACTTTCAAAGATCTATCATAAGAGTATATGCTAACATAAATAATTATTGGATATTTACATGGTAGATACAGAATTTAGGCTAATTTATGAATTTTATTCTCAAAATATTACAGTTATCATATCTAAAATAGCTACTTTTTTATTTTTCACATCCTACATTAAATTCTATTAGAAGATTTAACTATAGTTAAATCTCAACAAAATCTCAGTCATTGATCGCATCATTTAACCATCGACCTTCATGTTAGGGCATCACGGAGCTGTATTGGTTCCGGCGATAGTGTATTCACGAGAGGCGGCAGCGTATTCATGCAAGGCGGCAACGTATTCTCGTGAGACGACAGCGTATTCATGCGAGCATCACTCTGTTATTTGCATTTTCTTCTTATGCGGGCATCGCGAGCGAGCATCAGACCTTTCTGAGGCCGGCGGCGATAGAACTCTGAAGCTGCAGAAAGGTCCGATGCTTACTCGCGATGCCCACGTAAGAAGATGATGCAAATAGCAGAGTGATGCTCGTGTGAATACACTATCACCTCGCCAGAAAATGCTGTCGCATCGCATGAATACGTTATTGTTGTAACTAATGCAGCTCCGCGATGCCCTAACATGAAGGTCGATGGTTAAATAATGTGATCAATGAGTGAGATTTTATTGAGATTTAATTATGGTTAAATCTTCTGATAGAATTTACTGCAGGATATGAAAAACGAAAAAATAGCTGTTTTAAATGTGATATCTATAATATTTTGAGATATATGATGAAATTCGTAAATTAGCCTAATATCTGTGTCCACCATGTAAATGCCTCATGATTATTATATTTAAAATATATATTATAGTAAAGATATACTTATTTATATAAAAAAATAGTCATTAGAATGGTATTGGCTAAAACTGTAACGACTAATATAGTGATAATAAGTCTGAAATAAAAATTGATGATATACTAGCATATATTGCGTGACCTAACCGATTGGTGATAGCGACTAGTTTGCTTATGCAAAAGTAGGTTGGCGGCTAGTCGGCTTATATAAGCGCGTGAAAGCATTACATAGTTTACTTATTCTGTGAGGATTAGAAAAAATTTAAACTTTATTGAAAATAATCTCATTTGTCATTGATTCTTGGGTGACTAAAAATGTTATTTGACTGAAGTATCATCTCACACAAAGTTTGAAGATGATAACTCAGGCCTCGATCGTTTGTTTAGCAGTTGAAAATTAATCTGGTTTAATTTTAATCAGGCATATCATATTACACATAAAATTTAATATTAAAAATTAATTTTATTTTACATCATATACATATTACTAAAATAATAACTAATTTATATCACATATCTCAACATAATAATTAACTTTATATCACATCCCTCACATATCTTAACATAATAACTAACTTTATTTCACATCATTCATAACGTTCAATAAAAAAAATTATCTAAATTTATTTTTAATCTTGCTAAATTTAACCCTACAAATAAACAGGCCCTCAAAAATAGAAATTAATGATGTGCTAGCATTGCAATAATGGTAACTAGCCTGCTTGTGTAGTGGTAAGTTGTTAGCTAGTTAGCTTACATAGTTGGATTGAACCATTGTAAAGCTTGTTCTTCGAAAGTAGGGAAAGTGGTAGATTTTATTGGGGATAATTTTATTTGTTGACTAGAAGCACTATTGGACTAAAACGTTATCTCATGTATTAGAGTTTGAAGATGACAATGAACATCTTGAAAGAATGTTCTTAATCGAAGGGAGTGGAATTTTTAAGCTCATAGCATAGTCAATCAAGGTTTGTGCTGTTGATATTGCTCAATCTTTTATTTTTGAGAAATATATAGGATATAAAATAAAATTAATTTTATATTTATTGCATTTGGATCCGCGCCGATTCATCTGGAGCATACACATGAAAGTTTGCGTGGCATCAGTGTCACAAGCACTCAACGTCGAACAGAAGGCATATCACTCCGAACAGCAGACGTCGAAGAGGCCGAGATGAACAGCAAAAGGCAGTTCTAACCGGTATCCGCACATAATATCAGGGACCACACTGCTTTCAAGAGGTATGACCTCCCTGCCATAAGACGACGCCGTCCGTACCCCGTTGAAGTGACTCCACTGGGTAGAATAGGGTATAAGAATCTCACTGTAACGAAAAAAAGGGCTTCTTTTTCCTTCGATTCCCCTTCTTAAAAAAACTCCAACTTTCCTATTGTAAAGAGATAAAGTGATTCTAGTGAAAATCTTTCAAGCCTCTTAAAAAGGAACCGTGGTTTTTTCTGCTCAGTCGGTTTTCCACGAACAAAAATCCTTCTGGTTGTTTTCTCGTCACAACAATATTTTAAAATTTATGTAGAATATAAAATAATGTTGATTTAACATTCACTTATTTGACCGATTTATTTTTCGGATTATAATACTACTTGGTTGGCTTGATTTTATAATTCAAAATCAAACCCAATCCCTTTTCTAATTTGGTTAACTAAACCGACTAAATCAATCAAAAGCACGCTTTTATTTGTGGGTATCGAGACTCTCCCTATTCATAAGTTCGAGATCCACACTTATCAAATAAAAGATTTGAATGATCAAATTTGCAATTAGTTGGTAGAATCTATAAATATTCAAAACAACCCATGTATAAAGTGCAAAGAAAGTGATCACCAGATGATGTTCTAGAAGAAGAGAATGACTGTAGCAGAAAAGTACGACCCTGATAGATTTTTATGCTGAATAATAATAAATAATAATAATAATAATAATAATAATAATAATAGGAGCAAAAGAATAAATCATATTACATTAGAAAGGAATGAGAGTTCTTGAGCTAAGTAAATAACATAATTCTAAATAGTTAAAGTTATTTTTAGAGCAAAATTGTGAGGTTAATGATAAAAAACTCTATAATTAACTGTATTTAAGTTGAAATAGTTTTGCGATAAGGATCTCTCAGGAAGTACTTAAATCTCGTAGTTTTCTAAAATCAAAATAGATAACACCTTTATATTTAAATCACGATATATTATACTAACTGATTATGATACTTCAAAAAGGCTGAATTTCTTGATCAATGAAAAAATATTATTATTTTTATCAATTAAAAAATATCAAAGCAGACGATTGACTTACTCCTTACTAGAAAGAATCATAGAAAATCTTTTATACTGCAGATTTTTAAGGGGGCGTTTGGTTCGATGTTATCTTGGTGTTATATTATGTAATGTAGATGTCATGACATCTAGATGTTATCTTTTGACTAATAATTTTATAATCTAATAGATGATTTTTTGTAGATGTCATTAAACCAAACAATTACTTTCTCTAGACAACATAACATAACATTAAGATAACATTGAACCAAACGCCCCCTAAGGCTAATTTGTCTACAAACTCTCAAATGGCATTCTCAAGCAACCCAAAGGGTTTAGTTGAACTGGGTTGTAAAGTCAAATAACCAAGGATCAGTTAAATAATATTAGTCGAACAAAGTACCCAAACAAGTTCCTAGATGAACACTCCTATAAGTCAGTTTATAGATCATTCTTCTATTATACGAACTCTAAGTCGTGAGTTAAGAAGATGTGATCGCCATTAAGATATGATTTGGCTATAAGCATGAATAAACCATATAACTACTTTTATTACAGGATCACAACTAGGGGTGGCAATATATGACCCGACTCGTGAACCCGACTCGAACCCGACCCGCAAATTTTGGGTATGGGTCATGAATTTTGACCCATTTATTAAACGGGTCGGGTTCGGGTTGGGCATAATCGGGTCGGGTAGAGTTCGGGTTGGGATTTATCAAAAAAAATACTCTATAAACGGGTCGGGTCGACCGCCAACCCGACTCATTTATTAATCGGGTCGGGTTCGGGTCATGAATTTTGATCCATTTAATAAATGGGTCGGGTTTGGGTTGAGGCTATTCGGGTCGGGTCGGATTCGGGTTCAACCCGAACCCGACCCGCCGACCCATTTTGCCACCCCTATTCACAACAGCATTAATAAAGTTCACTTAATTAACAAGTTACCATCTGCTCTCCCTCTGATGAGAGGACTTTTTGATCTAAGGCGTTACAATACGAGAAGACTGTTCGACGCCTGTTCCGCCCTTTGTCTTCTACCGGCCTGCATTATTCTCGCTTCACCAGCAGTGTTTACCTTCCGAACGATGCAGTTGATTCACCCTCTTCTTTTCTGCCTTGCTGAGCATCTCTTGGAAGGATCGATCCTTTCTCTTTTTTCTATCTCAAATACTTAACTTTATTTTTATTTTTAGTTCATAATTTTTAATTTGAAAATTTTCACAAAACTTAAAATATATTTTCATGAACATATAACCTGATACAAATTAGAATTTAAATTTATTTATTGATTTTTTATTGAACAAAATTTGGTTGAGCGCAATCAGACGGGCTGAACACCTGGAAACCTCAACCTGCCAATCATTCGGCCGCCGGCCCAGCCAGTGCGCCGATCCGAATCGCCTACAAGGCTACTGCGACATACGTCAGCACTCAGCACCACAGCCCTTAAAGTGCGCCGCCCCGAAGCAGCGCATTCTAGCAGTCCCTCTCTCTTCCTTATTAATAATGAACCAGGACACCTCCCCCGGTTGCCAATCCCCGTTCTCCACGTCCCTGCGATCTCGACGGCGACATTCCCTATTCTGGAAACGGATAACCGGCGATGGCCCACGGGGCGGCGGCGGCGGCGGCGGCGTCGGGTGCCCCGGAAAGCGGCGGCGATCGGCTGATGGAGATCGAGTTCGAGGTGGAGGAGATCCGGGAGGGAATCCAGGCGTCGCGCGGTAGCCGGCTTGCGCTTCTCGCCAGGGAGTTCCCCGCCATCCGCCCCCTCCGTCGCCGCGGGAGCAGCGAGGAGCTCCTCAGCCAATTCGTCATCCATCCCGATAACCGGTACGTAACTCGATTTCACCGCTCCTTTTTCTTCGGGACGAAATCTCGCCCTTCCCGGATTCTTCAGCGATCGCGACCGTAGGAGATCCGGGGATCGTCTTCCTGGCATGAGTCGTACTCCTGCTATCAGCGTAACCCTAAAAATTGTGCGAATTCTACATCTCTCCTGCGAAGGAGAAGGAATTTTCTTCGCTGCTCTACTTTGCTGAACGATCGGAATTCCTGCGAAGCTCTAACGTCGAAGATTCGAGTGTGACGCGTTACAGTCGTGAACAAAGATTCCGGTAACCTTACCGTTTAGCATCGCGCCATCGGACTAGCGGTTTCCTATTTTTGCCGTGCAGTGTTCAGTTCGCGCGCATAATCGTTCGGCGTTTGAATTTAGTAGTCATTCGATCTTATCCGGTAAGCTCACCGCTTTTCTGGTCATTCAATTAACGTGAGGTGATCCGCACTTTTTGGTAGCAGGATGTGGTTTTTAAAATCGGAATAGATCCAAAAATAAAAAAAAATGGAATAGATAATTTATTATGTAAAAAAAAATTAATTTACGCTCATATCTAATCAGATTACAAATAATTTTTCTAAATTTTTAACATCACAGAGATAAATCGCTACTTAGTATTCATTTTTAACTTAAATAGCACTCAATGACTAGAAATATATTTTAAATTTAACTAATATTTTTAATTGTCGAATAACTGCTGTTAGTAGTATAAAGGTCCTAAAAGTTTAGAACACATCATAACTATTCTTACCTAAATTAATTAATTTTAAAACTATAATACATAAAGTTAGGAAGACATATTTTTTAAAAATCTAAGATCTAAAATAGGGATGATTATATTTGAATCTTTGAGGTAAATTTTCTATTTTATGCAAATATAGAAAATTAAAATTATTCTATTTGAGGTTTTTTACTCAAAAATTATTCTATGTTGATTATTATTTTATGAATTTTATTATGTTTGAACATTAAATTATAAATTTTATTTTTTAAAATATATTTAAGTATTTATAGTTATTTTTACAAATTAGAACATAAAGATTAGTGTTATAATAGTAATTGTGAATAATTAAAAATATCTTTTTAATTATTTATAATTTTATATATAAATTTTAGGGTAAATTGCATAGGGGCCTCTAAGGTTAGAAAGACATTACAAATAAGTTTCACATTTTAAAAAGCATAGATTTGAGTCCTCGAGTTTGTGTTTGCACTGTCGTTTGGTCCCAAGTGAGATGATGTCTGAAACTTGCTCACTTTTTATTATTTTACCCACAGATTTTTACTCATTTTTTACGTTATTTTAAAGGGTTTCGAGATTTTTTTTTCATTATTCTTGGAGATCATTTCGAAGTTCTTCATTGATCTTCTTCATTGTTCATATTTCTCATATACCATCTTTATTTGAGAAGCCAATACTTTGAAAACTCATCTTAAAAATAAATATAGAAGACAAAATATACACTAAAATATGCTTAAATTAATAAAATATTGAATATATTATTATTCTTTCTTTGATTAAAAAAGAGCTTAGAATGAGGAGACTGATCTTTGATGGGCAGTCCTGCATCTGAGATTGATAAAAAATACAAAAACAATATTAAATATGAGTTACAAGGGCATTTTGGACCTTGGTCCGTATAAATATAGCTAATAGTCAAATTTAACAGTTACTGTCGAATTGGATCATCCAAAAAAATGATATTTAAACTAAGGGGGTGTTTGGTTCAATGTTATCTTGATGCTATGTTATGTTATCTAGAGAAATCAATTGTTTGGTTTAATGATATCTATAAATAATCTTTTATAAAATTATAAAATTATTAATCAAAAGATAATATCTAAATATCATGACATTTAGATTATGTGATATAACACTAAGATAACAATCAACTAAACGCCTCTAAGGGACCAAACGACAGTGCAAACATAAACTCGGGGACTTAAATCCAGGCTTTTCAAAGTGTGAGACCTATTTGCAGGGTCATTCTAATCTCAGAGACTCCTGTGCAATTTATTCTAAATTTTATGTAATTTATTAAAAAATTCTATGTTTAAATATATTTTTAAGGGAAAAAAGTCAAATAAAATTTTATAAATTTACATTGAATATGAGGCCTACCTCAGTGAGCCAGATGGCTTTCAAGAATATGTAAGAATGATTTATTAGATTTAATGATAGCAGTATACTTTTTAAAAAATTGAGATAAATTGGAGAACGTATGTTACTGACAAAAAAAACGGGTTATAAAGCCCTGTTTGATGCGAGGATCAAAACAGGACCAAAATAATACTAATTTAAAAAACAACAATAATAATAATAAATAAATATTTTAAATCATTTTACACAAATTCAAATATAAAAAATATTATTTTACTTTATATACTCAACAATTTAAAATAAAAATATCAATTTTATTTCACATTCTAGACCAAAATATTCAAATCGAGTATTTTGATCTAAGATGTGAAATAAAGTTTATATTTTTATTAAAAATTATTGAATATATGAAGTAAAATATTATTTTTTATATTAAAATTTGTGTAGAATAATTAAAATAATTAATTTATTATTTTTATTGCTATTTTTTAAACTAGTACTATTTTGGTCATGTTTTGATCCTCGAGCCAAACAGGACCTAAGTGTGCATAGCCTTGAGAATTTTACAACCATTTATGTAAATTAATTTTATAATAATATTCTATCAAAACAATTTTATAATTATATTATCTCTCTCCTAAGCAGCACATATACTTTTCCAAATAATTTTAGAGAGATTTACATACATATCTTTTAATTCATCTTGAATTACATATTAAATCCCTTGTTCTTTAATTTTACAACTTCACCCCCTAAATCATCCAAAAATAATATTTTGTATATACATAATATTTTATAGGGGCATTTACATACATACCCCTTAAATCATCTTGAATTACATATTAAACCCCTTGTTTTTTAATTTTACAATTTAATCCCCTAAATCATCCAAAAATAAAAACTAGTAAAATACATGTATTTGCAAATATATTTATAATATTTGTATATACATATTATTGATAATAAGCATTCAAATAATTATAAATCAGCAAAAAATATCCTTTAAAAATCATGAGAAATGCCTAGATATGTTATTTTTGGATGATTTAGGGGGTGAAGTTGTAAAATTAAAAAATAAGAAATTTAATATGTAATTCAAAATGAATTAAGAAATATGTATGTAAATGTTCCATAATTTTATATAAATAATTGTACTTTTACAATACAGTTGAAATAGAAAATTCTCCTAAATAAAATATTTAGCAGAAACTGATATTAAATAACCTTTTAATTGAACGGATTATTGTTCATAATTGTAATTTACGTTTATAATTGAAACTAGAAATATATACAAGTGCTGCAACAGTTTAAGCATGTGGTTTTGAATAAGTTTTTCATGCTTTATTTTTGTGTGGCAGGTGTTGTGTTTTGTTTTTCAAACTTCAATTTATTAATTTATCAAAAAAAAAATCAGTTTATTAAAAACTAATTTAAATCAACCAAAAGTCTATAATATGTTATTGAATGGACACAAGTGACTGAAAATGAAATCATAAAAATATTATATATATCTAACTAGTCTAATGCAATATTTTTATTGGCATCACATATTGACTTGAAAAATTAATTAAATAAAAGCAATAAATTAAATGGGATGAGTCTCCTATGGCGTCCATTATTAAATTTATGCTTTCGTTTCTTTTGTCGTATTTGAGATATTAAAGTTTTGTCGTGTGTCAACTCATTCATGTGCAATTTTTTGAATTAACAAAAAGAAATACACTATGCTCGTGTAAGTAAAAAAATTATTAGAATAATTTTTTTCTTTCATATTATTATTAGTCAGCCAATCAGACTGTACGGTGTAAGTGCGTGGGCCCGTGCATTGTGTCATGTGCAACAGTGTGAAAATGCTATTTTACATTATTTTCTCACTGTTTTAAGTCAATTCTTTTTATAAAATTTTTTTGTTGTGTGACGCTTTTTACTTGATTGTCATATAAATAGAAAGTAAAAAAATATCGAAAATAACCTCATTCAAATTTAAAAATTATTCATATAAAACTTAATTTTTATATAAATTTTGTATGATATTTTTTTCTTATATAATTTTTTTTTGCTTTGCATGAGCAAAACTTTACATTGCACTGACCTTTTTATGCCTTGGATTTTTATGCAAATTAATTATAAAATATTATATAATAAAAAGTTTTACAAAGAGATAAAAAAAATGAAATATTTAGAGAATAATGCGAAATAGTATTTTCGTGATGTTGCACATGTGGTATAGTGCATAGATGATATGGATGAGAATTTAATTTAATAATTTTTCTTATAAATGATTTCAAAATTTAAATCTAATTTAAATTTTTATATGGCATTACGTGGCAATAGTGGCATGTAAGTAAAAGTTTTTTTTTTATGTGATATTATTATTACAAAAAAAATTCTATTTATATTCAAACTTTAAGGTTCATTTATCAGGGTTATATAGAATTATGCATTCCACTCCAGCTGGGATCCTCGGAGCCCAATCCAAACGCGACACATAGCACATTGGCCCACCACCCCGGCCACTCATGGAATGCCAAAAGAAGCCATTTCTTGCTGTGATTTCAACGTTTTATAATTTTTTTCATATAGATTTTTTTTTGTCATATGTGAGTTTTCTTTTATGTTTTTATATTTATGAAGAAAATAAAAAATATATAAAATAAAATACTCATACATAATAAAATATTTATAACATGATATTTTTTATATTTTATACAAGCTTTAAATAAAATATATAATGAAAAAAATGTCTATACAAAATCAAAAAATACGTACAAAATAAAAAAACACAAAAGTGTATTTTTTGTGGTCCTATGCATGCCAAAGCTGGCCGTGCCGGTGCGCCTACGCTGTCCTTGAGAATATCCTTGCCTGTGCGGATGACTGAAATAAATTTTTCTCTAATTTATTTAAATAATTTATATTTTTATTTCATAACAAAAATTTATATTTTTTATTAGCAAATTATTATTTATCTCAAATTTTCAAATATCCAAATAAAGAGAAAAAATAGGACCTATTTGGTAGCTAAAATAAAGTAATTTTTTAACTCTTTTGAAGTCAACTCATTTAAATGAATTTACCATTTTTTTATAAAATAAAATTGAATCTAAAAAATTAGCTTCAAGCTATTTCGAAGCCATGGAGTCAAAATTATCTGTAATATGAATTCAAGCAAAGTTGCTTCACTTATCTAAAGCTACTTTGAGCTCTAGATTAGATTCTATTTAGTCTAAAGTCGAGTTGTTGATTTGGACTCATGGCATCTTCAAAGTTTGGAGTCACATTATGTGTTGACACCTCCGTATGTATGTAGACTCTAATTAGAGGTGGTAATTTATACTCATACTCGTTTAACCTGCCCTGACTCACTCCTTATGAGACTGGTATGGATACTAAAATTATACTTGTGACCTACGACCAGCTCCACCCTATTATGAAAAGGAGCGAGTTCGGGTTGACTCAATAAACCCACCTCCCAAACTCGCCTCGACCCGTAAATTGAATAAAATCAAAATCACGCTCATGACTTGTTGCACTCATTAGCAACTTAAACCCAGGTCTTGCCAATTAGCAACTGAACTCCAATCTTTTGATCGCATCCCGCGGTGCCTACACCCGAAAATCTCTGACGGCCTGTCCTTCCTTCGCAGCAAGCTTCTTTGGCCTCCCCGCATCTCAAGTTTCTGCAAACAGCTTGACCTTGCTTCTCCGCATAGTGAGGATCTTCAACCTCCCCGATTGTCTGACCTTACTTCTTTGTGCCACCAGCTTCCCCACGTCCTAGGCTTTTGCTGACGACCTTGAGCTTCACCATGCAATCGTGCTCCTCAGGTTTCTATCAACGCCACGAGGTTGATGGTGTGGAGAAGCTCCACGCCTTCAGGCCACTACCGCAAGACCTTCTGTACGAGATTATTTACAACGAGGTGCTACGAAGCGAGATGAGAAGTAGAAATTGTACGAGTCACAGTGCGGGATAGGTCGAGTATGGTTATCATGAAATAGTAATCGAGTTGGGCGTGGCGGGGGTGAAATTGGATATGGGGCGAGTATGGAGAATAAGTTTTGTATTGCGATGTAGATTTGAGTATCAGTCAACTTGCTCAAAACTCACCCCATTGTCATCCCTTGCCCTAATGTGCACAAGTGGAGCACATTGTCAATCTAGAAGAACAAATAAATTTAAAGTGGTTCAGGGAGGAATTTTTCTATGTCCACCGAGGCATCAGTACGAATAGTTCAACATAAGTCATATATGTTTATTAATACTATATCTTTATAATTATAAAATTATAAATTTTTGACGTAGCCGGAGTATGCTCCTTTGGCCTTATTTGGTAAGCTACCAGAAAGGTAAAAAAGATTTTAAAAATAAAAAAATAAAAATATTTTATTTTATAAATTTAATGAAAAAAAAATTATATTTAGAGGTAAATAGGATGTAAAATAAAATTGATTTTTAATATTAAAATTTGCATTGCACGTTAAATAAAGTTTTTAAAATTTATTATAAATTTAAAATATTAATATTAATAAAACATTAATTTTGTCCTTTTTTTAAGATGATATTAAATAAGCCTTTTGTGGTTAGAATAGAAAAATACTCATAATATAAAATTTATTTTACTAGATAATGATTTTTATTTTTAAAATTTTTTGTTGTATAAAAATTATTCTATATTTTTTTTTAAAAATTACACATCTTTAATAACTATTTAATAAATTGATTAATTATAATTTAATTGTTTAATTTACTATTTTTATAAATCACAATTGATTAATTAATTGCTTGGTTATTGAGGCTATTAATTTTGTAGTAGAACTCTATTTTAAATTTACATAAAAAATTTTCTGTTACATGAAAAATGAAAAAAGGACACCATTTTATTTTTCTAATGGTGTCATCCCATGCATTTGTGAGCATTTTAGGCTCTGAAAATACGCACATCGGCCTCATTTAGTTTGTTTTTTCTTGTTTAATATAAATTTTAATTGAAAAAATTAATTTTATTTTATATTTAACATAAATATAAATATTAATATTAATTTTATTTTATATTTTATATATTTCTTAATATTAAACTATTTTTTTTATCAAAAAAAATATTTTTTTTTATTTAAAATTTAATCCTCAAATTAAGTGGGTTGAACATGTAATAATCTTTTCATACAAAAGTTATATAATTCAGAGGACATGTGAAATTAAAAAGTTTAATTTTAAAATTAATATTTATTTAATTAATATCTATTTAATTTTAATTTTAATTTTGAGTTGAATAATACTCAATTATAAATCTTATTTGTCATTTAAATATCTATCGTGCATCCATTATAAATTTTTTTAATTTCTTTTATAATGTATTTCATCTATACTATCAATTTAATTAATTTTATTTTTTTTATATAAGTTTATATTAGATGGAGTCGAGAAAATAAAAATTACAAGCTTTTCTAAAAATATTTTATATTTTTTTCATAATATTTAAATTTAAATATTAAAAATTAAATTTATGTCAACTGTATTATATTAAGAATTTATTTTTTAAAATTATTTTATTTTTTAATAAAAAATTAATTTTATTCATATTAAACATAATTTTTAGTAATATTTTTATTTTAAAATTTTGAAAATAAAAAAAAAAAATTTCAAACTGATTTGAGTCGAATCGATTTATAGGTAATTGCGAAACGAATCAACTGCCAGCGCACTTCTTGTTCGTTCTTCTCGCCGTCGCCGCGGCAAATCAGAGTAAAACTTACTAGGGTTTTGGCGATGGTGTTTGCAGGCTGTACCAGTTATGGATTCACTTCATACTGATATGGGCAGTGTACTCCTCCTTCTTCACCCCCATGGAGTTCGGCTTCTTCCGCGGACTCCCCCGCAACCTCCTGTTCCTCGACATTGCCGGCCAGGGCGTCTTCTTTGCCGACTTCATCGTTCAGTTCTTGGTTGCCTATCGCGACCCGCACACCTACCGCATGGTCTACAACCCTTCCGCCATCGCCATTCGGTACTTTAGGTCATGCTTCGTTGTGGACTTCTTGAGCTTATTCCCCTGGGATCTGATATACAAGGTACGCGATCTGCCCGCCCTTCTTGCTCTAGGTCCATTCCATTCCGATTTAAAAATGTTACGTGACTTTCCTCGCTTGTTTCATGACCAATGACAAGTGAGCTTATCTCTTTAGATAATTTTCTTGAATTAATTTTGATTTTAACATGAAAAAATTGTTTAGTTGTGAGTGAGATCGTATCAGTCTTAATCCAAAACTGTTTGGCCAAGGAGCAAGCAGCCTTTGTTCCTGACCGCAATATTGCTGATAATTGTATTCTTGCACAAGAAGTTATGCACCGGTTTCGTACCTCTGCTTCTACTTCTGGTTTAATGGCCCTGAAAATTGACATGGAGCAGACTTATGATCGTATGCGTTGGGATTTCCTAGTCTCAATGCTTCAACATTTCAATTTTCCTACGGCTTGGATTAATTGGATTATTGCTTGCATTTCTGGTCCACGTTTTGCATTTATGTTTAATGGACATAGATCACCGTGGATCAAGGCTACTTGTGGCTTTCGTCAAGGCTGTCCACTCTCTCCCTATCTGTTTATTTTATGCTCGGAGCTGCTATCTTTACGTATTCAGGAAGCTATGACTGTCCATGCTCTTCATGGCATTCAACTCTCTTTCAATGGCCCTTTTCTTACCCACTTACTGTATGCTGATGATATACTTATCTTTGCACCTGCTTCTCACCAGGCTGCCATGGTCATCAAGCATACTTTGCTTTCATATTGTGACGTTTCTGGCCAGCAAATAAATCGTGCCAAGTCATCCATTATGTTTAGCCAGAAAACGAGGAGTTCCCACAGACGTACGCTTGTTAATAAATTGGGCTTTCATCAGCTACGTCTTGGTAAGTATTTGGGCATACCCCTTCTTTTTTGCAGGCCTGCCAAGGCTGACTTCAATGGCCTTCTTTCTAAGGTTCGTTCCCAGATCTCTCTTTGGGGTGTTCGGTTCCTATCTTTTGCTGGGCAGTTAACTCTGGTTAACAGTGTTTTATCTTCACTTCCTGTTTACTCTATCTCCCACACTTATGTGCCACATTCTGTCTTATCGGATATTGAGAAGATTTTACGTCATTTTCTTTGGGCTGGTAGCTCCTCTCAACATAGGTTTCATTATGTTAATTGGGACACGGTTGCTCAACCGAAATGTGCTGGTGGTTTGGGAATTCATCTCTTCTCACCTTGGCGTAAGGTTTTGATTGCGAAACTAGCAGGGCAATACTACAGCAAACATCAATCATTATGGGTTTCTTGTTTTCAAGCTAAGTATGGAGGCCGGGAACCCATTTTCTCTACTAAAAGAGGTGACTCTTATATGTGGCGTCTATTATGTCATTCTAGTGATCTGGTTCTAGATAACATGAAAGTGAAAATTGGTTCTGGTCTGTCCTGCGCTGCCTTCACTGACCCGTGGATCAGCACCATTCCTCTCAATCGTTGGCCAACCTTCATTAATGTTCTGTTGGATTTACCTCCCCAGGTTTCAGATTTCTTCCACAATGACCAGTGGAATGAGCGTACACTCCTGCAGCATTTTGGTGCCCCACTTGTTCAGCGGATTGTTCGCCTACCGCGCCTCCCAACTTTCACCCCTGATTCCTGGGTATGGCAAACTACGGAAACTCTACGCATCCCTACCTCCAAGGTGTATAATGAGTTATTTTCATCTTCGCACTCCAAGGTGTATAATGAGTTATTTTCATTTTCGCACTCCTCTATTACTTGGATCTGGAAATTGCGTTGCCAACCCAGGTATCAAACCTTCTTATGCCGCTTGTATTTTGATTCCCTCCCAACCTTTGCTTGGCTTAATTCCAGAAGGCTCTCGGTGATCACAGACTGTCCTTGGGGTTGTGCTATCCGTGAGGACATTGATCATATTTTTTGTAATTGCCCCTTTGCGAAAAATGTATTTGCATACCTTGGTCACATCTCAAGGTCTCTCTCCCCACTATCTTCGGCGTTTGATTCAGCATCTATGCCATCAACTACTCAACACTTGCTTCGGTATATGGCTACATCTCTTAAGCGTAACCGCAATTGTCTCATTACGCATTGCCTGGCTGCAGCCCTTTACTTAATCTGGCAAGCACGGAACAACAAAGTCCATGGCCAGCCTTTTCAGTCTCCTCGCGTCATTGTACTTCAATCTCTTTCACAGCACACCACGGTTAATTTTCCAAACTCTGAGAACTGGGATTCCACTAGCCTTTCCGGCTGCTTTCACCCCACTTCATCTTGGAATCCCCCACCTCAGCATTGGTTGAAAATTAACTTTGATGGTGCTGTCCGACAAGGGATTGCGGCTGTTGGAGCTATCATTCGGAATTCTGAAGGTCAGTTCCTAGGTGCTAAAGGCTCTTACTTATCTACACAGGCTACTGATATTGCAGAACTACATGCTGCTCTCGTTGCTGTGGAGTTAGCCAAACCGTGGATTGGCAGAGTTCAAGGAGTATGGCTTGAAGGCGATTCCCAGAGGATTGTTCTACAGCTTCAAGAAGCCCTCTATGGCACGCAGCAACCCTTCCTGGCAGAACTTTCGGATGCTATTCACATTTTGCGCTCTTTTCAATTTTGTAAAATATCTCATGTATACAGGCAAGCCAATATGGCCGCCGACTATATCGCTTCCTTTGCTCTTTCCTCAGATGTTAGTTGGGAGTGGAATACGTCACTCCCTTCTGATTTTTGTGCAATCCTCCTTAAGGATTGCTTGTCCTGTATTTGATACTTTGTTTTTATTGCTTTAATGCATAGGCTACGGCCGACTTTCAAAAAAAAAAAAAAAAACTGTTTGGCCAAGTAAAAACTGAATCAGACCCAATTTAACCTGCTATTTTTTTTTCTTTCTGATATATGGTCAAGGGTCACGCGGGTCTAGATTAGGGAAGGGAACTAGATCAAAGAGCTAGGATTAAATTTATATTTAATCTAGTTTCAGGCTTGGTGATTCTAGATTGAAACTTGGATAAAAAAATGTGTGGTTTGAAATTTTAATCCGTAACCGAACGAGTTGTGTTAATAGTATGGGATCATCTTTCAGGTGTGTGGGCGGAAAGAACAACTTAGATACCTCCTATGGATCCGGTTATGCCGTGTACGGAAAGTAACTGATTTCTTCCAGAAGATGGAGAAGGACATCCGCATTAACTACTTGTTCACGAGGATTGTGAAACTCATTGCCGTGGAACTCTATTGTACACACACAGCCGCTTGCATATTTTACTACCTTGCCACCACTTTTCCTGAGTCCAAGGAAGGATACACGTGGATTGGAAGTCTGACGTTGGGAGAATACAACTATACAAACTTTCGGGAAATCAACTTCTGGAGACGTTATTTAACGTCCTTGTATTTTGCTATTGTGACAATGGCGACTGTTGGTATGTTTAAAGTAGCATTTTGCATAATACCATGAGCTTGAATTACTTGATCTATTTTGTCGTAGTCATCATGTTTTATGCAGGTACGTTCTTATTTTGTAAATGGCTATCATCATCATCAACCCGCACACACACATACACATTTATGCTTTGCTAGTTCGCGCTAGATTGTTTCCTCGTATATATTAAAGAAAGCATGGTCTTTTCATCCTATCTTTTCAATCGCACTTTTGAAATGTTTACAATTTACAATTACTAGATTAAAAAATTCTTTTTCACCTTAGTTACTTGCTTCAACTACATAACAGTTCTAAAAGAATAAATCATTTTACCATACCAATTAGATAGTAGCATATGTACGATGGGATGTGAAAGTCAATATGGAATTTACATTGCATGTAGGGCTTAAACATGTTTAATTATATTTATATCCTATACAATGCTTGCAAACTTTAGGGATGGACTATTTTTTACATATTTGATCATACAGATGAAAGTTGGTCCCTGGTATTCCCTATGGCATATTCCTGTGGTATATTATAACCTAGAAATTTCATTTACATTGTTCAAAATTTGATTTTATGCTTTTTTTTTCTTGTTTCCATATTAGTAAGGCAAGGTCACCTTTAATCCATATTGCATCCACAGGTTATGGAGATATACATGCTGTCAATATGAGGGAAATGGTATTCACTATGATATTTGTCTCCTTCGACATGATTTTAGGAGCTTATCTGATCGGTAACATGACTGCACTTATTGTGAAAGGATCAAAGACAGAAAGGTTTAGAGACAAAATGAAAGATCTTATTAAATATATGAATAGGAACAGACTTGGAAAGGACATTCGTGATCAAATTAAAGGACATGTTCGCTTACAGTATGAAAGCAGCTACACTGAAGCTTCTGTTCTTCAAGATATTCCAGTTTCCATTCGAGCTAAGGTGAATGGGATAATTTTTTTTTCGTTTTTTGTGTCTCACCTTTCATTGTCCTCTGTACAATCCATTGTTTTTGTCTTGCATTTTTGAAATAAAATGTTTGGTTCCCCCCACACACAATACTCTAAAGCTTAGTTTAGGAGTTGTGATCTGGTCGAAGAAAGCTTTGGCCTCTAGTCATATACTTTTACAACAAATGGCATTTCTGCTGTTTTTTGATGCAGTGACTTGCTTTTGCAGATTTCAGAAGACCTATACAAGCCTTATATTGAAACTATTCATCTTTTTAAGGGATGTTCGTCTGAGTTTATTCATCAAATTGTAAGTTTATTCTTTTGTATCTTTGTTTATTATTTACTTTATATTCATGTGATATCATAGATCTTTCATTATAGTGAAATTTCTGAATTTCATTATTGCAAATGGATCGCTGAAAATTTGGTTAGTTCTCTTGGTCTATCAATACAATTTTCTCTGTGTTTTATCTAAGTAATTTGATGTTATTGTTGTGTTTTTTATATTACTCTGATGTCTTTTGAACTATTTGTTCTTGAATCTTCAAGCATGAGTTGTAGATTCTTTACCTGTTGTGAGAATTACTTTACCTGTTTCTAGAACATTGGTAATGAAACTTGGGAAAGCTTGTTAGCTAATCTCATTTTGCTAAACCTAAAGTTAACATTAGGTCATCTAAAATTGCTTATATGTCTCAGAGGAGAACATAGAAAACTATGTATGATGACATCTGTAGCATGAAAATTGCCTTGATTGTCGTATTAAGTGTATCTTGTAGGTTATGTTTCACTAATTATATTCTCATGCTCTCACGCACATACTAATTTGCTTTGCTGGATTGATTAAATTCAGCATAATCTTTTTTTTTAAATTTTATGGTAGAGATAATTGGGTTAATTGGACTTGAACTTGAGACCTTTAGCTTTGATATAATGTTAAATCTCTGGTTACCAATTGACCTAAAAGCTTAAGCTCGTAGATTGTGGCCCAAACATTCTTTTATATACTTGCATCAAGCATCTATGTTGCAATTTTGGTGACAGGTTCTGTACCAAATGAAGCATACTTAAAAGAGCACTTAAAACTTTATAAATTCACACTCCTTTTATGATTCAAAATTTATCCCATTACATTCAACGTACATCTTACCTTGTTCTAATGTACCCGAATGGTTTTGCAGGCAATAAGGCTCCAAGAAGAGTTTTTTCTTCCAGGTGAAGTGATCTTGGAGCAGGGTAATGCTGTAGACCAACTTTATTTTGTGTGCGATGGTATTTTGGTAAGATTCATAATGTTCATGCCTCATTTGTTTTATGAGTTCTTCTTGAGGGGAAAAAAAAGTATGATGGAAATGCTTTTTCCTTTCAAGGGTAGCACTTTACTTGATGCTATCTTGTAACATATCTACTTGAATTTTGGATGGCTTTTCATATGCCGGAGACATTTTGTTATTCTTCATGTGAAGGGAAAGGAGAATTTTGTATAATTTTCTAGTGGGGAGATTTCAAAAATCATTTTATTTGCTAAATTATATATAGGGCAGAATGGTGCTAGCTTCTGTGACGGAAATCTAAATTGCAGGATTTGTGATGACTTAAGGATCTACATTCTAAAAATAAATTTTGATAACCAATTAGTAAAGCTCCCCAAATTTGATGTGCTTATGGCCTTGTACCTATTTGTGGGGCTTTCAAATCTCGTTCGTTTTGGTATTCCGCCAGCAATGAAGTTGCTTCTGTAATTTTTTTTTTCCTTTCATGTTCAGAGTGAATTTACTCCACTTTATTATTCTGTCACTATTCATCTTTACAACTTCGTCCAAAAATGCCAAATACAAGATTCTATGTGCAGGAATGTGTTGGCATTGGAGAAGATGGAACAGAAGAGACTGTCTTACAATTTGAACGTAATAGTTCATTTGGAGAGATTGCCATCCTCTGCAATATACCTCAGCCATTTAGTGTTCGTGTTTGTGAACTCTGTAGACTCCTGCGACTTGATAGACAAAGTTTTACTAATATCCTAGAGGTATATTTTGTGGATGCGCGGACAGCCTTAAACAACGTTCTTGAGGTAAACTTTCAGTGAAATTCTTAGACATCCATTTTAACTCAATGGCTCGTAATTTTATTTATTATTTCCTAACTTATCATCTCATTCATATCAGGATTTAGTCCTTAATTGGGAAAGAAACATCATATATTCACCCATTGAATTTGTCAGTTTACATTGTAAATCTGCAAATATTATAGGGCAGTGAATACAATACTCGGATAAAGCAGTTAGAATCAGATATTACTCTACATATTGAAAGGCAAGAGGCTGAACTTGCTTTAAAAGTAAATAGTGCTGCTTCTCATGGAGACCTGAATCACCTTAAGAGTTTGATTCGAGCAGGAGCAGATCCCAAGAAGACTGATTATGATGGGCGTTCCCCGTTGGTAGGATATCTGACTACTGCAATATTGAATGTATTTGCATTCCATATACTTGTCCATATTATAACCTGAAATTTTCCTAATGCATCATTTTCAGCACCTTGCTGCATCACGTGGATATGAAAACATGGTTCTGTTCCTTATTCATGAATGCGTGGACATCAATATTCCTGGTACCATATGCAAATAATATTCTTTTAGTGGGTATAACTAAGCTTACACATATTGATAATGACTTACATTCCCATACAATTAGATAAGTATGGAAACACACCCCTGCTGGAGGCGATAAAGAACAAACATGATCGAGTGGCTTCATTACTCTTTAGTAAAGGAGCTAAACTATGTCTTAGTGATGCTGGCAGCCAGCTTTGTGCAGCCGTTGCAAGAGGTGATGCAGGGTTTATGAAAAGGGTTTTGTCTTATGGGGCTGATCCAAATTCAAAAGATTATGATCATCACACACCACTTCATATAGCTGCCGGTGAGGGATTATATTTGATTGCTGAGGTTCTTCTACAAGCTGGTGCAAGTGTTTTGGTAGAAGACAGGTGCGTTAAAGAACCGAAAACCACTTTCTGCTTGTATTTTTAGCCTAATAAATGTGTTGGTAATTCATGTATCAGTGTAAGGTTCTTCTCCCATTATGGGAATTGTGTTTATTTTAATGAAATGATTTTAATGTTTAATGATGCCGCATGAGAGTTGTATTAAGGTGATCCTAATGCTACAAATATGAAACCGTATCTTAGGTACATATGCAGTGCAAGTTGATATGTCCAAAATATTTCAGAATTTAAAAAATCAGGAAACTTGACTACCTTATTAAGCTAAATGAAACTAAACATGCAATTAACCAAGTAAATATGCTGCTATGCCTAACATATCAATGTTATGTGATGCAAGAGGAGATTAAGTTAAGTAGCCTTTAATTAAACTGATTTGCAAAGCCATAGAAGTTTTCATAGTAGATGCTAAGGGATCAAGTGACATGCCAATTAAATCCATAGGTCTTATGCATACAAATAGGAATATATCAAGACCTTTAGAAAATTAACTATCATGCAAATGAACGGAGAAGACTCATTTTGAGTGGCAATCTTGCAGTTCTACTTCTCACAATAACATAGGTTTGTCACTAATAACAGAAAAGTAATACTCGAAATTATTTTCAAGCAACAATAGATAGAAACGATATTTCATATTCATGTCCAACAAAATAATATGAATTTTAAGAAGTAAATATCAGTGATATTTCAAGATGTAGTTCTCAGTGGTCATTGAATTGTAGCTCAGACCTGGTGACAAGAGGCCGACTTGATCGACCAAGGGAGGCGAGGCGAAGGGCTGTGCTCAGCAAGAACATAATGCAACCAGCCATTTGAGTCCCGATCCAATGAAATTGGGATTGCCTTTGATTAGATAAAACAGACTAATTGCACTTTGGTCTTTCCATTGGCTGATCCTTTATAAATCAATCCAAGACAACAATTTTGAGTTCAATTCAACCCATACTAAATCCAAATGAGACCCAAACATGATCAGATTGATCTCAATTGAACCCGACTCAATATACTTGAGTTCAATTGAATCAATTCCAACCTAATTGCTTAATTTGAGTTTGATTTGATCCAAGTTGAATTTAAATGATTTAATTTGGATCTAATCGGCTCAAATTAACTAAAATAAAACTCAAAATAAATATAAGACATCAAAGTTGGCATTCCTACCATCGTAACTATTCTGGTTGAGTCAAATAAATAAAAATTTGTCTGACTCAAATAAAAAATAACATATGGTAAATCAACTTTGCTCGAGTGCAAAGATCATGTCAACACCTCTGTCAATGTTTATAATGCCCCTGCATCATTTAAACTCCAATGATATTTGATAATTGATAATATTGGCTTGTTTTTCTAGATCTCCAAAAATGTAACAAGTGCACATAACTATTTTTCCTTAAATTCTTGAGAGAAGCTGATGTACAAAATGTCACTTTCTTTCATAGTGGAGAGGCTCTAATCAGATTCCAATCTTTAATAAGTCATAAAGATATGGTTTTTGCAGTTTTTTAGACTATTAGCTAACACAATTCTAGTGACCAAGAATGCACTACTACAAGATATGTGCACCTTCCATTGAATCTCAACGCAACAAAATATCTTATATGGTCGAGCTGCTTCTTAGAATTTCAAAAGCTAAAAGGAACACAACCTCTGAGATTTTGGACAAAATAGAACAGTATCATGGTCCTGATTGTCGGGTTTCTGCCACATCCTTTCCAAAGCTGATACTGTCATTTTGTTATTGCTCATTCTCGTTATACCAAAGTGTCTAGCATTTTGTTCTCTGCCCTCATGCTTTACCGACCATATCCATGATAAAGAGGAGAATATGAAAGAATTGTGCACTGAGCAAACCATAAATAGATTTAATGTTCTATACGTTCTTGACAGCCCTTTTTTTTTGTCTTCATGAATTTAACAAGGTAGGAGAGTGGGGGCTGCTGCCTTCAAAAATTTGTTTATTTAACTATTCGACTTCTTTTTCTTTTTTATTTTGGTTTGGCTGGGCAAGATAGCCAAGCATTTCTTAATATGAAAAAGTGAGGGGTATTGCTAGAATGATAAAACCGTGCTTTTACATAATTCTAAATTTCTGCAATATAACATTTCAGATCTTTTTTATTGTCTTATTAATTATCGCAGATGGGGTATGACTCCTCTAGATGAAGCACGAAAGCGAGGGAGCTCATCAATTATAAAGTTGCTCGAAGATGCTGAGTGTGAAGAGCTGATAAAGTTACCCAATCGTTCTCGAGATATTAGAGGTACATAAACTTTCTCATATAGTATGTTGAAGAAAACCGGCATATAAGTACATCAAAATTTGTGTGGGGTTGGTACGTAGGATTCTTTATTTACTGTTTCTTTGCCATTGTGAAGTGCTATATAGTAATGCAAACTCTTAAGCATGAGGGATCAAATTAATAGGGTGATCTAATTAAACTCTAAATCACTCTTATTTGTCCCTGATCAACACCTTGCCACGCCTTCCTTGTATCTGCATCAGATTATTGAAACCCACATCCGCTTAACCTTCATTCCTCCAATCTCGTGCCCGACTCGTTCTACTTGCTTAACTCAGCTGTTGATAGGTTGACCTTTGCCTATGCCACCTTGTTTCTTCCTCAAGGATAAATTTGAAAGCAGGGAGTATGTTTAGATGTATTACATATCATGTCAACATTTTCTCGCACTTTTCTGATCCTGCTTCTGTTTTGATATTATAGACCTGAACCATTTTATGCTATGGAGTTGAATCAGTTAACTCAGATCCATCCAATCAGGGGCAAGCTGGTTTAACACCATTCTGGATTAAAAGTGGTTTTCATACATTTTGGCAGCATTATGATAAAGTTAAATATCAAATAGGTTCCAATAGTTCTGATATGTCTTGGATACCAGCTTTAATTGATGTTGAGACTTAACTGGCACTCAATTTTAAATTTCAAAACATTTCAATTTAATGTTTAATTAAGATCTTTTTAGTTTTCATTAGGCATTAAAAAAAAGAAAAAAAAATTAGCAAAGTACTTTGTAACCCCAATAAATGATCCCAAACTTTGAATCCAACTAGGACTTTTACATGGCACATATGTGATAATGGTATCACATAAACAAAAGTAACTTTTTTGCCTATGAACCTTAGTTGGATTTAAGTTTTGGGTCATTTATTGGAGTTGCGTAGCATTACTAAAAATTATATATATATATATATAATATAAATTTTAGTTGAATCTTATAGACGAAACTATTTTACCAACAATTGCAAAACCTTATCTCAATTCAATCGTAACTCTACTCCAATATCCTATTAAAGAATCATGCAGTAATCTACCCATTAAATGGACTGTTATTATTTTATAAATTTCATATCATTGGGTGAAACACAATGTGTAAAATTGTTAGCTCTATGAGAGATTTTTAGATGCAGTTATTTCATTATTTTATATTGCTATATAGTTTGATAGTATGCTTCCTCTATAACTTCTTTTGCAAAACTATATAATTGTATCATAAAACTCTACAAAAAACTATTTCAACTTGTATCAAGTCAGAATACATTATTAAAATTTTCTAACTCTATCCAATGTGCTTCTCATCACCTTAATGGGTTTAATGTCATTAGTATTTCATCAAGCAACTACTTGAATGCTTTATTTTTTAAGTCAGAAATATTACTTTCATAATAGTCACACATGAAATCCGATTGATAGCAGAGTTTATTTTGACACCGAGATCACGTAGCAGATATGTTTCATACTGCTATACAATCTTGCCAAATACTTTACTACAGCTACTACGCAAATCTTAACTATGATTTTTTCATACTGCTATACCATCTAATTCTACACAATATATTGTGAGCAAAAACAGCTTCATATTACTATACTGTTCGATCATATACTTATAATCTGTGCTTAATAGCATTCAATTTAGGTTAGAAGTATCTCATAGACTTACCGGCATGTACAATGAGGATGGAGTTTTTCATAAACTCATTTTCTATGCACATAACACTCTCTCTAGCTCTATTTATAATTTTCCTATCATGAAACTAAATTAGGATGACACTAGACGTAAAAGGAAAATTTTCTTGCTTCTCAGAGAAAACACAGCGTTACAAATGCACGGTATTTCCTTACCACCCTTGGGGCCCTAGGGATGAACGACGAGAAGGAATAGTGATTTGGGTTCCGCGGACCATTGAAGAACTCATCAGGTCCGCAGAGGAGCTGCTTGAATGCTCGGCTTCCTGCATATTATCAGAAGATGGAGGCAAGATCCTTGACGCGGATCTGATATCTGATGGTCAGAGCCTTTATCTTAGAGTGGATAGCCATTCTAGCACAAGCTCTACAAAAGTCAACTGATTTGCAGCAAAGCCTGTTGCCTCTATAATTGCCTGTAACAAAGACTTGGCTAGCATCCACGTATTCTATCATTGCATGGTTCCCATGTAAGTCTCGATTCATTGAACTTCATTTTATATGATTATGTCAATGTTGAATTTCAATGTAAATTATGAATAATATATTTAATATGATGCTAGCATATTGCGTTAGTAGCAACCAACTTCACTTTTTTTTTTTTTTTTGATAAAAGGCGATTCTTTCAGTTTCCAAATTAGAGCAATGCAGGCTTTGTGGAAATATTATACAGAAAACTAGGAATTGATGATTCCTTTCCAATAATAATGTAATCATCCATATCAAAGAGCATGCAATTTCATTTCTTTCGTGCTTGGTGTAGATTATAAGAACATAATTCAAGTTTCCGTAAGTATCTCGTTCTGTCTTCCATGCAAAACCTGATTAATGACGAGTCCCCATCTTCGATTTTAAGAACTTTGATTAGCAGCAGTGCATCGTCTTCCAAAATCACATTCTTGAGAGCTAGTTCTTTGATTAGTGAAATGGTTATTCATGCATGCAAACATTTAGCATAAAAGGGATTGAAGTGATAGCACTTTCATGTTCCAAGGTAGCCTACTAGTCGACTCTTTATAGTCTTTAGCAATGACTTCAATATCAATCCATTTTTTATTGTTGTCTGTCGCAACATCAAAGTTGATTTTTATGGAGGTCGAATGAGTGGGTTGTCATAGTTTGAGTGTAATGGGTGGAGGTGGCCTCTTTGGGTCTTTTTTTTTTTTTTTTTTTTGAAAGATGGCAAGCCATAACATTAAATTAAGGCAATATTACAAATAGTAAAGAAGTCAATCAGCATCTTCCTTGAGGATGTTGCAAAAAGCAATGGGAAGAGGCATATATTCTTCCAGCGAAAATTACCTAATGTAGCATAATGAGCTAAAAAGTCGGCTGCACTATTTACGTTACGTGATATATGTGTAATCTTATAAAAAGAGAATGAAAGCAAAATATTTGTAATCTGCTCAACGATAATATCTCTATGCGGGTTTGCATGGGTTCTAAGATCTTCTGATGACATTGCTAGTGTTCCATTTAGAGCTCTATTTGCTGGTTGCTGATGCTGAATATGATGCTCCATTTGGCGTTTTGATATACTAGTGGTATCAACCCATTGTTCCCCTCCTTGTTGCTGCTCTGAATAGTTCCATACATGCTCTGTGAAATCTAACTGACATCGAGAGATTCCATATTGGAATAAGCTATTGTGAACGAGTTGTAGCACCTCCATTGAGTCTCCTTCTAACCAAACCTCACATTTCCTAGGCACATCGTCTGGAATGGCTTTCAATCCCTTAAGTGCAGCCCATTTTTCGGCAGTATGTACCACACTTGTTAGGTAGCCTCTTTGGGTCTTTGATTCCACTAAAGTCATCAATAAAGTTTTGAACTTGAGAGAGAATATTTGCATTATTACACGATATAGTTACCTTTTTTTTCTTGGTTTGTGCCAATAAAAACCTAAAGGACATTAGGGCTCAAATTTGAGATTTATGGCTTTGACATTCAAGTTTATGTAGACTTTGAACTCAAACTTCTTTGATTTTCATTTGTTGAATTAGACAGAAGATTGACCTAAGCTTGTATTTAGGAATATTATCATGATATATGAATATATATAATCAATATTTTTCTTATTTAATACTTTTTGAGCTGTCTTTTCGAATGTTGTGTGGTTTAAAGGCTTATTATCATACATTATTGCGACAGAGCACCAAAAATTTTAAATTTTTTTAAAAATATTTTTATTAATATTTTATATTTATTTTATATTCTATATAAATTTCAATCATAAAAATTAATTTATATATATGATATAGAATTTTAAAAAAATTATATTTTTTGATATTGAGTTTTAAAAAAAAATAGTAAAAAATTTTATTTAATTTTAAATTTTAAGTGTTAAAGTTTAAAATTTAAATTTAAAACTATAAATTCAAATTTTAAAATTATTTTAATTTTAAAATTTGAATTTTAAAATTTGAAATTTAAGATAAATTTAGTAAATATGAAAGTTTTAATTATTATTAATTAAAATTATGTAATATATTATAAATTTAATTTAATGATTCAAATATATTTATTATGAAATAATAAATCATAATTATTCAAATATTTTTAGTATTTTTTTAAAAATTTAGTGTGAAATATGTAAATTTATCATAATTTTGTGTATTGTACGTAGTTTTTTATAAAAAAGAATTAATTTTATTTCACAATTAATATAATACTTAATGATAAAATATTTTTATTTTATATTATAATATGAAAATAATTTTTTATATTTATTTAAAAAATTAAAATATCTTAAATTAATCAAATGAGGCTAATTGTGTGTGATGAAAAATATTAATTATGAGAAAAAAAGAAGATATTGCAAGTAGGTCCTTGCTGTTTAACTATATATGCAAGTAAATTTTACTTTTTAAAAATTACTTAAATTAATTTATTAGTTTTAGGTAACGTACAATTAGGTCAAAAAATTTATGAAATGATATTTTCTTTTAAAATTCTGGCGGTGGGCGTCACTCCCGCCGCCGCCGCTGCTACTGTTGCACTCCCGCCACCACGCACAAGAGAGGGGGGAGAGCGTCACTCCCGCCGTTGCCACCACTGTTGCTACTGCACTCCTGCCATCACGCAGGAAAAAAAGGGAAAGGAGAGAAAATCTTAATGGTAAAAAATATTATTTCATAAATTTTTTTACTGTTAAATTTAAATTTTGAACTTAGTTGCTTATTATCTAAAACTAATAGATCAATTTGAGCAATTTTTAAAAAGTAAAACTTGCACATATGATCAAAACCACATAAACCTACTTATAATTTACCCAAAAAATATTGTTGTGTTGTTTTTTTTGTAAAAGCTATTATTGACTATGCTTAATTTATGTTCAAAATAGTACATGAAGTTTTTTTTATGTAAAATATGTGTTAAATGGAAAATTTTAATAAATCAAATATACAATGTAAAATAAATGAGTGTAAGTAATATTTTGCTATTTTTTTTTAACAAATCAAAACGTGCAGTTTGTTATATTTTCCTTTTTATTTTTTTAAAAGTAGTTTTGGCAATTTAAAAAGTAATAACTAATAATAATAAAATTTGATATAAATTAATTATTATTTTAATATATATATATTGAATATAAAATAAATTTTATTTTTATTTTAAATTATACGTATAATATGAAATATAATTAATTTGAAATCTTAATATAATTTGAAATTTTGAAGCTACTTGGAGCAGATTTATATCTAATAAAACAGTATTTATCTTATTTTGAAATATTTAAGAAATAAATTTTAAAATTTTATGTAATTTCACCATTTATTTATATTAACAAAATCTTTTTTTATTTTATTGGGGTTTTTAACCGTATGACACTAAAAACTTCAATATTTACTTATTAGACACCCTAAAGTTAAATATTATATGACACACACTTATTTATTTTAATTTTACAACCAAACGCACCCTAATTAAAAAAATCTTATATTTTATTTAAGTAAACTATACTTAAGTTATGTTTTAACTTAAATAAGGTTCATAGGAATAAAATCTAACCCCTTTTGTATCTTAAATTAAATTTAATCGTTAAAATAAGCATCTAATGATTAGATTTAAAATATTCTACATAAATAATAAATTTAAATAATTTTTAACATGTAAGATTTAAGTTAAGGTGCACAGAGTTTTTATTCCTATGAACTTTAGTTAAAACATAACTTAATATGGTTTACTTAAATAAAATTTAAGAATTTTTTAACTAAAATATTTGTTGTAAAATTAAAATAAATAAATGTGTATCATATAATATTTAACTTTAAAATATCTAATAAATAAATATTAAAATTTTTTGTGTTACGAGTAAAAATCTCTATTTTATTTTACTAATTAATTTTCATAGTGAAAGAATTTTATTGATATATTTTTATCTTTACAACTTTAGAAAATACTTAGATCAATAAAATACCTATGCACCGTTAAAAATTTAATCTTAGAACTGTAGGGCCTATCCTTAAGCAAGGGAGCCCTTCCAGAAATTCTCGATGGCCAAGGACAAGCCCTGGCCAAAGAGGGGGTTTGGAAATAGTTTTCAACCAGCAATAGACGCGACTCGGTTATAACCTCATTGCCTGCGTCATTGCCCCAAGCGCAAAGATAGTAAAGCCTGGCCCTAGCTGATCCCTTTTATAACACTCAGTGCCCTTACCTTTTGTTGCGCCAGGCGATGTGGGATTAATTTACGCGTCTATTAAAATCCGCCCTCTCTCTAAGCCCCACAGCCGCGAGTCCGTGATGGAGCATTGTGACGGCGTTTGCGTCGACGGAGGCGGCAGCGGCGGCGGCGGCGGCGGAGATTTTGAGGTGGAGAGGTTATTCATTGGAGCTGGTTGCAACCGTGTTGTGAACAGCGTCTCCTGGGGGCCTTCCGGCCTTGTTGCCTTCGGCGCTCAGAACGCCGTCGCCATCTTTTGCCCCGAGGTTGGATCCTCGCGCCCCGTACCTTCTCGGTTCTCTTTTTTTTCTGCATATGTTTAATAGTCTCTTTTTGGCTTCTTTCTGTAGAATGCTCAGATTTTGGCTACCCTTCCCGGGCACAAGGCTGTTGTAAATTGCACACAGTGGCTCTCAAGTTGCAAAGATGCATACAAAGGTTCGTGTTGTTGTTAGCTGTTTAATTTTAATAAACTCTTGAACTCTCTGTCTATCATGAATTAATAAGGCTGTGAGCTTTTGAAAGCGTGGAGCATCATAGCGTCGTATTTCCTATATGCTTCTCTACTATCAATCCAATGAACTTTGGCTCGTTGTCACTGTATAGATCGTTGGAACATTGATGTGTTGACAAGGCTTGAGAAATTACTGGAGGATGAGTCATGGTAGCATGTAGGATTTACTGGAGCATTTAAGGTATCAAATTGACTGGAGTGTAGTATGACTGTATTTTAGTCTAAGATCAATGTATATATGGGGGGCAAGCGTAATGGAAGCGAGTACGGCTTCTTGGAAGCTATATAAAAGGGGTGGTGATTGATGATCTTCACATTGCTAGAGCTGAACGGATGAGTCTGAATACAGATGCTAATACTGCTGAGACAACATCCAAGTCAAGTGATGCTGATCTGTTTTCATACTTTATTTCCTTTTTGTTTTTTCGAATCTATTTATTCTTTGAAGAAAGAGAAGAAAAAGCGCTTTAAAAGCAACTTGATAAAGGGAATTTATTTTTCATAACTGGAAAATACAATATTTGATAATTGTTAATATAAAATAATGTATTATGTAGGCAAAGTGGCAAACGTTGATCCCCTATTTGATAGGACTATGTTTTTGGGATAGTTTGGAGTTGTATTGGCTCTAGAAAGAGAAAAGATAAATTAATTTAATGTTATCATGTGAAATAAAGTTATTTGATTATTAAGAATTATGATGGATGTGTAATAAAGTTGATTTTTTTTAAAATAATATTTATAGGATGTGAAATAAAATTACTTTATAGCATTAGAATTTATGTATGATGTGAAATAAATATGAAAAATTAGTGGTGTTGCTTTTAAGAGAGGTTTAGGATGTTTTGAGGCTCATGCCAAACATAGAGTACCTAAAACATGGATATTTGAAATGATGAAATGTTGAGTAGATAATGAGACATTGAATTGCTGTGAGATAGTCTTATGTAGCTAATCCGCAATTAACTAGTGAATAAATGCTTCGTTATTTCCTTTACTTTAATGGTGCCAATGAAGAGTTCTAAATTACAAGGAAGAAATTGTCTTAAACTATCCTTTTGTGAGCCTTTAACAGTATTTTTCTTTGAAAAGAAAATTTATCAAACTGTTTTGAGGATCAAAATATGTTTTGGTAGCGACTAATGGGTGCTCTTGAGATTTTGTGCAGTTGATATTTTGAAATTTAGAATGCATTAAACAATATTCGATGAAACAATTCTTTTCACCTTGATATTCTTTGTTTGAATCTCAGTTTTTTCTGCATTCTTATGACAGTTCAGCATGCAGTAAAGCACTATCTCCTCTCTGGAAGTGCTGATGGTGCCATAATGCTTTGGGAGTTTCACACCAAAGCGAGAAAGGTACTATTTGAATATATTTGTATTATTAGAGTTTCCTACATTCAGCAACTATCATTTGATAGCATCTTGTAGCCGCCATAAACATCTGGTTTTCAATTGTGTTCATAGAGAAGTTTATAAGTACAAAGCCATCTATTACTTAGATGCACATTGCAGAGCTATCCCTGTAGATATTGCACATCTCAGTTCAAATTTCCACTCAACTTAATGCAATGGTAAATAAGTATGGGGGACCATTTAACAACAAAGAGTAACTGACTTTAGTCCAAGCACTAACACTGGCCTCTCTTCTCTCCCTACACAACATGTGGAAAGTCTTCAAAGTTAAGCCTTATAGATCAAATCCTTTGTCTTAAAGTTTGGATTATCTGTGTGGATTGGTTCTTTTCTGTACACTCCATGATTAGTTTCTTGCCAGTCGTGAAAGTTTCTGGCATCTTGAATAGTTCCTTGATTTAAAAGTTGGTTTCATTAAACTTCTGTATTAGTATTTTATTTTAATTTTGTCTTAGTCATACATTTAGTTAATTTGTTCAAACTTCATTTTGTAGTGGAGGCGTGTATTGGAAGTTCCACAGATGCACAAGAAAGGTGTCACATGCCTTGCCAGCATGATGTTTTCTGAAAATATTGGAATATTTGCTTCAACTTCTTCAGATAATACTATTGTTGTATGGGAAACAATTCTTTCTTCTGGCTCCATTGGTATGTCGGTCTAGTGCCTGAATATATTCATACTCATACTAGTTATGCCTATACATTGGTCTTGCATCTAAATTTTTTGAGAGAATGTGTTATGATATTGTCACTAATTTGTTATGTCCCTTACATACATGGTATCTTGTTTTGCTTTTTGAGAAGTAAATAAGCTTTATTTGACAGATTGTTTGCTTCTTTGGATTAATAGTAGCATTGTTTTGATTCATGAAACCTATGCCATGTTAAAATTTTTAGTTAGTCAATATTAAAAAGTTGTATCTTATATCAAAGAGGGTCTTAATGTGATTATATGAAACTTATGTGGTTTTACTCATTTTAGACAAGATAGAGTTATCTTCATTGGTCTAAAATTGCAAACCATATGAACTTGTATCAAGTGAACATATCTTGCATGGTCCAACATATTATGCGCAGGTTTACTTCTTTAGTTACTTGTGTTGTATGATTAGCAGGCAACATGAACTTTAACTACTTGATTGCTCTTTCTTCATATTTGTAAAGTTGTCTTGGACGTTTGTACTGCAAACTTCTAGTTTTTCCTTGTTGATGTGTCCACTGAAGTTTTTCTTTACAATACCCAATGTTTCGTGAATGATAATCATGTTTCATTGCACGACAGGTGATTGTGAAATTTCATCCGTAGATTCCTTCTCTGTGGGCTCAAAACCAATGGTTGCATTATCCTTAGCAGAACTGCCAGATTCTAAAGGAAGTCTAGTGTTAGCAACTGGAGGTTTGGACAATAAGATCCACCTTTATTGTGGTGCTCGGACTGGAAAGGTTTGCAAAGTGCTCACTGTCTTGCCTTAGTTATCCATTATTTTCTGAATCATTTTAGTAATGTCATACTCACGTATACAGTTTGTTCATGCTTGCGAGCTGAAAGCCCACACAGATTGGATTAGAAGTTTGGACTTTTCATTACCAATTAGTTTCGATGGTGGAAATAAGTATATGTTTCTTGTTAGTTCATCACAGGACAAATGCATACGCATATGGAAGATAACATTTCATGGTTCTGCTAAATCTGGGTTACCCTACAAGAAAGAAGATATTGGTTTGACATCTTTTATTGAGGGCCCACTATTCATTTCTGGGGATATGTCATATCAGGTTTCATTGGAATCCCTTCTTGTGGGACACGAAGACTGGGTATATTCAGTTAAGTGGCAGCCTCCTTTGTTCATATTTCCACATGGCGAAGAATTTTACCAACCTATGAGCATCTTATCTGCATCTATGGACAAGACTATGATGATATGGAAACCTGAGAAAAACACTGGTATTTGGGTTAACATGGTGACTGTAGGTGAATTGAGTCACTCTGCCTTGGGATTTTTTGGAGGCCATTGGGCACCAGATGGTGCATCAATTCTTGCACATGGATATGGTGGGGCATTTCATCTTTGGCAAAATATCGGTGTGGATCTTGAAAATTGGAAGCCGCAGAAAGTTCCTTCTGGTCATTTTGCTTCTGTTTCTGACATTGTTTGGGCCAAATCTGGTGAATATCTATTGTCAGTTAGTCATGACCAGGTCATTTTTCAGATTTCTGTTTTCTTATACATTTTCTGCTTTCTTTCATTGCTTATACCTTGTTATATTAGACATCCAGTCCCTGTTTGTTTGGCAGTTCAAAATTAATCTGGTTTAATTTTAAACAGTCATATCACTTCACACATAAAATTTAGGGTGTGTTTGTTTGTAAGGTTAAATTTAAGAAGGTTAAAATTAAATTTGGATGGAGATATTTTTTTATTGAAAGTTGTGAATGATGTGAAATAAAATTAGTTATTATGTTGGGATATGTGAGGGATGTGATATAAAGTTAGTTATTATGTTGGAATATGTGAGAGATGTGATACAAATTAGTTATTATTTTAGTATTATGTGTAGGATGTGAAATAAATTTAATTTTTAATATTAAATTTTATGTGTGATGTGATATGCCTGGTTAAAATTAAACCAGGTTAATTTTAAACTCCTAGACAAACGGGGCCTAATATTAAAAATTAACTTTATTTCACATCCTACACATATTACTAAAATAATAACTAACTTACATCACATCCCTCACATATCCCAATATAAATCTAACTTTATATCACATCCCTCACATATCTCAATATAATAACTGACTTTATTACATATCATTCACAACTTTCAATAAAAAATATCTCTATCCAAATTTAATTTTAACTTAGTTAAATTTTAACCTTACAAACAAACGGCCTCCCCCCATTGTTATATTTCACTGTTTATTTGTTTGAAGCTGCTTGGGCAAACCATGTTCATGTGATGTGTCATTATTTTTTTTGCTCTATCGAGCTGCGGTTGAGCATGGTAAGAAATGGCACTGGGAAGATACAAATTTTTGGATATAAATTTTTGACTATTACAAAATCATCATTCCTGGCAAAGCCACTAAAAACAGTGAAAAAAGAGAAAATGCTTATCGTAAAAACAGTGAAAAAAGAGAAAATGCTTATCGTTGTTGTTATTTTGGTTAATACTGCATGTTAAATTTATTTCATCAAAAAAAAAAATACTGCATGTTACATTTATTGTTTTATGTTGTGATTCTTATGTAATATTTGTTGAGTTGAAAGCATTCTTCTTTCTGTACTTGAATTTCATCCCCTCTATCATCTTATTGTCTCTCTTTCTTGATATCCTTAGGATGGTCCTATAGAGAATCAGCCTGAGTTTTTCCTTCCATTTGCTGATATTTCACTCCTGATCCCTCTATAATTGTATATGACCGTGTTCAAATTTTTCCGCTTTCTCTCTTACTATTGCTCTACCTTTCCCTTTGTATTAACCTTTTTAACTAGTTATACTACGATTAATGCGCTGTACTTGTTTGTTTTAGAAAACTTCTTTTTAGTTTTACTTCATTTATTTTGTTTTGTTGTTTGGTGTACGGTAAACTGTGATTTATGCAGACAACTCGAATTTTTTCACCATGGAATAATGACGCATGTGAAGGGCTTTCTGTTTTTTGGCATGAAATAGCACGACCACAAGTTCATGGGCATGATATCAACTGCGTAGCAATCATACAAGGATCTGGCAATCACCGGTTTGTTAGTGGTGCTGAAGAAAAAGTTGTGCGTGTATTTGAAGCTCCGTTATCCTTTTTGAAGACTCTTCGTCATGCAGCTCTTCAACAACCTGGCTTTGAGGATCTAGAAGCTGTACAGGTTTTGGGTGCAAATATGTCTGCCCTTGGGCTTTCTCAAAGGCCTATATATTTGAATGGTGAGATCTCCAAAATCATGAATAGTGAAATGCCAACCTAAGCTCCCTACTCTCCTTCCCAACCGAAATGAGATGTAAACAATATTTTAAAAAATGGAACTTTTCTATTGAATTTGTATGTGTTCCAGCTTCTACATTTTGATTAGCATGCACTAAAGAAGAATTAATTTAATTCAGCTGCAAATGGTGCCTCAAGTACGGTGAAGGATGAGTTCTTAGATCCTTTGGAGACAATTCCCGATGCAGTGCCAATTGTCTTGACTCAGCCTCCCATTGAAGAGCAATTAGCTTGGCATACGCTTTGGCCAGAATCTCACAAACTTTATGGCCATGGGAATGAGTTATTTTCTCTTTGCTGCGATCATGAGGGAGTTCTAGTTGCTTCATCATGCAAGGTATTCTTTAATGAGGGAGTTCTAGGCAATGTTTGCCCATGTTTGCTCCATCACACTTTCGATTTTTATGTCCCTTAATACATTTTTATTGCAGTTATAACGAGCTTTGAACTGTAAGATGTGATTGTTTAATCACTAATTAGGGGTCTTGTAATATTGACTCCCCAGACCTGTTGAGTATGATAGTTTTACTGATTAGCATCATGAATTTTCTTCATGGTGAATGTTTTATTCATATGTACAACAGCAACAACAAACCACAACAAACCAATCGTTTATCTGTATGTGTTTTGAAAAATTGTAAGCTTAAGTCATGATTATCTAAACTCTTGTGTTTGATAGTTGCAGAAGTCTTGGCGAAGTAGTCTTTCAAGGTCTCTACTTGCTTTTCAATTAAGATGATATGGCTTCTAATGATTTAAATGCATTGTGATTGACTAAATAATACCTTGATCTTCATCATGTAATTTTCTCTAGCTCCAAACTTCCTTTCTTCATTTCTAGTTACCTCATGCCCAAGGTGACATGCCAGTTCTGTCAGCTTTTTTTTTTTATTTCACCCCTTGGCACCACAATTTCCCCAACCCCACTTAGAAATTATGATGATAGTGTAGTTTAAACCTAAGACCCTTGATTTTTAGGAAAGCTTCTTCCTCATTGGGCTAGGAGAACACCACCTGTGAGCATATTTGAAACACTGATCTGAATAGCTTTTTTTTGTAACATTCTCATTAATGCTTTGATTTCATCTTAATGTATAACCTTACGTGTGATACGAGGTGCTACTGGTTGTTCTTTTATTTGCTTAAATATCAAGCCATTATGGTGCTTGTCTGATCATGAAAAACAGATGTCATATTCTAGTGCGTATTATATTATGTGTGCTCAGTTATTTTACGTGACAGGTATTATATGTAGGTAATATAAAAGAATTTCCTTCTGTTATAGAAAATGTTTTATTCAATATCATTGTCATATGCCTGCTATCATGTTGTATATACATGTTTAGTAATAAAGCATATAATAGTTTACTGTATACCTTTTTTTTCAAACTAATTTCGTATAAAAAAAAGTCATTGACTTCAGATTCTTTGATGTTATTTATTACTGAATTTTAGGTAGTTCCATCTTCAACTTCTATGGTGGATGCCATCACTGTTTGCGTAGCAACTCTGTTTCCAGTTGAACAACTTCAGTTTCTTTGTTTTTTCGTGGTACTGGTGTTCCGTCCTGTTAGAGGGCTGATAATAAATTTCTTTTACGCCCTCTTTGCAATGACTAATATTCAATAAATGTCTCACAGTTGTTAGTGCCAAAACTTGTTTGTGAATTATTAAGCAGGTTCCAGGCATTGTGCATTCCATTGTGAAATCTTGGAAACGCTATACATTAAACACTTTTTCCCCTTTCATAAGTAGTCTCGAAACATTACTTTCATGTACACATTTTGCTTTAGATGTCTTAAATCTCATCATTTTTAGGATATGGCATGATAATTTTACAATTTTTCATCTTATATTATTTGTTTGCTTTCTTCCATCCTTCAGGCACAGTCTGTAACTGTTGCAGAAATATGGCTATGGGAAGTGGGATCATGGAAGGCTGTCGGCCGTCTGCAATCTCACAGTCTGACAGTCACTCAGATTGAATTTTCTCATGATGATGCTTTCCTTTTATCTGTTTCAAGGGATAGGCAGTTCTCAGTCTTCGCAGTCAAGAAATCTGGTATATATATTCTTTTGCAGTAAATCCTATAATATTAAATCCAATAAATTATACATTTAAGTTTCCTTGTAGGATTTTATGTCAGTATGCCTAAGTCAATTTACAGGCAATGTATATTTCATCTGAAAAATGAAACCGAGACATGCTTTCCCAAAATTTTGGTTTGTATAACTGCTGGGTTCCTCGTCAGCTTCTTCTCTAGCCACGAATTTTCAAAGTTATTTGATGTAACAGACATTTTATGATTACAGTCGTATGTTGCACAGAGATTTAAAGAGGAAATTTAAGAATTAACACTGATTGTAGCTTTGTTTTGTCCGCAATAAAGAAATCACAAGTAAAATGAGTATTTTGAGATAGAAATGTGGTAAATCTTCAATAATGTAGTAAGAGAAACTTTTATTAGGGGGAGTTTCTGAGTCTTAGTAAAAATGGGTTATTGAAAATTAACTTGTCGTTTGTGCTTGTACATGGGAAGAAAATAAATTTATTGTGAGAGAAATTTGGAAAATGGTAGGATGCAAGTAATTCATTAGAAGTTAACAAAAAAAAAGTGGAAGATGGATTCACATAGTCAACCTCAAATAGGTGGATAAGGAGTTTGATGATAGTGATGATGCTGATAATATATATAGCTTGGCTAGGCATTCAGTGCACTTGTAAAAGATGAAGGTGAACTGTAATGAGAAGTGGTTTTGCCCCATTACCATGCATATGACAGAGCAACCAGCCCCCTTGAACATCTCTCATAAAAGCTAGATCCATGTGAGGTGTGCGATGCATGGCTAAAGAAATGCCAGTCACTATCTGAATGAACTTGAAATATTACTGAGTGTGAGTAAAATTCCAAGGTATAGCAAATAATGAATAATTTACTAATCTTCTTTCTTGGATTGACTACAGCCCTTATAAATATTTACCTGAAATGCACTTAACTATGTGGCATACTTGCTAGGGGGTGAAGTAAGACATCAATTGATCACCAAGCACGAAGCACACAAAAGAATAATATGGGCTTGTACCTGGAACCCCTTCTGCCACCAATTTGCAACTGGATCAAGAGACAAAACTGTCAAGATTTGGGCTGTTGAAGCCTCAAAATCGGTCAAGCAAATCAAAATCTTGCCAGCCTTCCAGGAAAGCGTTACGGCTTTATCATGGCTCGGCTGTGATCGGTCCTGCAACACTGGTCTCCTTGCCGTAGGCATGGAAAATGGATTGATAGAGCTCTGGCATCTTTCAGGTGGCAGGGATGCATCACAGCAGTTCAATGCTGATGCTGTTGTGCGGTTTGATCCATACTTGTCCCATGTATCAACAGTGCACCGATTGGCTTGGAGACCTGTCACTGATGAGAGTGATTTGAAAACCATGCAACTTGCTTCGTGTGGAGCAGATAACTGTGTGAGGTTGTTTCAAGTGCAAGTAAAATGATCGCTTTTTCATGTCTAGTCAAGTCATTGAAGATCAGTTTTTCTTAAAAGATTTATTCATTGAAGAAAAAGAAGGTATGCTTCCTTTTAAGTTATAATTTCTATGTTCCATTAGTATTTGTTTTACTACTTTGAATGCAACAGTCTAGCTTTTTTTCCCTATTTTGTAACTGTCAATGTAGCATAGTGAGAGGCCTTTTATAATTTTTAGTAACAGCTTTATTGCCCTGTTTTTGTATTAGACTTTTTGCTGCTTATAATGTAATTATACTGGATTGCTATTTGGAGTAGCTGCTTAACCCTGTCTTTTGAATGGTTTCTATCGTGATGTTGACAATTAGTTTGTGGAGTTTGTCAAGTTTTTGATTTTTGACATTTTATCATGAATGTTTACAGCTTCACTTTAGTCGAACAGAAAGAATTTGTCTCTAGTTTTGTTATGGGTTATTCATTTCTGTCAGGTTTGGTTATAACTTTCATCTATGTATTATATGTTATTATTATCTGATTGCTTTTCAGCTTCGTCCAGGGATTTGTCATCCTTCCTTATAATATTTAGTGCCAAGAATCTTTTATGATTGTTTTCATTAGAAGTAATTAGTTAACATGTGATACACAAACGTTATGTGATAGAAATGCAAGAGAAATTATAGCATGACCACAGTTTTGAAAGGAAAAAATGCGTTAAGTACATGTAAATAGTGTAATTACCAGTTCAAGGATTGTTGATAAGGCGTTCCATATTATGAATGGACTACACCAAAGTTGTATTAAGTCCATATATTTTTTCAATTTGATGATACTCAAGTTGACTAATTTATTAAAGGAAGGATTCTGTTTTGTATTTTGTTGATGATACAGTTCTGATATGTGTTAGATTTGTAAATGGTTTAATTAAAAAATCCCATTTTTGATGGAATATTTTAGAAGTAATTGTACCAATCTTGTAGAAGATGGAGTAAATGTATAAGTTTGGTGATTCTAAAGAAAGAGGTAACTAGGTCTATTCTATGAGATTAGATGAGGTAATAGATCCTTTCAAGTACCTCGATTCTATTATTCACACAAAGTACAGAGGAGAATGCCAATCATAGAATCAAGATAGGATAATTGAAATGGACAAGTACATATGAGTTATATGTAATAGGAAAATGCTTCTCCATTAAAAAAATTATAAGATCGCTATGCTAGTTGGGAGTGTTAGGCAATTAAGTGACAAAACATTCATAAGATTAATGTATCAGAGATTTAGTTTAATAAAAAAAAAATAGATGACTGCTATTCGATCGGTTATGCTACTTGTAGAGATTAGTAACAAAATACTTGGGAGTGATCACATTAGAGTGAATTTTATTATAATTAATGGTATCAGAGATAATGTAAGAATATAACCTATAGAAGATAAAATGATAGAATGGTGTTTAAGGTGGTCTAAGAATGTCCATTGTCAATTATGGTAGGTATGAGGGAGGAAAAATCTAAAAATAAGATTCGAGTCTTGACTTACTAGCCTAGCATAGGATTAATGCTTTGTTACTTTTTAATGTTCACTATAGTATTGAAAAAATGTTATGGAGTGCAAAATTAGTCAAGATAGAAGCATTTGTATTAGTGAGATAATAATTAATAATCAAGTTATTAGGAGGAATAAGCGATTTAAATATCTTGGATCAATTATACAAAATAATGGTGAAATAGATGAAAATGTTATCCACAAAATTCAAACAGAATGGCTAAATTGAAAAAAAATTTCTAGTGTGTTGTGTGATAAAAAAAAATTACTTAAATTTAAAGATAAATTTTACAAAATAATTATAAGACTAGCAATATTATATGCTGTAGAATGTTAGCCCACAAATTAAAAATACATAAGTAAAATAAATGTCACAGAGATGAGGGTGTTAAGGTGGACAAGTGGGTATACACGAAAAGATGAGATGAGAAATGAGTATATTCGCTAAAAAGTTGGGGTAATCTCCGTTGAGGATAAGCTCAGAGAAAGTTGACTAAGATGGTTGGATATATAAATCGTAAGTCGATGGAAGCTCCAGTAAGAAGAGTTGAATTATTGACTTTGCTTGTGTTAAAAGAGGAAGTGAAAGACCAAATAAGCTATGGCAAGAAACCATTAGAAAGAATATAACATATTTGGAGATAAATGAGGACTTGTTATTTGATGGAGCGCAATGGAAATAAAGGATTTATGTAGCCGACCCTACCTAGTGGGATAAAGGCTTGGAGGTTGTTGTTGTTGCGTATAATGTTGAAAGAAAAAATCATATTATTCACTCGTGAGAAATATTACTCTAGTATACTAGTATACTGTCACGTATAGCATAAGTTCTATAGCGCAAAAAATCTCACTATAGTATTAACTATAAAACCTTCTACACTATGGCATGGAATTTCCAAATTTTAATACAAAGTAACTGATAATTATTACAATGAATCTTCACATACTCAAAAGCATTGAGGTTTAATTTCCCAAATGATCATCATCATCATCATCATCATCCAAGTGCAGTCTCACAAAATCTGTCACCACTTCCTTCCTCTCCCCATACAAACTCTCCCTCTTCTCCTCCTCAGCCTTCTCCACCTTCTCCCTCGTCATCACATTCACATCCTCCACAGCCTTTGCGACATGGTTGAAGGCACTAGACACCAAAGAAGCCCCTGTTAGCACGTAGTGGTTGCTCAAGATCACCGAGCTTGCGATGCTGGCCTTTTGCTCTGCAGCAGCCATGGCTGATCTAGTGATCTCTGAGACCCCAAAGATTCCATCTACCTCCTTCATTTTGTCATTTACAATGGCTGTGCCGATGCCAATCTTGTCAGTAAGCCCTAGCCGGCAGTTGATGGAGGCAACAGCAGAAGATGCATTGGAGATGAGGTGGTATTTTTTGTCGAAGGACCTGGCCCTCTTGAGAGCATCTTTGCCAAGGATATAGCCCTTGGCTAGCATGCTGCTTACCATGTCTTCTGCTCTCTTCACTCCATATGTGCCTTGTATGCCAGATGTCTTGTTTTCATCCTTCTATTTATTTTTTTGAAAGAGTTAGAATGTGTTAGCTAGTTCGCTGCTTTAGGTGGTGCAAAGGCCAGTCTAATGTAAATATAATATGTACATATGGAATTATTAAGGGTTATATCTTAAAGTTAGATTATAATATCGTATAGGTTCTATTTGATCTCTTGGATTTATTAAATTTTTCTATTTGGTCTGACTTAAATATTTCACACAAGTCCTTTTGAATGATTTTCATCATTTTTTCTCTCATCATCAATTACAAGGTGGATGCTCGACCCTCTCTCTCTCTCTCTCTCCGCAGAGCCCTAAAGCAGAAGCACTAACAGGTGACAAGCTATGAATTCAAAGCTGCTTTTCTTGAACAAAGAGCAAACAAGTAGTCTATTGTAGTTATTTTTTGACTTTGTGATCTGCCCTGGAAAAATATATATATATATGTGAAGCCTTTTCTTTCCCTCTGATCTCCTTTTTTTTTTTTTTGATAATACCTTTCTGATCTATTCCTCATCAGGAATGGCTACATCAGCAATGAGTAATATTGTCCTTTCACACTATTTCTTTAGTTTTTTGACTAAAGAATCTAATATGAAAAAATTATCATATTGGATGGACCAAACAAAAAAGTTTTTTGAATTTGTGAGCCCTGATATTATCTGAACTTGAGAGTGTTATTTACCTGTATCTTAGGGGGCGTTTGGTTCAGTGTTATCTCAATGTCAATGTTATTTAAATGTCATGTTATCTAAATGTCATTGTTATTCATCAATGGACATTTGTTTGGTTCAATGTTATGATATTAGAAAATATTAATGTTATCAAAATTACTTTTATTTAGTTGGAAGTTATTGACATTATAATGACAAATTGACAGTGTTATCTTGAGATGTCGCCCGATTTGGGGTGATATCTAGATGTCACCATGTAATGACATTTTTGTAATTAATTATAATGTTATTTAAAGATGTCATTAAACCAAACAATTACTTCCTAAAGATAACATAACATAACATTGAGATAACACTAAACTAAACGCCCCCTTAATCATATCATACAAATCTTTCTATTAGCAGCTTTATGTGAAGGAATTTTGTTTTTTTACTCTCTCTAACCCTTATCTTCCTTTTATTTGATGACATTCCTGACATTTTTTTCCTGCAAAGAGCATAGCATTTCATCTTTCTTCTACTTCTTTTCCTCTCTACAGTCTTTATTGTGTGTGTGTGTGTGTGTAGAGATAGATTGATTAATTTACTCATGTGATTACCAGGGGCCTACAAGCTTGAGGTGGCAGCTGGTAGTTCTCAGCATGTGTTACTGTGACAGAATATTCAGCAATGGTTGCTCCCTGCAAAGAGAAAAAAAAAAAAAGAAAGAAAAAGGTTAGTTGAATGAAGCAAATAAAAGTACCAAGAATATCTCACTCGATTTTTGTGCGATTCTTGATGAGGATCAAACTTTTTATACCTGATGTATCTTTTTTTACTGTTATAGTATTATAGGCTACGGCCGAATTTAAAAAAAAAAAGTACCAAGAATAAGGCTAGAAATGAAGCCATTTTCGAAGCCAAATATGAGAAAAGTAAATGAACTCACTGAGAGAAGCACTGATGTGTCTGCTCCCTGCTCATCCTTGAATGTCACATATGCTACCTGAGACCTTTCAGATTCACTGTGAATAGTGAAAATGATGATTTAATTATAATTTATTGATGCATTCTAATAGATCTTATCGTATTTTGTATAGTTCATACGCCCATAACGGTGGTTTTCAATTTACCGGATTGAGTTTAAAATAAATTATATATACAGTCAATCCACAAAAACTAAAATTTTAGAGCCTATTTGATTGACCGCTTCAAGCGGTTTCAAGCAGGACGGAGACGATTTAATAAAATTAATTAGCCAAATAATTCTGATTCATCCCATAAATTTAATTCAAGCGGTTTTGGACTCGTGATCGTTTCTTTTTTCTCAGATTTTTAGAAACACATATCTGAGTATAAATTTGATATTTTTCTCAAGGCTAAAATTAAGGGATAATTAAATTTGATAAATTCAAAATTTATAAAATAATGATAAATCATCTTTTGACTCATAACCACAATCCTCAAATATTTCAAATTTTGATATATATTTTCGTGAGAATTTTAAATTAATAATATTTAAATAAATTATAATTTTTTTATTTAAAAATAATGAATAAATATTTTTTATTTATTTTTATTATAAAATGTATGTATTTTTATTATTTTTGAGATTTTATTGTGAGATGAAGTGGTTTTTAAATTAATATTCATCTAAATAAAAATAAATAAAGTAGATTTAAAATTAGTTTCAAGTTATTTTTCATTCATACAAAATTTAAATTTAAAATTGCTTCATTTATCTGAAATAGCTTCAAACTTTGAATCCGATTTTATTTATTTTGAATCTGAATTCATTTCAAAATAGTTTAAGATTTTTGTTTTAGGATTTGAGGTTGAGAGTTTAGTTTTTAATGTTAAAATATTTTTTGACATAAGATCTTGTGTTTTAGATTTTAAGTTATAATTTTATGAGTTAAGATTTGAAGTATAGTAAAATTTTATTGAAAAATGATTTAAATTTATAATAGAGAGAGAGAGAGGACCTTTGCATTTCAATATAATCAACATCTCCAGAATAGGAGAAAAATTCTTTAAGATCATGCTGAGAAGCTGATAATGATATGTTGCTGACTTTCACTGTTCTATTTGCCTGCAAAAATGACTTTGTTAACAGAGAACAACAGCAATAATAAATTTTAGGATGAATAGCAATTAAATCTCTCTAATTTAAATTTATATGTTATTAGATTTTTTAAGTTTTTAAATTAAATTAATTTTCTAGTCTGAAATATTGAGCAAATTGATTTATTATTGTTAATTAAGCAACTTAGTGAATGCTATTTTTTGATATTAGTAGACTAATTTAGTTAATTTAAAAATTATATTAATATTTTAGATGAATATAATGTCTAATTTAATTTAATAATTAGAAAAATAAAATTTATTTAGTATCATTATTAATATAAAATAATTTATTTGCACTATCTGAAATTAGAGGATTAATTTAATTATTTTTAAATCTAGAGAAATTTAAAGTAAGGGATCTAATTGCTATTAGCTCTAAAATTTATGAAATTTTGGTTAGTGTTATTTATGTTTTAAATAAATTATTATTTATTAAATTTAATATCATTTCATTTTATTAAAAAATAATAGTGCTATTAATTTATTTTAAATTTTTTTTCTTTTTATTACAGTCAAATTTAAACTTTATTGAATTTTGGGTAATATTCAGTCATTTTATCATCATGGAATATTTTTATAATTTTAATGCTGTCTTATATAAATATCATTAAATTAAATAATTTATTTCTCCGGATTGCATCATAATTATATTGCATCAAACCTAAGGATGTTAACATGGATCGAAGATCGAAAATTAATCGAAAATTGATCAAAAATTGAATTGAAATCAAGTCGTTCTAAATGAGCCGACTAACGAGCCAAAAATTCGGCTCGGTAATAATTTCGAATCGATTTTGAGTCAGGATAGGCTCGGCTCGATCCATCTCAAAATTAGCTCGAATTAAAATACATTTTATATTATAATACGTATATATAATATTTGTATATAATATATATATATACATGTTATATAATATATATTATAAACCGAGCCGATCTCGAGTAGAATCAAGTCGAGCTTACCCGGCTTGAGATCGGCTTAAAAAAAATTTGAGATTTGATTCATTTTCGAGCCGGCTCGAAAATGAATTGAAATCGACTCGAGCCGGCTCGAAGTCGAACCCAATCGAGCTCAAGTCGATTTTGAGTCGATCGAAATGTAATCAATCCGATTTCGAGCCGATATTGGCTCGGCTCGAAATCAGATCGGTAATTTTCTTGATTCCTTGATTTATCAAATTGGTTGTGTGCAGAAGATTAGGTTTCTACGTTCTAGCCAAACAAAATTTGGGACAAATATAATTAATACTAATTTAAATAAATATGTATATTTTATATATTCATAGCACATTGCCATTATTGAATACATAAATATTATCAAAAAAAAAATTTGAACGCATAAATCTCAAAAACTAAATTGAATACATAAATAAATTCAGTAATGATCATACTATTTACGATTGTTTAACCATAGAAGATTAAAAGAAAATTCTGATTCTGGAATTAATTTGTTTTGAATTTTTCAAAAATATGAAGAAACTTTTTAGGAACTCACCGCCATTTCTCTTCTCGTAGGCTGAAGGAAAGCTGGACGAGATGCAGGGAGAGAGCTTTTCTTTAAATAAATGAAATAAAATAAAATAAAATAAAATGTTTTTGCTGTGTTTATTTGAGGAGGAGATTTTGTGGCCTACGATGATTTCGGGAGGAAGGCAGAGATCGGATCGGATCGGATCGGAACTCCTACAAATATATATAATTTTTTTCATTAATATTAATAAAATATTTGTAAATATTTTCGTTAATATTAATAAAATTTCTTAGAATTTTTTTTATGTTAATTTTGTAAGAAATATTACAAATATATATAATTTTTTTTATAAAATATATAAATAAATATATTTTTTAATTAATTTAACCCGATTAATCCGACCCGACCCAATTATCTGGATCCGGACCGGATTCGGACCGGTAACCAGCCCTACCTGTTTAGCGCAAGTATAAATCAAAATTAAAATAATATTAATTTAAATAATAATAATAAATAATTATTTTATATAAATTTTAATATAAAAAAAATATTACTTTATATTTATATTTAATAATTTTTAATTAAAATATTTATTTTATTTCACATTCTAGACTAAAATATTTGAATTAGATATTTTGATTTAATATGTGAAATAAAATTAATATTTTTATTAAAAATTTTGAGTATATGAAATAAAATAATATTTTTTTATATTAAAATTTGTGTAAATTTTTTTTTTAAATTAATATTATTTTGATACTCGCACCAAACAGGACCTTAATATAAGGCATTAACATGACACCACATGGGCACAACGGCCCTATGAGTACATTTGTAAAAAATTGTGAGAAAATGACATCATTTTGCTTGTGTGTGGGCCCACGAGCACACGCATTGTCACATGATTGGGCTCCGCATGTACATGCGATGTGGTCTTCTATTCGGATCAGACTCGATAATTTCTCAAAAAAATCTAAATTACTATTGTTTTAATATGTATATCAAAGAATAATTTGCCATATGTGGTTGGTCTAAAATTTTATTTAGTTGGAGTATAGTTTGGAGATAGAACTTTTTTTACATAAAATGAGAAAGAAATTTATTTTAATATTACGACTGTGAATTAAAGTTATTTTACTATCGAAGAATGTATTAAATATAAAATAAAATTTTGATTTTTTTTTATTTAAGTATATGTATGATATGAAATAAAATTATTTTTTTATATAAAAAGTAAAATTAATTTTTAAAATTAAAATTTATGTATGATATAAAATAAAATTAATTTTAATATTTAAATTTATATATAATATAAAATAAATATAAATTATTAAGAAAAATATTTTTAAAAAATTTGAGATTTTTTCCCTTTAATCAAACAAAGCCTGGGAGATATTGTGTCAAAATTAAACAAAATGCATGCCCAAAAAAAAGAACTAATATAGATTATTAAAAGATTTCAATAATTCGATTTTTCTAATTATATTTTCAATTGGCCTTATTTTTTTCATATGTTTTCTTTTTATAAATCAGCATTCAGCACCATATATTATCCCTAATTTTACTATAATTTTATAAAATTTATCTTTAAATCTTAGTGAAAATTTTCTATTGCACAACACACTACAAACATTTTACCCATCTTGCTTGGATACTACTAGTAACATCATTATTTATTTCACCATTTTTTTTTGTATGATTGATCCAAGATATCTAAAGCACTTACTCTTCTTGACAACTTTATCATTAATTATCTTATCACTAATATAAGTGCTTCTTTTTTGATTAAATGTGCATTCAATATATTCAATTTTTGATCTACTAAGATAAATCTTTAGATTCTAAAGCTTTTCTCCAAAGCTTGAATTTCACTTTAACTTTTTTTTAGTTTTATCAATAAGAACAATGTTATCTGCTAAGAGCATACATCAAGGCACCTTATATTAAATATATTTAGTCAAGACTTTTATAACCAAATTAAAAAGATATAGGTTTAAAGCTGAGCCTTGATGTAATCCAACTATAATAGAAAAATTCTTAACCAAATTTTTTTGTGTTCAAATATAAATAACTTCTTTATACATATCTTTAATAATACTTTTTTTTCTAAAATTTTTTAAAGTACTTCTTTTGAGACTTTATTATAGGCTTTTTTTAAATCAATAAAAATCAATTGTAAGTTTTTATTTCTCTCCTTAAACTTCTCTATTAAACTTCTCAATAAATAAATAGCTTTCATAGTAGATTTATCTGGCATAAAATCAGACTAGTTTTTTAATACTTTAATATCACGATGTAATTTATGTTCGATCACCCTCTCTTAAAATTTTAAAGTATGACTCATTAATTTAATTTCTCTATAATTAACATAATTTTATACATCACAATTATTCTTATAAATAGATACTATTATACTTTTTTTTCATTCATCTGACATCCTTTGTCTTCAAAATTATATTAAATAATCTAACGAGTCAAAAAACTCCTACATTTTTCAAACATTTTCAAGTATTTATTAGGATGTCATCCAATTCTATTTTTTTTATGCTTCATCTTCTTTAAAGATTTCTAAACTTCAGTCTTACTAATACGTCGAATGTATATGCATATGTGTGTGTCTCAGGATAAGAGTTTATCTCAACAATCTATAGTCGTCGATGTTCATATCAATATTTAGCTTAAATTTTTGAGTTGAGCCTAGAGCCCTAATTAGATCGACTTAACTCAATCTCTATTTTTTAAATATAAAAAATATCTTCAGTCATTTATTATAATTATTTATTACTTGTACATAAGCAGTATTAATTGTAATTATGATATCTATTAAATGATATTTGGGTATGGTTAACTCAATTTTAAATTCTATCAGAGTTTTTTTTTAATAAAATATTTCAATTATTAGAGAGCTTGAGTTGAATCAATTAAAACTCGAGTCAGCTTAAAGTCAAAATAAGCTAGCTCAAATTTGAATCAAATTGAAATGAGCGGAGCATGACACTTATTTAGTTTGGCTGAAACTCAGTTTGTTCCCACCCCTCTATATATATATAAATAATGTAGACAATCACAATTTTTCTTTTTTTATTTAAAAATTATAGTAATATGATTTACGTTTAAAATTTTATGGTACCCAGAATGATCAATCCAAGTATGAGTAATAGTTGAAGAGTTTTTTTTTTTAATATAAAATAGTTGAAGAGTTATTATTAAAAAAAATGGTAAATTGCATTTGGCCCTTCAGATGAAAAATTTGTTACAAATTAGTATTAATTTTTTAAAAAATTTAATTTATTCTCCCTGAGATTGAAAAAGCAGTATAATTTTAATTTTAATTAAGATATAATTATTAATTTTTTATTATTATATTGGAAGATTATTTTAGTTTATTAACTTTTTAATTTTTTAGAATAAAACTTTAAAATATTTTTTTTTTTATTTTAAAATTTTAATGTAGAAAAAGTAAAAAATAAGAAAAATTAAATTTTAGATTTTTATTAATTTTTTAAAGAATATAGGAATAAATGTACATAATTGTTTAAAATATGTAAACAGTTTAAACTAATCAAAAATAATTAAATTTTATATTTTCTATCAAGAGAAGACAATAAAATTGGTGAGAACTTAAAAGAGGACTAAAAGTGCAGTACTTTTATAACCTCAGAGCTCAAATATGAGTTAATACCAATTATGTCCTTCTAATTAGAGCCTAAATTAATTTAGGTCCTCTAGTTTTTAAATTAATTAAGTAGGTCCTTAAGTTTAAGGTAATATGCAAATGGAACTTTGAGAATAGTAATGTCAAACAGGACGATGATTTTAAAATTCCTTCAATAAGATTGCTGAGATTGAGCTTAATATTTCAATCACATGTTTTGCTTAATTTAATTTTTTTATTTATTTTAAAATAAAATTTATATTTAAATTATATATATATATATATATAATTATAGAAGATTATTCCTCTCCCACCTTCAAGCCATAGTCGTGCTAGCCACCTCACTAACGCTCACAAGAGAACCCCTGCGCATGCCTTGCACACACAGGAGTCCGCACTTGTGGGGGTGCCTGCAACCATCGGGCTTTGTGGGCACGTGGGAGTCTGCATGCGTCTGGTCCTCCACAAAAGCCGACGCATGGATTAAGGTGAACTTTGACGACTCCGTTAAACAGAACGGTGCGGCAAGCGCAGGGAGAGTTTTGCGGGATCACTGTGGCAACCTCTTACTAGCGAGTGGCTACAAGCTCTACACTCATGTCACTACTACAGCAGAAGCGACGTGAGCACTCATCGCGATAACAGTCGCTCAAAAGTGGGCGGATACGGCGGACGGGATTTGAATAGAGGGCGACTTTGCCATCACTATTGCAGTCCTTAACCGGACAGCCAGAGGACATCCTCCCGACAAGACCATGGCCCAGATTGCTGAGCTTTTTTGTGCCTTCAAGGCATATATGATATCTCATGTTTATAGAGCCGCTAATAGAGCAGCAGACTTTGTAGCTTCCTTTTCTTGTTTTGATGACACAAAGTGGCGTAAGGGCATGTCCCTCCCACTCGATTTTTGTGCGATCCTCAATGAGGATCGAACCTTTTGTACCTGATGTATCTTTTTACTATTATAGTATTATAGGCTACGACCGAATTTCAAAAAAAAAAAGCCGACGCATCGTTGGCGTGTTGAAAGATTATTGCAAAAAAGACAATTGAAATATTAATCTCAACTTTAGAGATCTTATTAAAAAATTATAATCTTATTTGATATTACCTTCGAATCTATCCAAATCTTAAAAACTTGAATGATAGTTATCCCTAACTTAATCATTATATATACCTTTTTTTTGCCTTAATGATCATGATATTTGAAGGCCTATTCAAGTTACTCAATTAAGAAGCTCACTTAACCCCATACACATCTTGTCTAACCACTGCACTTCATATTTTCATACTAGTCTTCAAATTTCATTTAGTTGGAGGAAATTTTATCTATGGCTAAAATTTTTATCAATTAAAATCTTATTTTATTTTTTTTAAAATAAAATAATATTTTACATTTCATCCTACATAAATTTTAATATTAAATAATTATTTTATTTCATATCTAACATAATTTTTAATATAACTAACTTATATGTATGATGTGAAATAAAGTAAGTTGGTTATATTAAAAATTATGTATGATGTGAAATAAAGTTGATTGATTTATTGAGAATTGTGTTGGATGTGAAATAAAGTGATTGTTTAATGTTGAAATTTGTGTGAGATGAGATATAAAATAATATTTTAATTTTTTTTAAAATAAATTTAAGATTTTGACTATGGGTAATTTTAGTCATAATTTTTAGTTCATTGTTAAACAGGGCCAGACTTTTTTTTTCGTATTGTATTTCATGTCCAATTTTTATTGACAAAGAGATCATGTTATTTTTTTAATTAAGGCAAGAAGATTGGTATTAGATATATCACACATAGAGACTATGACTTGATTTAAAAAATAAATGAATTTACTTAGCTAGATATAACAAGTAGTTCAATACTTAGCTAGATATAACTTCATTCTTGTTCGTTTATCAAACATAGTGCATAATTTTGAATATTATTTTAAAAGTTTAAGTCCTAAATAAATGAGCTTAAATATAATAATGTTCAACTCATTTATATTCATGAATAATTTATATAACGATCATGAACAAGATCGGCGAAAGGGTCGGCGGTGAGATTAAGTATTAATGATATTTTTAGCATCATATATTTTCTAAAAATAATATTGCTCTGTCTTATTATCTAATAATAATAATAATAATAAACTATTTATTTTTTAATTAATCTTTTCCCTTTATGTAATTGGAAATGTTCATATTGATTTATTTTGTTTTGTAAAGTAATTGCAATATTCTAATTTTTGGTAGAAAAATTGACATACACATAATAGTATTAATGATATTTTACAAATAATCTTTTATTTGATTATAAATTATTAGTCAAAAAATGACATCTAGATGTTATGACATCTAAATTACATAACATAGCACAAAAATAACAATGAACCAAACGTCCCCTAAGAATAGTCAATTCATTATGATTTATTTACTATGTGCTTATGATTAATGTTACTGTAATTATTTTATTTATAATATTGTTTCTGAAATACTAAAATATCGAATTAAAAAGAAAGCTATACTGTGGAGTACTTTAAGATATTACTTATCCTAGCTCAAGCTTATAGATGCTATTATTGTTACTATTTTGAGGCTTCTTCATTGCACATATTGAGTAAGAGTAAGTTCTCGTGTGGCTACAGTATTACTATTTTAAATGATCTGAAGTCTCATTAACACCTATTGAATAGGAGTAAATCCTCAATCATTATTGTTAGTAAAAAGTATGACAATAATCTATAAAGTAACTTCACAACTTTAAAGTAAACTAAGAAACATAATTATTTAAATAAAAATGTGAAACTTGACATGAAACTATTTTATTTATTACTATTAATTGCATATTATAATATTGATTGTTTTTATATCATATTGATAGAATACTGAGTTCGAGAGAACTCACTACTGATTTCACTGCTTAATTTTGTCTTAGCGGGTTGAGATGCAACACTACTGCTATAATCTAATCATTCCCAACTACCAATCTACTGTATATTAGCCCTTGTTGTCAGTCGGCCGGCGCCAATAATAACCATGCTATTGGCAATCACCGATAGCCATGTCATTAACCATTAGCCACCGAGTACCAACTAGTTGTTACCATGAATGTTTCAGTTGAGTTAATTTTAATTTAAATATAATAATGTTTGTCTAAAGATTATTACTATAATATTCAAATTTATAAAGAAAATTTAATATTTTTTGAATAACTATGAATTTTTAAGCTGATATTAAGTTACTTCGCAAAATTAATGATAATCGATTTTGCTTTATATTTCAAATTTATGGTTCCACTTGTTTGGAGGGTTAATTTTTAGATGAAAACAAAAAAATTTATTTTATATATTTAATGAGATAAAAAATTTATTTAAATATTAAAAATATATAAAATGTTAATTAAAATTAATTTTAATATTAAAATTTATATAATATGTGAAATAAAATTATTTTTTAAAATTGGAATGCATATTGGGTGAACCAAAATTTATTATTATTTCTTTAAACAACGTTTTTTATCAAAATTTATTTTTTGAGAAGCTTCTTTTCTCCGAGTCCTCGTTGACTGCAGCATTCCAAGTCAACTAAGCCGTCCAAACGCCGAAACGCGGATAGTCGACCACAAACCTGGACCACCACAACGTTTGCTGACGTGTCAATCCGATAATACGTCTCCGATCGGGACCATGGATAATTTGACCATAGCTATGTTCACTATAAAGCTGAAATGTGGAAGCCAAATCTCTGCCTCCCCAACTCCTCTTCCCCAAAAATGCACTCCAAGCCGGAATACTACTCCGCCGCTCCGGTGATGGCTCCACCACCAGCGGACTACTACTCCGCCGCTCCGCCGGTGATGGCTCCACCACCATCATACGGATACACACCATCCGCTTATTACCCTTCACCGTTGCCGCCATCAGCCCCTTTTTCGGCACCAGCTCATAGACCAGTTTCATGGTCCACCGATCTCTGCGATTGCACCGATGATTGCGGCAATTGTATATTTATCAAATTATATATCAATAAATTCATTAATAATAATTTGAGATTTAAATTCATTTGATTATTCAGTAAATTAAATATAATTTACTGAATATTTTAATGAATTCAAAATTTTAATTGATTAATTTACTGCTACTTTTATACAATATTTAATTATTTATGCTTATTATTAATATCTTTATTTAATTTTTGTATGATGATTTTTTATTTTGTTTGATGATTGAAGGTTGCATGACTTGCTTCTGCCCGTGCGTTACCTTCGGCCGGATTGCTGAGATCGTCGACCGGGGATCCACATGTAATTATACCCAACAAAAATTTATTTTAGTTCCTGAATTTTGAGTCTCATTATATTTTAATCTAACAATTTTTTGACACTCAGATTTCTTTTATTTTACTGGTGATATGATCGTTGATTGTCAAATTATCATGAATAATAAGTAGTTTAAATGTTTTAATTCAATCAAATAAAATAACAATAAAATAGATGATCATGTTATTAGCAAAATTTAAAGATGATAAATTAAGAGAATCAATACATCTAATACATTATATAATAGAAATACTTTATTCATATTTAAAGATAAATTTTATAGAACAATACTAAAATCAATGATATTATATGATCTAAATACTATTTATAAACTATAAAGATACAAATAAAATAGATGTTGTAAGTATGAGAACATTAAAATAGATGAGTGATTCTACGCAATAGAACAAGATAATGAATCAGTAAATTTGTAAAAAGATTGGAGTAGACTCATAAGCTCAAAAAGAGTCGCTTTAAAAAGTGTGGACTATAAATTGCAGACCGGTTGTAAGTCCAATACGGAACGCTGAGTTATTGATTAATTTTACTTATATTCTGCTTAGACCTCTCTCTGCTCAACCTCCTCTCCCCCTCATTATTGTTGATAGAGTACAGTGAAAACAAATGATTCAGGTATCCTACTCTACTCAATAGTATTAAATTTTGGTCATTATTATTACATAGATCACACAAAAAATTTTATTTACAAACTTGGCAATCTTTTTTTTTTATTTACAAGCTAAAATCCAAAATTTGTTTTTTGCACATATATCATTTAAAACCTTGTCAAATTTAGCAATACTCCAATTTTAATCTTTGTATCAAAATACTCCAAAATAAAATTGGAGTATTTTTATAACCTTAGGGGAAAATTAAAGGTGTTTCAAAAGTTAGAATTACTTTGCAATGCGTTCTTAACTTAAGAAGCTCGGATGTAATTTACTTTTTTTTTTATAATTCTCAAATTAAGTGTTTTCATTCAAAATTATTAGTATTGATCATAATTATTTTAAAGATTTTTTCTTGTCTCCTCTCAATTTAGTCATCAATAGAGATTAATTAAAATTATAACATGATAATATTTAACTACTCTAATGAAAAACTACAAGAAGGAATTGAAATTTTCATCAATGAAGAGATCAAATTGGATTTCTCTTCTCTATCAAAGAAAAAAAAAGAGGACTCCCTTGGCTAACCTAATTTGGTTTCTCTTGATTAATAAAAGATCAAATTGGGTTTTAAAATTTGAAAAATCAAAATAATATATACAAATTATATTCACCCTAATTAAAATTGACTGTTTACTTATTTATTTGCCCATTATATTTGTTTGATGCTAAACATTATGCATACGTGGATGTGCATGCAGCGTGTGGAACCGCAGGAACTTTGTATGCGGTATTATACATGCTATCATGCTGTCATTGCTTATACTCGTGCTTCACAAGGAAGAAGATGAGAGCTCAGTACTCATTAGCTGAGCGCCCATGTAATGATTGTTGTGTTCACTGCTGTTGTGAGTTTTGTGCCCTCTGCCAGGAATATAGAGAGCTCAACAACCGTGGTTTTGATATGACTATAGGTAAGTATACAGCTATTATATTGCATATTTACTTACACTCTTATGATAATGCTACACATCTTTAATAACTGATTAATAAATTAATTAATTATAATTTATGATTTTAATTTGTTAAATTATTCAATAAATTAGCATTTAATTTATTAAATAATTCAGTAAATTAACATTTTAAATTAGAATTGATCAATCGTGGTTTTATCATAATATTATACTGAGATATACGTTGTAAATGTAATATATATTTTGAAATACATAGTTAAACATTTTATCAAGAGTAGTATATGATGTGATTTAATTAAATATATTTAGAATATAATTTTAATAAGTAAAAAAAAAATGCATAACAATATACTAAAGTAAATCGAAAGATTACATAAATCACCAAAAAAAAATATAATAGCTACTTTTTTATTTATCACAAAATTTTTAATTATTCGTTCAATTTTTCAGAACATTTTTTTAAGTAATTTATATGAATCATTAATTTTTCTTTTATGAAATTTATCCATTTATTCATATGATTCCATATTTTAGAAATAAAAAAATGATTAAAGCGCAATAATTATATTAAGTACTACTTTTACTAAAGGGTTCATTGTGTGTGATCTTTCAACTAAAATGATTACTGACCAAAGAATTGATTAAGTATAATTAAAATTTAATCTATTAAATTATTTAATAAATTAAATTTATTTAGTTGAATAATTTAATAAATTACAAATTTAAATTGTAATATGTTTATAAATTCTTGAGACAGGATTTGGAATCTTGAGTTTGATTACTCAAATAAAAAAATCGTTTTAGCTCAAAAAAAAACCTCAAAAAATCATTTTTGTCATTTTTTATTTGTTGGAAAACATTAATTTTAAAGAATTTTTGTTAAATTATAATTGAATAACAAATTAGTATTTTTTTTTAAACTAATGAACGTCTTGTTCATAACTGGCTTGATGGGATTAACTGTAATTTAGCTTAAAAATAATATTATAAATTATATCATATAAATAAATTTTAATATTATATTAATAATATTTTAATAAATTTAATTTCACATTAATTTTATTTCACATTATATATATACGTTGACTCAATGAATTACTTATTGAAATTATTGACAGGCTGGCAAATGAATGCGGAACGACAAGCACGTGCGGCGATGATCCCGCCACCCGTGCTAGGCGGCATGATGCGCTGAGAAAAATTACTGTGTGCAGCACAGATAGCACGTCATTTATTCTTAGCCTATCAACACATTACATATAGGCATGTTAACGTTGTTGTTTAATTTTTTTTGATTTAATACTTAGTATAAATATTTTTTATTTAGTATAAATATTTTATATTTGCTTCACATTTATGTTTTTTGTACTTTGTATAAATATTTTTTCAATATATAGCTAAATTTTAATAAATCAAAAAACACTTCAAGTCTAAATCATAAATTGTAAGTTCAATGTTCTAAGTTTTAAACTTTAATAAATCTTAAAAATGTAAACACTAAACTCTAAATTCTATACCCTAAATAATAAATATAAAATTTTAAATTAAAATCTTAAATTTCATTAGCTACATTAATTTAGTTTAATTTAAATTAATGGTTAACCACTTCTTAATTGTATGGACTGATTAAAAATGATTAGGTGATTTGAGATTTATTTAAGAATGGGATTAAATGTATTGTCTAAAAAATTTAAGAATATTTATATGTTTAAATATGTTTATTAGGATAAATTGTATTTAGGCCCCTGAGGTTAATCAAGTATTGCAAATTGAACTCAATCTTTGAAAATCTTTGATTTAAATCTCTCGGTTTGATTTAATGCTACTTTTAAGTTCTAATAAAGATAAAGGTGTTAAAATTACTACAAATTATTTTTTTATTCTGATTATCACAAGTTGTTTTCTATATCTTTACTATCATTTTTTTTAGTATTGTACAAATTTTTTTTTTCAAAATAAGCAGAAACCAAAATATAAAATTTAAAAACATTAAAAATTGAAAAAAATAATTAAAAAATTTCTTCACAAATACTTCTTTTAACGCTCAAAAGTTATAAATACTAAAATGATGAAATTAAAGGACTTCTACAAATATGATCATTTAATTTTTTTTAAGATTAGTTATTAACTATTAATTAGTTAATACAAAATTATAACATCACAAAATTACAGCTATTTTATATATTTGTTATTTAAATTTTTAATATTATATTTTGGCTAAAAATATTATATGAAAATTATTGTAATAATTTTGTAGCACGAGTTGTATATGAGTTAAACTTTTTATATGATTTTTGATTATTATGTAGTACTAAAAATTTAGATGCAGTATATGCAAAATAATTTGTTTTTTGTGATGTATGTTATCGCCCTTTAATTAATTAATCAGAAATACATAATTGCAAATTTAACATGTGATGCATATATAATAATAATAATAATAATAATAATAGCTAATTTGAAGGCTGATAAATTTTAAAAACTGGAACAAGCTGAGTTGAGGATTTCTTATATATGACTCAGAACACAACTAAAGATATTTACTCAATGTGATCTTAAATATCTTAAAAATTCTTGCGTATTATACAAAACTTGGCTAATTTTTTTTTTTCAATCAAATATCAAATTGTATAAAAAATTTAGCAAGTTTCATGTTTCAATCACTTTTAACAATTTATCGAGAATATCACTTTAATTTGGAGGGACCTCATTCGAATTCCCGTATTTGTTCGTGTTTGGATTGATCTCTATATGTAATATTGATTAAATGATAAAAACAGTGATAATTCTATTTGAGTTCTTGTGATAAAATTTTAATTTCATATAGATTTACAAAAATAAAAATATATCAATTTATTTATTTTTTTATTAAAATATTTTCAAACAAGTTCTTTTAATATATTATATTTTGTGACGCCTGTGGCCGAAGAGGGCAGGAAGTGAGCGCCGGGTGATATCCTAAGAGAAAGGAATCACTAAGGCAAAGTGCAGCTCCTGGCAAAGCTTTTAGGTTGAATAATGAGTGGTGAGAGGGCCACAGGAATAAATCATCTCACATCGAAAAGAGAGAGAGATCTTGAGCTATATAAGTAGATAACGTGATCTCAAATAATATAGACGCCTTTTGAGACAAAACCGTGAGGCTAATGATGGAAAACTCCATAGTTAAACGTGCTTGGGCTGTGCTTGGACAGTTTTCCTAAAGTCAAAGCGGACAAACCTCTACAATGAGATAACGGGATGTTACAACATGGTATCAGAGCCGACCTCTACACTCGCCAGGAGGTCTCTTATGAGAAAAGAATCACTGAGCCAAAGTGCAGCTCCTGACAGGCTTCTAGGTCGAATAATGAGTGGTGAGAGGGGCACAAGAATTAATCGTCCCACATCGAAAAGAGAGGGAGATCCTGAGCTGTATAAGTAGATAACGTGATCTCAAATAGGAGATGCAGTTTTCTTAAAACTAAAACGGATAATAGGATGTTAAATATTTAGTTTGATTATTAAATTAATATTTAAATTCAACTCACTCAAACTTGATACAATATTTATGGCTTGGATTTGTTGATTTACTGAAAAAAATCAATTTTTAACTAAGCTAGATTTTTCTATATCTACGCAATTTTTTCAAAATATATTTAAGTGCATTTAGAAAATATTAGATGAATATTAAAGAAAAAAATGATACATTTAATTAAATGGTTAATAATAAATAATTAAACCTTTCTAATTTAATTTTGAATGCAACTAAACTCTTTATAATTTTTAAATTAATGAAATTAAATTTTTAATTTGATTTAATATATAAATAAGTTCTTTAATATTAATAATAATATTTAATAAAAATATTTTCTCTAAATAGATATTATATTTATTTGAAATGTTAACATATTTTTTAAATTAATAGCTTATTTAATGTCATTTATCAAATTTAATTTTAAATATTAATAAATCTATTTATATATTGTCTCAAATAAAAGTACTAATTATTACATATAGGTTAAAATCAGAGGGCCTTACTATTAATCATAATTAATGCTCCAAATCTTTTTCATTCTTTACTCTATTTTTTTTTCTTTTCTCTATTTTTCTTAATTTAATACACTTTCAATTTCCTTTTTTTTTTTTCTTTTATCTCCTCTCCTGACCTACCTAATATTTTCAACTTAAAAATATTTTATCAAGCTATTGAAGGGCCAGCAATCCTAATCAAGATCTACTCAATCAGTGATTCAATTGATTCAAATGATTTTAAATAATTTTTTTTTTCTCATATTGAGTTTTGAGTTAAAAGCAACTCATTTAAAATTATATTGAGTTGACCCATAACTATATTAAATATATTTTTTATTTATTTACTTAGAGGGCATTTGGTTCAATGTTATTTTGATGCTATGTTATATTATTTAGAGAAAATAATTGTTTGGTTTAATGATATCTGCAAATAATCTTCTATTAGATTATAAAATTATTAGTCAAAAGATAACATCTAGATTACATAACATAACACTAAGATAACAATAAACCAAACTCTCCCTTAGTAATTATGTATTCTGTATGATGATTGAGTTTATAATTCACAAAGATTACGTTATAGGTTAAGTTCCCGTGAACTTTAGCTTTTCTGATTTCAATTTTTTTTTAGTTGATTTTGAATTGAGTTTTTTGAACATTAGCGAATTTTTTTTCTAACTCTCCGGTGAATATTGGGGAAGCTATCTATGAACTACCTTACATTTTTGTGTGTTTTTCTGAATGCTTCTTGGTTTTTCCACTGAGCTAGTGTTCTGGGCTAGAAACGTTGCATGCCGTTAATTCTCAGGACTCCGTCTCTTTCAGTCAACATCAAGTGAACTCAAGGAATCCAAGTATTGAAATTTTTAATAAAAAATTATTTAAAGGTGCATAACATATATCATAACACCACCACATATTTATATATAAATAATAAATAATTATAATAAATGGTTAAATGCATTAGATATATTTAAAAAATAGATTAGCTAAGTAGATCGAATCCGATCACAGCTTGTGGGGCTTAACAAATTCGAGTTGAGTTTGATTTGAGCTAAGTATATATGGATTTGAACACCAAGCTACTATCAATATTCAAGCTAAACTCCCACTCTTAAGTATAACGTATAGGTTAGCTCAATAAATTTAGCTTGGGCTCAATTCAATCAAAATATTAATGTGAACACTGAGCCAATTTTTGACCCAAACTCTCCTTTTAAGGTCTAGTTTGGTTCGAGGAGAGATTTTCGCCAAACACAAATTTTAACTATAAAAATCAATTTTATTTCACATCCAATATATACAAATACGAATATTAGAATTAAAAGTATTTCACATTTTACACACTTTCTAATAGTAAAATAAATTTCTTTCTTATTAAATTTAAAAAATAAAATAATTATTTTTTATTTTTAAAAAAAAATTTGAACAAAATGAGGCCTAAGGGTGTGATTCATGCCCTGTATCACACGACTATAAGTAACAAACCTGGAATATTTATTATTTACGATTTATTAAGATATTATTTATCGAAATAAAAAAAAATATTATTTTTCTGTGACGCGCTTATCACCGATTCCCGCCGATTCGCCGCGTCAGTTAAAACCACACTCCTCGAGCTCTATTTATACCCCCCACCGTCCTTCTCTCGCTGCTCTTATTTTCTTCGCGATTCTCTTCCCACGATGGGACGAAAGAAAGGCTGCGAGGAGGTTAACCGCTGCGTCAACACCAGAAGCACCGGCGGCCGAGATCTGCCCACCATTGCGCCGGTGACGCGGTCACGCGGCCGCCCACCTGGATCGAAGAACAAGAAGAAGTCATTGCCAGTCGCTGACATCGCCAAGCCCTCACCGTCGCTTCAGACGTACGTGCAGAAGATCCCCGCCGGCGAGGACGTCGCCTGCGCCATCGCTTCGTTGGCCAGCAGCGCCTGCGGCGCCAATGTCGGCACATGCTTCTTTGTCATCGCCGCCCACGGATCCATCTCCGCAGCCGAACTTCGCTGGGGTCCTGCTCCAGTCAGTCTTCGCGGCGATTTCGGTCTTCTATCCATCTCCGCAACATTCGTCTCCGGCGCCAGCGATCGCGGTTGGTGTATGTCGGCGAGGCTGGTGGAGCCGCAGGGGCAGGTTGTGGGGGGAGAGGTCGTGGGTCCAATGGTTGCTGCAGGGCCGGTGGTGGTGGTGGCCGCCACTTTCGCCGCTGAGGAAGCACCGGACTCTCCGGAGATGCTCGCCGCCGGTGAAACCTGCGCCGGATTTGATAAGGAAGATGTTAGAGTCCCGCAGGTTGCGGAGACATTAATGGCCGCTGAAGAGCCTCAGGAGCTCGCCGGCGGCGGAATCGGAGGCGAGCTTTGGGATCAGGAGGACATGAGCATCCTGCCGTCAGAGTTTGGGAACGAGCCGTTCTTTTATGCTTTGCTGACGGAAGATTATCACGCGGGCCAGTCTGCGTGCGGCGGCGGAGGCGGCGGCGGCCGGCAGTACGACGGCGACGATTTTTGGGCTCCTGAAAGTCGTTCTGTTTATTGACGTGGCATATTTTCTATGGTAGTTTTGCAATTTCCTGCCTACATTTTCATTTATTTTAGGAAGGATAATTTGTGTTTTGGGCCTCAAATTATTACAAATTTGACAGGTATTTTTTTTTGGAAATTGTGCACTTAGAGTTATTATAGCAAGCTAGTTATGTTTTCAATTCTGTGATTTGATTGGCTGATAATAACTAAAGAAAACCATAATTAGTTGCCTAATATAAAATCAAAGCACGCTATTTATGTAAACTTATATGTAAAAAAGCAAATAATTAATGTTGCTTCTCAATTTGAGAATAATAAAAAGATATATTGCTAATTTATTCATTATTTTTCTTTAAATTTACTATGGCTGCCACTGGATGTATGATTAGTGCTTGAAATAAAGCATAGCCTTGAAATAATTATTGTGCAGTACTTGCAACATTTAAATTTTAGAGGGAATTATCTCTATAATTTTGAATAATTCATCATAATGAAATTTTATTAAACCTATATGCATTTTGGTTTAATTTAATTAAATATTTGATGATTAAAAATACTAAGATGACAATACTATAAAAGCAACAGTGAGTCAATTTAATTTGAGTTTGAGTCAACATAAAAGCAACTCGAATTAATTGGATTAATATTTGTAGTCAAATTTGAGCCACGAACAAAATAATTTGATTCAAATCAAGATTAGCACTTTATTTTGAATATAAATATTACATACTCTTTTATATAAAATTATTGTTTTTTATTCTATTTTTAAAAATATAAAATAAAAGTGTTTGAAGTGTGTGTTTGATATAGCCCTGTTTGGCGCAAGGATCAAAACAGAACCAAAATAAGACCAACATGGTACTAATTTAAAAAACAATAATAACAATAATAAATAAATATTTTAAATTATTTTACACAAATTCAAATATAAAAAAAATTATTTTACTTTATATACTCAACAATTTAAAATAAAAATATCAACTTTATTTCACATTCTAGACCAAAATATTCAAATCGAGTATTTTGATCTAAGATGTGAAATAAATTTTATATTTTTATTAAAAATTATTGAGTATACGAAGTAAAATATTATTTTTTATATTAAAATTTGTGTAGAATAATTAAAATAATTTATTTATTATTATTATTGTTATTTTTTAAATTAGTACTATTTTGGTCCTGTTTTGGTCCTCGCGCCAAACAGATATATATGTATAATTGACTCATATTTAAAATATAATTAAATACAAGTTGAATTGTGTTATTTAAATTTAAAAAAAATCAATCTAATAAGATCTGAGCTTGAATTAGTTTATAAATTAATGAGCTGAGTTTGAGTTATGACTCGAACTTGAGATATTTTTTCGTTGGGCAAGTCCCTAATTAAATTAGCCCAAAAATAAAAATAAAATGAAAGCATATATATAATGTTCTAAATAAAAGGGCATTGTCCGTTTGGGAAGATTAAGGATGGATCATTACCTCTGTTTGGCGCAAGGACCAAAACAGGACCAAAATAGTACTAGTTTAAAATATAACAATAATAATAATAAATAAATTATTTAATTATTCTACACAAATTTAATATAAAAAATAATATTTTACTTCACATACTCAATAATTTTTAATAAAAATATAAAACTTTATTTCACATCTTAGATCAAAATACTCGATTTGAATATTTTGGTCTAGAATGTGAAATAAAGTTGATATTTTTATTTTAAATTGTTGAGTATATAAAGTAAAATAATATTTTTTATATTTGAATTTGTGTAAAATAATTTAAAATATTTATTTATTATTATTATTATTATTATTTTTTAAATTAGTACTATTTTAATTCTATTTTGGTTCTGTTTTGGTCCTCGCACCAAACTGGGCCACAATTCCATATTTAAAAAAATTAAAGCTCATACTTCACACAGATACACTATATTTACTGCAATAAAATAAAATAAAATAATTATTTTATGTAAATAAAATAAAAAAAATTTATTATTTTATGTAAATAAAATTATCATTTTGAGAATAATAAAATGACAGTTTTTCATTTAATTAGGTAGAATATGATATAAAATAAGAAATAAATAGAAAAAAGATACTAAAATACTCGTGAATATAACTTGATGAAATTTTAAATTATTTATTATTATTAAATTTATTTCTTTACAAATAATTAAATGATGTAAATTCATAAAATTATACAAGTACATGTAGTATACATATATGAATCTATGAGTTTGTCTATATATATGTGTGTATGTGTGTATATATATGTAAATAGGAATTATTTTGGAATAATATTTTTAGTGTACAAGAAATAGTCAATAGCAAAGAAATAACTATTTCTTGAGTAGGTAAGACGAATAACTATTCCATAAAGCGTGGAATAGAGATTTTTAATTTTAGGTAAATCAGACTCGAGTGTCTGAGTTTATGCTATATTATCACACAGTTTTATGTTTTTAAAATTTTAACATTTGGGTTCATGAATTTTAATATAATTATTAAATATATCTTTTTTATTTTTTATTATAATTTTTAAAAACAACTATTCTACACATCTCTTTTTTCTCTCTCATCCCCACCCACACTCTCTCTCTTTCTGTCTCTAGCGAGCCTACCAACAACTCCCTCCCCCTTCTCTTTTCTCTTTTCTTATTCTCTCTCTTTCTCTCTCATTTTCTCTCTCTCTATCTATCTATCTATCTATCTATCTATCGCTCTCACTTTCTTTCACCCCCTCCTTCCCTCTTTCTCTCTCACCTCTCAAGTTCTCTGGCGGGATTGCTAATGGCGAAGTAATGGCAGAGGATTGTTGCTCCCTCTTTCTCTCTCACCTCTCAAGTTCTTTGGCGGGGTTGCCAATGGCGAAGCAGTGGCAGAGGATGCCTGTTAGCCGGAAGTGGCCACCGACTCCCTCTTTTCTCTCCCCCCCTCTTTTCTTTCTCCATGTTCTCTCTCTCTCGCCACTAGAGGGGGGTTTGCTGGCGACGCTGGTAGGAAAGAGAGCAAAAAAGAGCAAAAGAGACAGAAAGAGAGAGGGCAGGAGTTTGCCAGTTCCCCTGCCAGAGATAGAGGGTAAGAGAGTCGAGAGAGAGGACGAGGATGATAGAAAAAGGAGAGGTAAAATAAGTATTTTTAAAAATTTAATAATAAAAAAAGTTAGAAAAGAATGTACTTAATAATTATATTAAAATTTAAGAATGCAAACATTAAAATTTTGAACACTTGAATTTGCTTGATAATATATTATAAATTCAAGGATCCGGTGTAAGTACCTTTTAATTTTCTTAACTAATTTGATTTTATGGTTAATATTCCAATAAAATTTTTTTATTCTAATATTCTAATAATTAAAATAATATTAATAAAATATTTGATAATAATAATAATAAGGATAAAGACAAATAGTAATAATAATAATAATGAATATTGAATTCAAATTTTAAAATTTGAAGATATTATAGAAAATATTTATATTGAGTTTATTTAATAAAATTATAATGACAAGATGTAAAATTTTTCTCGTTAGAGAATAATTTTTTACTGTAAAGTTATAACATTAATTATTTATACATGTATTTTTTTATTTAATTGTGCACAAAATTAATTGTATGTGCATATAGGTAAATATATCTAATCAAACTAAAATTTTAATATCTAACATCTTAATAGGCTGAGTTCAGAATGAATTTCGTATGACATAATCAATAATCATTTTGATGAAAAAAAATATGTGTAAATTTTTGAGGAATCTAAATGAAATACATAATTATGATAAAAATTTGTATCTTGTATATAAATTTTCAAATGTTTTGAGATATACTCAAATACAGGGCCGTAAATGAGTCAAGCTCGAAGAATTTGATCCTATTTCATATTTTAGTTTGAGTTGAGTTTGATTCAAGTCGAGTTACAATCATCAGAGTTCGAGTCGAGTTTCAAGTTTATTCGAGCTAAGTGGTCGGCTTTGTTTATAGTGTATTAGGCAAAAATGTATTTTAACAATTAAAATTATTATAATAAAAATAAATAAATATCATAAATTCAAGGATTAGGCGTAATTACTCTTTAATTTTTTAACTTATTTGATTTCATGGTTAATATTCCAAGAATTAAAATAATATTAATAAAATATTTGATAATTTTTTATCTCTGAAATAACTTTATTCAGCCTAAATTATGTAAGTTTTAACAAATTCCGGCTGAGTGGAATCGCCTCCGATCGCTGCCGTCAGCCACTGTAACCCTAACCTCTTCCATCCTTTTTTATTTCTCCGTTCCTCTTCGAGCTGTGAAACAGCGATGGTGGGCAACTTTCACGGAACAGCGATGGAGGATGAAAGTGCGAGCGCAAGCTATGCGTACGATACCCTCGCCCCACTGGAATACTCTAACGAGGCGAGTCCCGATGATGCTTCGGCGTCGTACTTCGTTCTTCGTAGTCAGATAACTTCAACAGTCGACCTGGCGGTGGACATCCCCGTATCCGATTACCTATCACTCGACGTCTCCAGCAACTCCCCTTGCGGCGACTTGGAGGAGTCTCATCCCGTGGCGTCGGCTGCTACTTCGACCGCCACCGCAGAACGTTTGCTGGAGACGGTTCGTCCTGCTTCCGAGTCATCCTGGTTCCGCTCCGGGAGCCGCTTTAAGAGTCCCATGCTTCAGCTTCATAAAGGTCAGATCTTTTGAAGCCGACAGCCTATGTTGTATGGGTTTGAAAGAGGGAAAACTTTCATGAAGAACTGCTCGGGCACAAGTTTCTTTCCTGCAGAAATATAAGCCTGTTCTGTTGTCGTTAATTGTAAACAGTTTCTCGAGTTGGGATGCGGCAAATTAGGTCGATATTTGAATTTTTAGGATTTAACTATTGGTATTGAGAAGTTGTACGTTGGTTGGGGCAGATTTTAAGCTCAATGCGTAATGAATCACCTAAATTTCTTTCTTTTATTGTTTTGCTTTTAAGTACTTTGGAAAGTGTACCTTTGGTTGTGTGGCCAAGTAACACACGAGAAAAATTTAAAACAAAAAGTCCACTTATTGTAAACATGATAGGATTTGTTTTACTAAGCCCAACTCCATTTGAGGTTGAAGTATCAATGTATCATGCTTCAGTTGTGAATCGAATTTTGCTGTAGTACATGGCATACCGAGGCAAGTAGTTAAAAGCTCTATGTTTCTATTAAACTGAAGATGTGGATTGAGGGCCTTCATTGTTCCTATTATGTTTCAATCATGCTGCTTTGTTTTTTGTGGACTGTCGGAGTGCAGGTTATGTAATTCCAATGGCAAATATAGTTGTTTGTATGAATTTTGTCTTTTGATTTTGCGAATGATTTTGATCATGCAGAAGTTCTTGATTTTTCTGAATTCATTTCACCAACTCCTAAAGAACAAGAAAAACGCAATGCTGCTGTAAGTTGTGTCTTTGAAGTTGTCAAATACATTTGGCCGCAATGCAGAGTATGTTAAATAATGTTGATTCTATAGTTTTTTCTCTCATTTATTTGATAACTTAGCTTAACTGCAAATTATCTACTTATTAATTTCCATATGTTTAACTATTGATTAGGTTGAAGTTTTTGGATCATTCAGGACGGGCCTTTACCTACCAACTAGCGATATCGATGCAAGTATCTTTATTTTTTGATGTCTTTTTTTGAAGAATGATAGTTTACTTAACGTTTGTTATCATGAGTAGGTTGTAAGTATGTATATAACAACAATAAATTCTTAAGACCAAACTACTTTGGGAGTTGGTTATAGGTTTGTCCATGTATTTTTCTTGCTATTTTTTATGTCTGTAGTAAGACCAGCGATAGTATATGGTGCTTAATGCTGGCCTGCAAAGTGAAAACATATAAATAAAATAAATATTGCAGAAATGAGTATGCTAAGGTGGATGTGTGGATATACACGAAAAGATAAGAAATGAATATATCTGAAAGAAAATTAGTGTTGCACCAATTGAAGATAAAATTAGAGAAAGTCGGCTTAGATGGTTTGGACATATAAATCGTAAGCCGATTGAAGCTCAATTTAGAAAAATCGAGTTATTAGATCTTGCTCATGTACAAAGAGTTAGAGGGAGATTAAAGAAAATATGGCAAGAAACTATAAGGAGTGATCTTAGTTACTTAGACTTAGATAAGAATTTGGTAATTAATAGAGTGCAATGGAAACAAAGGATTCATGTAGCCGACCCCACCTAGTGGGATTAAGGCTTGGTTGTTGTATTTTTTATGTTTGATTTTTTAATGACTTGTTTGTCGACTATGATTTGTGCTATCCTTTCCATAATTTGCATTTCTATCATTACAATTCTGTTAATGCTTTTGTTATTTCAATCAATGCACATCTTTATTTATTTCTTTTATTGTACATTTAAATAAAGTTTCTCGGTACATTTTGTAGTAAGAGACGATTGATTTGTATGATAATAATTTTTACTAGCTTATTTTGAATTCTGTAGGTTGTGATTTTGAATTCAAAAGTCAAAACTCCACAAACTGGTCTTTATGCCCTTGCAAGGGCATTATCACAAAAAGGAATAGCTAAAAAAATGCAGGTTAGCTAGCATGTTATGGAATATCTAATATTTGAATTTGTAACAAAGCATAGCTTTTCCTTCTTTGCATGATATACTATTTTATTTTCTTAAGGTTTTAGCAAAGGCTCGTGTGCCAATTGTGAAGTTTATTGAGAAACAAAGTGAAGTTGCATTTGATATAAGGTTTGCATTCTTCATATGCACATCTAGTGGCATATTAATCTTGCTTGCTTCATTGATGCTTCTAATATGGTGAATCTTTGCTAGATGTTCTGCCATTTTACTTGTTACATAGTGATTTATATGTTGGATACCTTTTGATGATGATGAAAAATATGAATGATAATTTAAATTTATAATCAGCAAAATTAACTGACAAATTATTCTAATTAAAAGCAAAATAATTTCTGAAATATAAATATATGATAAATAAGATTTAAAATTTTGCTTATTAAATTATTTTAAAATTAACATCAAATTTGATCACTAATAAATAAAAATGTATCAAATTAAATTAGGGTGTCGATTGAAATTCAACAAATCAGATTTTAGGTTCAGAAATTTAGGATAAATATCTCACAATTACAATCCAGCATTAATTAAATCTCTCAATTGAATTTTATATCCCTCGATTTAGAAAATCAAATAATCAAAATCTATATATAGTTTTAATTAAGTCGAAAAGCAGTAATCCATAGTTTTTAAGGAGATACTTTTACATAATTTTTCCTTCAATAAAGCAAAAGTAGGTTATGTCAACATGGGCACGACGCTGGTGCGGTGTCATGCAGGCACGAGCACAAGCGTGAGCGCTAGCGGTGGACGCTCGGAGTCTCGGAGAGCATGACGTGAGTGAGCAGCGATGAAGTGCTACGGGCTGCACGACAACGGCGAAGAAGGGCTGCGGGTGGCGCGGCTGCAGCAATGGAGGGTTGCGGGTGGCACGATTGTAGTGAGGGAAGCTCGCGTGATATGCGACCTTGGCGAGGACCTTTGATCGAAACGGTGACGGGCGATGTTGCAGCGGTGTGTGCAGGTGACCCTGGGCAGTTTTGGTGGAGCAGGCAGAGGTGGCCTTGCGGGTCACTTGCCGGCAAGACCACACCGTTATGATTCTACATGTGATGTGTGATGTGCGACACATTCGTGTAGGCTGCGGGTAACTGAAGTTTCTGCAGACGCACAAGAGAAGTTGGTCGAGGATGTTGGTGCAAGTCAACAAGAGGAAGGGCGGATGATGCTGGGGCGTATAATGGATGACTAGATATATGTATATATTTATATATTTGTAAATCAAAGAAAGTAAAAAATTAGGCTAATTTAAGAATTCTCACGTAAGGCTAACCCTATTCTTTCCTTCACTAGAATATTTATCTCTTAATTTGAATTCAGGCACTAAGAAAACTCAAATATAATTTTATTTATCAAAATATGTTTTCCTCTTATAATATAAGACCTCTTTATATAGAGAAATCTCATAAAGAAATTTAAAGATATAATATTAAATGCTAAAAATAAAATATCAAATAAATCTATGCAAATATGGATTTAATTCTATTACAATAAAATAAAATCAGCTCCAATTATGATAAGTCTTTAAATCTCTCAAATGTACTTTGAATCCAATTAAATTTGCATTAAACTAATATGGAATTCTCCAATTAGCTTTAATCAATTTAAATTTTGATTAAGCACATGATATCATCTTGCCATTCGATTCAAAACTAATCCATGTCTTTATCACCTTCCAGATTATTGTTTCGTAGATGTTTTACTTAATTTGTTTGAGTCTTTCTCGTTTCTTTGTTAATACCGATGCAGATTATGGAATTTTTTTGGCCATAAATTAAAAGAAATTGTTTATTTTTTAGATGGCTGAAACAATATCTCTTGTAATTTAATTTTGTTTGCATATTTTTTTTTAATTTCGATTGGATTCATATTACGTCTATTTTGTTGTGTTTTTTTTAAAGTTTATTCTCTCGTCTGTTTCGGAAGAAAATAAGATGCCATTCTAGTTAGGATTTTGATGCTGTTGATCATTGTTTGGTTGATTTTGGGCTGTTAACAATTTGATTTCGAGCTGATCCAACCTCATCTCAATATTAAATTGAAAGTTTTCGATCTTTGATCTGATCTAAAATATAAACAAAAAGAGTTTGATCTGAGCAAGTTTTATCAATTCAAGCTTGATCCGAGGTAAATTCAATTCAACTTTCAATTAATTTTCGATCTTTTAGTTAAAATCTTACATATAATATTTTTGTTCATTTGATCAACTTAAATTATGCTATTCATCTTGATCTAATTGTTAGAGATAAAAATAATAAAAAAAATTTATAATCAATAGGATTTGAACATAAGTCATAAAAAAAGTTCTAATATAGTCATTCACTAAATTATTGCGAGAAAATAAACATACTGAAGCAATATATATATTTATAATAAATTTTTTTGTCTTTTTAATTAGTCTGATTTTGAGTTGGCTCGATTCGATCTTATGCTAGCTCAAGATTGAATTGAAAAATATCTCAAGCCAAAAAAAGCTTGTTATCGGCATGCTTGGATCTAGTTGATCTCGATTCGTTCCAAAATCCGATTCAATTTTTGAGCAATCTTGCATCTTCGTGCCAAGTAACAACCTTTGTTGATTGATAAAAGTTAGGGTAAATTGAACTTGGGATCTTGAGGTTGGACACTCATTCCAAATTAACCTCAACTTTTAAAATTCCTCAATTTAGTTCTCAGGTTTGTTTTGCGATACTATTATGTCATTGAGGTTTGTCCCCACCTTTTTGCTTGATGATTTTGGACAGATAATGAATTTTTGTGAAAAATTGTGAATGAACCGATCGTGTGTATATATATATATATATATATATATATATCTATGTCCTTAACACGCTCCCTCAAGCTAGAGCGTATATATTTATATATATACATGTATGTATATATGTATATACATATATATCACATATCATATAAGTCAAGCTTCTTACAACTATAATTCACTCCAGGACCTCTCAATGGCTTTATGAATAAGTAAGCTAATTGATCATTGGAGTTTCACATTTATTTTAACAAAGTGGGAGTCAATCTCAATATGATTTGTCCTTTTGTGAACTAGTGAGTTAAATGTGGAGCTGGGCATTTCTCGGGTCGGGTTGTGCTCGAGTCAGGTCAAATCAAGCCATACTTTACTTCGATCATTCTTATGCTCAACCATATATATATAAATATATGTGTATACATACATACATATATATATATTATATGTGTATCATACATAACATCTATCATATATATATATATATATATATATATATATATATGGGTCACTTTCTTGTTCCCAAGCCCGGCCCATATTTGGTCTGGTCAGGTCAGGTTCTCCTGAATAATACACAGTTATATTTCAATTTAAATTTATTTAATTTAACTATTTTTTATTTAATATGAGCTATATAATTTACTGTTAAGTTTTAAACATGATAACTTTACATCTACAATTAAGTTTAAGTTTAAACACGATTTAAACTCTAAAGTTTAAAACTAATAAGTTTAAGTTTATTTAAGTACTATAAGAATTTAAAATTTAATTAATTTTAAAAATTGAGTTTAAGGCCCTGTTTGGCGCGAGAACCAAAACAAGACCAAAATGAACTAATTTAAAAAAAACAACAATAATAATAATATATAAATATTTTAAATTATTTTACACAATTCAAATATAAAAAATATTATTTTTACTTTATATACTCAACAATTTAAAATAAAAATATCAATTTTATTTCACATTCTAGACCAAAATATTCAAATCGAGTATTTTGATCTAAGATGTGAAATAAAGTTTATATTTTTATTAAAAATTATTAAGTACGTGAAGTAAAATATTATTTTTTATTTTCAATTTTGTGTATAATAATTAAAATAATTTATTTATTATTATTATTGTTATTTTTTAAACTAGGACTATTTTAGTCCTGTTTTGGTCCTTGCGCCAAACAGGGCCTAAGTTAAGTTTGAGTATAGAGAGCAATAAAGGGACAATTCGCATATTGGAGTAAGCATTAAATTAAGGGTTATGTTATTTTTCTAATTAAATTATTAATGCGGGACTGGTTGATCTAGCTGCATCCCCCATAAACCTGACCGACAATTTAGTCGGGTCGGGACAAAATAACTAAAGCAACCTAGTATTTGCTGACGAAATCCTATTGTTCATGGGTTAGGTCGGGTTGGGCTGGGCCTCAAGCCTATGCCCTGCTTTGGTTGGATGCAATATGCATAGATGCTTAATTATCACAATACAATTGCATAGGTCCTTATTAAGTGAACCCTAATTCCCTTATTAGTTGTTTGCCATATCATTTCACATGTAGCTAGTGCCATTGCCTTATATTTTGCCTCAGCACTGGACCGAGCAACAATATTCTGTTTTTAGTTTTCCAGGAGATTAGATTGCCGCGTAATACACAATTAGTTAGAGAAGCATCTATCAGAAGGAGATCCAACTCAGCAAGTATCAATATAGTCCATCACTTCTAGATGGCCTTAATCTTGGTATAAAAGACCTTTTGCTAGGGCACCTTTAAGGTAACGTAGTATCCTTATAGTTGCATCCCATTGATAGTGTGAAGGGACTATAAGAGCTGACTGACTACACTTACTACAAACGACATGTCAAGTTTAGTTATATTGAGGTAATTCAACTTTCCTATCAACTTATAGTATTGGTTAGAATATGGAATATGTTCACTTTGTTCTGGTACAAGCTTAACATTTGGATCCAGGGAGTGTCAATTGGTTTGTACCATAACGTACTAGCCTTCTTTAATATGCAAGTTTGACTTTCTTTGGGAAGTGTAAACATTTCCTTATGACCTTACTACCTCAAAGCCCAAGAGGTACTTTAGTTGCCTCAAATTTTTGGCTTGAAAGTTTTTATATAGATGTTTCTTCAGATTGCATATCCAATTATTATCATCACTGGTAATTATATTAGGGTAAATATCATCCAGGTCCCTAAGATTTGGATATAATATCAAGCAGATTTGTGATATCAAAAACCCTTTAACTAGGTCCCTAAGATTGTCATTAATATTTCAATCAGGTCTTTTTTTTAATTTAATATTTATTTTTATTTAAATTAAATATTTAAATATAAAAAACAAAAATACCCTTTTCCCCTATCTCTAATCTTAGGCCGGTATTGGCTATGGTGGCGTAGGGCCACCGTGCTTCTACGTTGCCCGTGCAACACGATGCATTGCGCACACATACGGCCTAGGCATGCGTGGCCGCTGTGTGCCTAGGTAATTGCGCGCAAGCCGGCAACACTCGGCCTCTTTGCTGTAATCCATATAGAGATTTCTTTAATTTTTTAGACATTCTAGCTCCCTTCGAGCAACAATCCCTAGAGGTTTCTCGAAGAAAAACATTTTGATGTCTAGCTGGTGGAGGCACCAATGATGTACTATAGTTAGGGTCAAGAATAAGAAAATTGAGGCAATGTTAGCAACTAGTGAGAAGGTATCCAAATAGTTACTTTTGAAAATTTGTGTGCAACCTTTAGCCATCAATCTTGCTTTAAGACGATCAGTGGTTTTATTAAGAAAGCCATTTACTGTGTACAACCATTGGCATCTTACTTTTGACTTTCCTTGGAGAATGTTGAACTAAATCTCATGTACTACTAGAATGCAATGCTATTTCCTCACCTGTCTCCACCCAAAATATGAAAGAACTTATGTATATGCTTTAATAATAGACACAACGAAAGAGAAAATGCAAAGGTCATATCATCTATGGACAAAGAATCAAAAGAAATAAAGTAAGAAAGATGATGGAAAGTGGTATGCTTTCAGCACATCTATGACGGTTGACACTTTCGGACACTCTTCTATAGGGCAATGGGAAGGTCAAAGTTAATAGATAGATCTAAGATTCCAATACAGGATAAATGTCTGGCATGGTAGCAGCGTTCAAAGGCTCATCTATAATCGTCTCTTGTTATGGTTATCAGTAATATACTTGTAATGACTTAGAGTGTGAATTATAGTATCTGCTGATGATTCTAGATTGAAACATTTACTACTAATGCAATATATCCTGACAAGACATATAAGACAAAAATACTAAAACAATATTCTCTCATATTCTCACTATGTATGATATGTACGGGAACACTAAATTGAATTTTAATTTCAATACAGAATAAAGTAAAGATTGAGAAAAGTTCAGATACGTCTTTCATTAGGTAAAGTGATTTGAATAATTGCCAATAAAGATGATATATTTGAAATTAAATTTGGATGTGATATGACAGGACCTCAAATGTCTACATGAACAAGAGAAAGAGGTGCAGAATCCGCTTATCAATACGATTAGGAAATAAAGTACAACTATATTTCCCTAAATGACAAGACACTCAAAAGTTTTAATGCTAAACAAACCAAGAATCATTTTCTAAAAACGTTGCAAGCCAGGGTGTCCTAGATGACAATGCACTTGTTGTGGAGATGCATCTATTGTGAATGCTGAAGTAGTTGCAGTTAAGTAATAAAGGTCTTTGAACTTTTATCTTGTACCAATTACCATTCCTGTTTTCCAATCCTGAATATAAACAAAATCATTGGAAAAAATTACTGAGCAATCAAGATTTTTGCTGGAGTTTACTAATAGAAATAAGATTTAAAGGGAATTTAGGAAGATGAAAAATTGGAGACGAAGATAACAATGAACTAAAAGAAACATTTCCAATGCCTTTTAGTAAGGAAAGTCTTATTGGTTTCTTCAAAATATCTTTTGTCTTTAAGATTATATATTCTTGTGTGATTTTTTTGTTATTTCTATATTTAAAATCTAGAGTTTTCTTTTGCCAGTTTTGATATCGATAATGGACCAAAAGCTGCTGAATTTATTAAGGTATATGCTTCTCATTAGAATTTGTTTTTTATTTGCCATGGGACATGCGGCATCATCGTGCTAAGTTGTGAAGCTAACATACATATCTTTACATGAGATTGAAAAGCATGCTCTGAATTATCCTTTTATTTAGTGTGAATATTTTTTGGTTGTATCTTCATGTTCTTTAGCCAAAATTTGTTATTGGGTAATCAATTTTGTATAGGTAATGGGCGGTTTTATTTAAATCATGCAGTCCTAGAAAATATTGTTATACACCCACAAGGGGAGCCTGGGGAGGTCTTGCTTTGTGATGCAGGAAGCAATTCTGTTTGACGAGTTTGATTTGAGTCAACTCTTTTTTGACTCGTCTCATTTAATTTTGACCTGAACTTAACTTGTTTATTTAACCAGTCAAGCATTAAGACCTGTACATGACCTATTTAATAAATGGGTTATTTGACCAGACCTTTCAACCCGTTTTAATAGTAATAAAGTTTAATTAAAAAATTTGAAAATATAATTAAATGATGAGATATACATCTACTAATTAATTTTAAATTTAATATTAAATAAAACAAATATTAATTTTTAATAAATTTTGTAGGTAGTAAATGGGGCCAACCAAATTGTAACTGGGTAGAAGTATGCATTAAATGGTTCAAATTGAAAAATCAACTCGAATCGATTAAATTTGGTTGGTTTGGTTTAAAATATGTTGGTTTGGTTTAAAATATGTTGGCTTGGTTATTGGTTTGGTAATTGAATTGAATTATTTTGATTAAATGATTTGGGTTCGATTTTTTATATTTGGAAACTAGACCAACGGAATTAATCGAAATTATGCGAAATTAATATTCACTAATTTTCTTTCTAAAGTTATGTTATTCTTTTTTTTGGGTCATGTCCTTAGTTTTTATAGTTATGAAATCTTGTTGCATTATATTATGTTGTTTTAAGATTTTTGAGTTTTTAGAGGGAACTAATTAAGTAAGAAAAAATTATGATTTTAAACGAATTAAACCGAACCAACGAAATTTTATTTGGTTGGTTTGGTTTCCGATTGGCTGGCTTGATCTTTTTTTCCAAATCAACCGAATGCACACCCCTAAATTGTCTCTTTTGCATGAGCCATAATTTGATTCGAATCTGTATAAAGTCCACCCATCGGACAAAGGCTTGGTTGTTGTTATTATTGTTGCTTTAGTAATGATGCTAAAATACATTTTGTTGTCTCATTTTTAAGTATTTCTGATTGGATCTTCATTTTGATGTTACAAATAGTTTTCTAAAAAGAACTCATTGATCGAATTATTTTGTTGTGTTATTTATGTTCTGATATATAGTTGTCTATATATGAAGACATATTTTTGTAAATTTATATGAGTGCTTTCCACTTTAGAATGTCTCTGCGTAATCTTCGTGTATGTCGGAGATCTAAAATATGAGGACAATAAATCGCAGATTTAAGCTATTTATGAAATGGTTCACACTTCAAATCATCTTTTATTATTTTCTAATATGAAGAACAAAATAGAACTCTACGGCATAGAATTCCAAGCATTGGACTAGAGAGTGGTGAACATGATTATTGTAGACAGAAAATTTATCGAGAAAGAGAGAGATGAACATGATTATTGTAGACAAAAAATTAATCACCGGTGATGCAGATGGGTTCAGGTTCCAATCACCGGTGATGCAGATTGATGCGGGACGGAAAAATGAAATCAATGATATTTTATATTTATATAAAACTGATTGACAAATTATTTTAATTAAGAGAAAAATATTTTCTAGATAAATTATATGATAAATAAGATTTTTGAATCACGCAAATTAAGATATTTTAAAATTAAAATTAAATTGGATCGTATGATAAATAAGAATTTATCAATTTAGATTAGGGTGTCAATTTAAATTCAATAAATCAGATCCGAGGTTCAAAAATTTAGGACAGACGTCTCACCGTTACATCCAACAGTAATTAACACATAATGAATTATCGGGTCACACAATTAGAGTCAAATAAATAATTCAAGTTGAGCGAATAATTTATTGAAATCAAATATTCAGCTTAATGAGGTTCAGAAAAGCATTTACCAGTGAGTTGGATCGGAGAAGAGCCACTGACTGATTAACTGAGAGGGCGACGCGTTAAACGGTGCGTGGGTGCAAGCAGGTGGGCGCGCCGTCAAGCGCGCTAGCAGACGGAGGCGGCGCGCGGGCATGCGAGTGCGGCGCACGTGCGGGCAGGCGCACGGGCAAGCGGGTCTGCGAGCGGGGCTGCGAGCTGCGGGCTGGCGCATCAGGCAGATGCGTGCGGCGGCGGAGCGGCGCGGGAGGGGCGGCCAGGCGGAGCGGCGCTGGCGGGCCGCAGAAGCGGCGCCGGCAAGGGCGCTGCCAGGGGCAGCGCGCGCTGACGCAAGGCTAGTGCGCGCGCCGGGCAGAGGGCGCGCGCCTGGGCGCACGCGCGCGGGGCAGGCAGGGCTGGCGCGGCGGGCGCCGGCGTGCGGGCCAGCCCACGGTTGCGAGCGGCTGCGGTTGGTCGGGCGGCCGAGGGCGGAGCGGCGGTGCGGGCGACACGGGTTCCGGCAGAGCAGGAGGAGGAAGATGGAGTATTAGGGCTGGGAAATTTCGTCGAGGTACCTGGGTTTTGGTTGAGCTAAAGGAAGGAAAAGATTTTTTTTATTTATAAAGTGGATAACTAGGCTAATTTGAGGATTCTCACCAAAGGCTAACCCTACCCTTTCCTTCACCGGAATATCGACCCCTTAACTCGGATCTAGGCTCTGAGAAAACTCAAACACAATTTCATTCATCACAATATTCTCTTCTTTTTTTTTACAATGCAAGGCGACCTCTTTATATAGAGAGATCTCATATAAAATTTAAAAATACAATACTAAATGCAGAAAATAAAATACCAAATAAATAAAAGCAAATATGGAATTAATTTTATTACAATAAAATAAAATCAGCTCTAAATGTGGTGAGTCTTCAAATCTTCCAGATATGCTCTGAATCAAATCAAATCAAATTTAAATAAAGCTAATATGGAAATCTCTAATAGCTCTAATTAATTTGAATTTGAATTTTGATTCAGCACATGACGTCATCCTAACCATCCGATTCGATGCTGATCTGTGTCCCCACCACAGATGGGTTATGCTTACATATTTCTTGCAATGTGATTTCATGAAACGTGAGTTTTAGGAAGTGGTTATAGGTCTTAGTGATGCCAGGTTTTAGTGGAAAATTATTTTCATGACATTTGGTAGATGCTGTCATTAGCATTCTTGAAGCTTTGATTGGAATGAAAGCAGTTAGCGCAGGGTGACAAATGCCACATCAGAGGATAAAGAACCCACTCCTCTGTAACTTGTATTGTAATCACAGCTGCAGCAGTTCAGGGACAACTTCATGACACAACTTGAAATGTGCTCGGTATCACTGATGAATGAAATAAGGGGGATGGGTTTCTATTTTGACTTTTCCATGTTGATTTGGTGTGGAATGATGGAGTTTCTAAGAGAACAGTCTAAAGCAGAGTTGACCCCATGTTGATTTGATGTGGGGTGAGGGAATTGTTAAGAGAACAGTCTAAAGTAGAGTTGTTGGCTACTTTAAGTAGGCTAATGAGCATGCAGAAGTATCTCATTGAAGGACGTGCCTATTCTGGGTGGGGGAGTGGGTTCAAAACAAATATGAAGGCAGTGGTGATAACTGTGTTAGAGTGGATTGGTTAGTGTAGAAAAGTATTTTGTGGGATGGTTTAAGTTCAGATGAAAATTGTCCCTGTGACATTTTTTGGGAAAATTATGCGCATACTCCTCCCAAATCTGCGCATTACATACATATAGATTCGTAAAATCCATATGCATCTATGAGGTCTTGTGAGGGTCAGGAGTGTGGTGCATGCAAGTATGCAGATGGGAGTTGGGAAAGGTCCTTGGTTCCTTGCTTTTCTGTCTCAACAGTTTGGTTGTCATGGATTATTTAGAGTACCTGGTAGCTTTCTGGCATTTTATATATGCAAGAATTGTCATTTTCAACCTATTTGTTATTATATAGATATATTTTTTAAGTATACTGAAGTCCACATTGAACTTCGTAAATTATTAATTTGTGACCTATAAGGCTATAACGAGTATCTCAAGCTCCTGTATGTTATGTTTATTTTTGACAGCAAATCTGCTGCCTTTTGTGTCTTGAACAGAGAAGTTGCGCCAATGAGTGCCTGCAGAAGGCCTGTCAATGGTTCATGCATGACCCGGTTCAATCCGAATTTTAATCCAAAAGCCCAAACGAATTTCTTTTTGATCTGCCAACCCAAACCAGTTAGCGATTACATTCCCTTATTCGTAAGTGGGTCAGTTCCAGGGTATATGTGAAGTAAGCCGCTTATAAATCAACGTAGTTGTTTGGTTATTTATTAAGAATATAACAACTATGCATAATAAACTCCGTGAGTATGATAACGAACATGTGACAGTTTTGGGCCATGAATATGAAAAAAGGTGCTGGGTTCAAATCTCATATTTTTCTCTTCTCTCCTCATTTTTCAATTAGAAATATTGATTTCCATTCAAATCAATCCAAAAATAGCTCAAATTCAACTCGTTGCAGTAAACACTTTTTGTATGTGTTCGTTCTTTTCTGCCTTTGAAATATTTTTTAGAACTAAATTCAAAACACCTAGATAATTTTCATAATGCTTCTTTAAAATCATGCATTATACTTTATATTGGTAACTTTGTTTTAAAAAACATTTTCTTGTGATGTAGAAAAAAGATGTGATGCGCCTTTTGCATACTCTCTTTAGTTTTGAACTTTTTCATTTTTGTCATGGTTATTTATATTTGAGGCAGATTAGTTTGAAATTTTGATGTGTAATAACTTAATTTTTTATATTTTCGTTATATAGTATGTAGACCAAAGACCTAGGAAGTAAGGACTCTTTTATAAAGCCCAATATGTCACGTCGGGTTTCTATGTTCCTACGTCATGTCTGTGCTTCTTAGGTTTACGAGCATGACATTGCACCATCATAAAGGTATTTAATATTAAAGTATTATATTGTTTGTCGTGTTTTCTAGTATCTTTTTCTTGTTTTTTGAAGTTGTCGTGTCTCTCGTTCGTATGACTGTGTTCTCGTGTCATGTCCATATTTCCTACCAAAAGACTAAACAATGGCTCTTGTTTTTGGAGTAAAAATTTAAATGCTTAAATGATTAATTGAATACAAGGTGAGAATTTTGGTTCGACTTGAAATTCGACCCAAAAACTTGTATTACATTGAATCATGGATTGGATTTGGGTTGACCTTGACTCGATTGTGTTCTTGATTCTAACTAGATGTTGTACTGGTTGGAACTAGATCGGATCCGAATCGGACCCTTTGACACTCTTTCTTATTACACAATTTTTCAGTAGACTTTTTTCTGATTGCGCTTATGATGTTCAGTTAAGCATCCTACATTCTATGGCTAGTTGATCAAAGCTTTGTGGTTATTGAAAATGCACAAATTTGCTTTTGGTTGTAATTTAGGATGTTGTTTAGAAGAGTACTTATGGTGTTGTGGACTTTAGTTTTTGGTTCGACTTGAAATCCAACCTAAAAACTCGAATCACACCCAGTCATGCCTTGACTTGAACGTGTTCTTGTATTGGTTGGACCTAGGTCAGCTCTGAATCTGACCTTTTGGCAGGCTTCTCTTTCTTGTTACACATTTTTTCAGTAGGCTTCTTTTCTGGTTGTACCTATGATGTTCAATTATGCTTTCTACATTCTATGGTTAGTTGAAAGTTTTGTGCCTATTGAAAATGCAAAATTTGCTTTTGGTTGTAATTCAGGATGTTGTGGAGAAGAGTACTCAATAAATTATGGCTAGTTGATAAAATATTTTGTTTATATTGAAATAACACCATTTATGTTTGATTGTAATTCAGAATGTTGTGGAGAAGATTCCTCCTCTGCGGCCTTTGTGCCTTATTTTGAAAGTTTTTCTGCAGCAGAGAGAACTAAATGAGGTTTGAGAAATTGCAAATTTCGTGATTATCTTATTCATTTGACTTCCTCTCAAGTCATTTTTTTGTACTTTTGTTGAACCTATAGGTATATTCTGGTGGAATTGGGTCTTATGCGCTCCTTGCAATGCTGTTAGCACATTTACAGGTAGGATTTCGCTTTCCTAATGAAAATCGAGGTGCCTATTTTATCCCTTCATATTCCTGTCACCTGGGATGCTGGAATTTTCTATTGTTGAAAATTGCTTCTCGTTAGCATAATAGCATCTGGCTCAGAATCTGAATTGTAAATAACTATGATCTACAGAATGCGTCCAACATTCTTGTCACTTGTTTCTTTTGCTTTGGGTTTATGCCAAACTTCTTTGTACAATTTTGTATTATTGAAGGTCTTATTGATTTACATCTCATAAACTTGATTACTTGAAAATCTTGGTTGCCTTTTGTAGTTGCTTGTTCTTGTTCAGCTGACAGATATTTTCCTGTACCAGGTACATTGGAGATCACTTGATACGCAAGGGGTGAAGAAGAAATTGGAGCATAATTTAGGAATTCTTTTGGTATGTGTTCCATTTGTGCCTAATTTCAAATTTGGTGTGTTAGGAAATCAGAAAAATAGAGATGAAAATATATGCAAACACAAATGTTTAACAAGGTTCACCCTAAATCAACTCATCCTTGGTCAACTAAAGACAGATTCACTATGATGAACAATTTAGAATTATAGAGGGGGAGGGAGGGCTCTTCAAATTTACTTGAAAACCACACCCCAACCCTAACACAACCAAGTCTCTATGTTATTTCAAAATGGAAACATTTAGGTAGCACACAATGGTCTGTAGCTTGAAATGGAATGTGATGATTAGGATTTAAGGTATCTCAAGAAGATTTGCAAGGGAAGTTTAAGATGTTATATTACAATTTACTACTAAGCAAATCTACGTAGCATGGGACTACTGCTTGCAGATGTTGGGGATTTATTACGTAGTTGATGATGTAGCCCAAGACAATGCAATATTAGGGGTGCAACTTGGCCTGTTCGGATCGGTTTTAGGCAAAACTTGAACCCCAAATTCTACCACTTTGGAAACCGGCACTGAACCGAAAAAATTCAGTTTGGGCCCTGTTTGGGTCCGGTTTGGATTCGGTTTGGGTCTAGTTCTTACTGTTAAAAAATTAATGGTGTAGTTCTAGAATTTATATTATATTCGAAAAAATTTATAAATAATAAAATGAAGAATTCAATTTGTACATTACAAAATTGATAATATGTTTTTTATTCTCATGATAAACTTAATAGTTACTAATTATTAAATCGGGTATTCCGTCTTATTCTGGTTCTTGAATGCTAGAACAAAAACTAAATCGAATATTGTCATTCTGAAAAATTTAGAACCAGAACTAAATCGATTCGAATTAGAACCGAACTAAATTGATCAGTTTCGGTTCAATTCTTGTTCGGTCTCGATTCCTCGGGTAGTTTTGCTGGTCTGCTTTCCTAAAAAAGAACTCAATGCTTGATTGGTCACTTCAAAGTACCTAGTTAAGCTTGTTGACCGAGCCATTAAACTCTCTTAAAGAAAAATCCAATCTACGTTTTAGCGATGGTGTAGGTTGGAACACTTTTTTTGTTTTCTTTTTTACATACTGACAGGTACCACATGCTTCTTATTAAATGGTTTTGTGGTCTAAGTGGTTTTCAGTTTAGGATTAGCTTGATTAATAGTAGGTATTAAAATTGAGCAGATGTAAAGTGAAGTGACATGAATTTGACAGGGCATTGAGGAAAACTATAAGAAAAGGCTGACATAATAGGAACGACACTTTAAAAAACTCAATTGGAAATAATTGTGAAGTATGGTTCAGAAGTATTGTCACCAATTTGTATTTACGTCCCACATTCTCATAACCTCCATTGGGATTCTGATACAATCATGCTCTATAAACTGTTTATGTCCTCTAGAATTTTATACTGTGATCTCCTTATTTATATCTTAACTCTTCTTTCTCATTGTTTGGAATGCCCTTGGGTTCAAATTTGGCATATCACGAAAGTTTTCTGTTATATCTTATATTTACAATTCTTTTAAATTACTATTTCGTTTTGTTTTCTTACTTTGCCAAAAGGACTGGAAAGGTTTTCCCTTGTGGAATACGAATTTTTATTTTGAATATTTCCTCTTATTCTATACAAATGTTTATGTAATCTTGTGAACAACAATAAACATGAAAGCGATACTTCTGTTTATGTTTATACGTTTGTTTGTTGAATTGGCTTATTATGTGAACCTCCTGTCAAATTGATTGGTGTAGTTTGTGAATTTTTAATGACCAGGAGTCTCTTGATGATGTTCTATGTGGTAGACTTTTTTTTTTTTTTTTGATAATCTATATGTGGTAGACTTTGATGCTCTAGATCTCATCTAAATTTTATTTTACTGAAGTCAGGTAAAATTTTTTGAATTTTATGGACGCAAGTTGAATACTTCTGATGTCGGTGTATCTTGCAACTCATCGAGAACATTTTTTCTGAAGAGTGATAAAGGGTTTGTATCTTTTTTGTCCTTTTGTTTTTTTTTTTGTGTGCTCTTTTGTTAGGTTATTGAGGAAATTACATATATAGGTTATGAAATTTACTCATTTCAGTCTTTTCACTGTATTTATTTCTAAGCTTACATTTGGTGCATATATGCTGAATACTCACAATCAAAAGGTGATATGTAGGTTTTTGAACTCAGAAAGGCCATATCTTCTGGCAATTGAGGATCCTCAGGTTTTTGCGTGACATTCCTTTTTCTTCTATTCTTTTCTTACTAAATGTTTGTACTATATTTCTTAAGAATTTTGTTACACTGTTGGTGGCATTTTCATATGACTTAGGTTCCAGACAACGACATTGGGAGAAATTCATACAACTACTACAAGGTCATTTCTCTGGAGAAACCCTTTTCTTCTTTGTTTCATATTAGCTTCTAGTGGAACTTAAATTGCTAAGTTTGAAGTTCTAGTTTTCTCTTGCATACTTAGCTTTCACGTGAAAATTCACATCCTCACATATTATACTCCTTTTTACATGTGTGTTTTTCCATTCATTTGATGTAACTGGCATAATTTTTACTTGACAATACCTATCATTCCTTAGGTGGGGCACCGGTTCTTATATTTTCCGTCATGATTTGAACAATACTCGTTGGCTTAGTGGCACTATTTCAGTCAGTTGTTACTTCCCTTTTAGTTCAACTAAACTGTACTCACACTGAAAGCTGCTAGAAATATTGGAGCTAGATTTTTCTAAATATGTGATATAAGTTAGTTATTATTTTAATATATGTATAAGATATGAAATAAATTAACTATGTTATGTGATGTGCCTGTTTAAAATTAAACCAGATTAATTTTAACCTGCCAAACAAACAGGCCAACATTGCGATATCACACATATAAAATGTATACCTATAATCATCTAATTGATGCGAGACAATATGCAAGATGCAATTCAAATTAGAGATCAGTAAATAATTTTAGCGGATAAGCATAAATTGATTCAAGAATTTCTCTAATGATAATTATATAATAATCAAGAAACTATAAATCCATGACGCGAGTCAATTTTAAATATCTAAAAACAAGCTCAAATGATATTTAATAAATTTATCAAATAAATTTAGGCAACTATATCTCAACAAATCAGAGCCAGAGTACGCGGTAATATAGGCATTCTCACAATATAATGTTACCCAACAACAATTTAACCACACAGTAATGTTCAAGCCGCACAAGTGAGCAAATTAAACAATCCTAATAACAGATTCCATCAACAGACTTCGAGAATACTTGAGATATTGATTAAGTTTTGAGTTACCGTAATCGAAGAATTCCAAGCCTCCACAGCGCGCCTCTGCAGTTTGAACCAGGAATCACTATCGGACAGCGAACACATTTGTGGGCGGCGAGCCCGTTGAGCGTTCGGAGGGTGAGGAACTGGCGAGGACCGAAACAGTGTCGCGCACGAGAAGAGAAGCTCGAACCAGAAGTGTGCTGCTGATGAAGGCAAAATGACCAGTCTATGCACGGTCTGAACGGAGGTGCAGATGCGGAGGTGGCGGTGTGTCAGCTTAGCACAATCGAGCAAAGTTCGCGGAGTTACAAAGCGGCGGTGCTGAGGCGGTGGACCAGAGCAGCTGGCAACGATGGGGCCATCGGCGACCTGCGACTGATGGGAGACAGAAGTAGTGGCGATTGAGCGGCGTGAGTGCGGATCCGGGCTCGACGCGTGGCGCAGGGCAGCAACCGATCAACGAAACCAAGTGGCCGGAGCACCGGCGGCGATTGGCGGGCCACCTAGTGGTGGGGAGGCGCAAGCGAAGCCTCACAGGCCAGCGCGAGCAGAGCCTCACGGGCCGCACGAACGGGGGTCTCGAGCCGACAGAGGAAGGAGAAGGAAATGAATTCTAAGGTTGGAATAATTGCATCAAGGGGCCTGAATTTTGATTGAGTTGAAATTGTGGTTTAAAAGGCAAGAAAAGTTGGGGAAATGCCTTAAATTTCTTTAAGGTATTTAATGATTTTCACCCAATGCCCCAACCTTTCCCTCCACCGGAATATAACACACACAATATTCAAACTCAAAATGATTTTATTTCAGGATTAAAACAAACAGCACTAGTCCTTGCCCTTATATTGGCGATTACAATCGAAATTTAAATTGCAGAAATAAATGCGGAAATAAAAATTGATTACAACATGCCAAATTCGAATATTTAAAAATAAAAGGAAATAAATGAGATCAGCCTAATTTGGAATATTCCCATTCAAATCAATAAATTGATTTAAATGAGGATATCTAATCTACTGATCAGCCATCAATCGTGTCTGCTGCCAAATCTGCAGATATCAATCCTCCATCCAGATCGACGCCATGTGGTGAGATTTCGGACGTCGAGTGTGGACCCTGCCTAGAATAAATCGACAGTCCGATGTCGTCGTGTCCCCACCACTCATCCTCTGCTGAAGTTGGGTTTCTTTAGCAGCAAAGTCAAATGCCCAATTTGTTCTTATAAAAGAGTGCTGAGCTACCGTGATTGACTCATTGAATGGATGTCGACATTTTGTGGTAGAACGTCTGCACCCCACATTCTGTGGGAGGCTACAAGCACTATAGCAGATGAGTGCATCGAGTTTCTTTTTTTAAACGAGGGTGTCTTTTTACCTGTTTTTGGCCTGGGTGGGAATGACAATGATGTGCTTTTTCCCTGAAAGGAGTGCACTCAACATTGGTTTGCATTGCTATCTTTTCATTGCATAATACCTTGCCATAGATTGAAAGGGCAGGCAGGAAAGATCATATCGGAGTTGTCATTAAGAATTTTGCTCAGTTGGACTCACTGTACTTGCAAGGCTACTATCACTAGTAAAGAAACGGTCTTCAGCGTTGGGGAAGGGGGAGTCCTTAGTGGAACTTGCTTTGTTTGGATTGATTATGGAATTTATTCCTCTTTTTAAAGGGTAATTATTTGTTCCTGTTGTCCTTTTGGTTTGTAGCACATTCTTAGCTTCTTTAATGTAAAATTTGTTGCTTTCCTCAATAGCTTTCGGGAGCGGCTTACATGAGCAATTCTATTTCCTCAAACCACACTTTTTATGCAGGTGAGGTCAGCTTTTGCCATGGCTTACTCTTCGCTGACTGATGCAAGGGTGATCATGTCTTTGGGTCCGGATAAGAGCATTCTGGGGACCATAATTAGGCCTGATCCAGTTCTTCTGGACCGAAAAGGTGGGTCAAAAGGGGAACTTACCTTCAAGAGTTTGCTTCCTGGAGCAGGTGAAAAATCCATACCCGTGCCCATCGGTTTTGAGAATGATATAATATTTAATTGGCAATTGGTGGATGATGAACCGTTGCCGAGGGACAACAAACTAGTGGAGCATGCGAGTTCATCCTCTCGAAAGCGTAGGGATCCCAGAGAAATACACAATACCGATAAACTGTACTCTGTCGGAAGTGTTGTTAATGGAAAGGATTATAGCAATTTGAGAGAGAGCAACGCCGCGAAGAAGAAGCGGATCCTTGATAGAGCTGATTGTGTTCAGAATCATGTTCGTCAGCACCTGAGATGAAGGGATTGAACTTCTACACAGGCAGTTTCTTCAGTTAGTTGCGAAAAGCTTGAAGTCACCATTCATTTAATTTAGCTGCCAAAAGTTTGTACCTCAATTAGAAGCTCTATTTTATTCAATTTTGTTTCTTGTCTTTCTTTTCGATTGTTGTTTTATTTAGCCGTATAGGCTTTAGGTGAAAAATGTATATTGTAATTTAATTCCATCAACATTTATTTATTTTTATCATAATTAGATTTATGAAGTTGTCTTATTTGCATGTTAAACTTGTATTCTCTGTATTCTTGTCTAAGACTTTTTTTGGTGCCATGATTAAAATCAATATTAAAATAATATTAATTTAAAATAAATAGTAATAATAATAATAATAATAAATTTATTTTATATTTTAGATCAAAAGATTTAATTTTTTTTTGTTTTTTATATTGAGATCTGTATAGTATATTTTAAAAAATTTATTTATTTATTATTATTGTTATTTTGATTTTTGTGTCAAATTGGGTTGAAGTATTCGTTTAATTGGAGGAGAAAAAGATAGTTTTGAAAATATTTTATAGTATTTTTGAAATATATGAATGATACTGAGAAATAAAATGAGTAGTATTAAAAATGTGAGGTTATATCTCGCTATGTATTGTATAATAATGGCAGTGAAAAATGACTTTTTTCACTTATCTTTTTTTAATTATTTTTAATAAATCCATTATTTATTATTTTTAGAAATGATATCCTAAATATTATTATTTAATTTTTATTTTTTTAATCTTTCTAATATTTATTATTTATATAAAATAATTATATAATTTTTGTTATTTAATGATTTTTTATAAGAAATTTCAAATATTATTAAATTTAAGTTTTTAAATTTTACTATAAAATTATTTTTATTTTATGATGTATTATATTTATTATTATTATAAAATTATATTTTATAAATATATATTAAATGAGTTTTTTTGTCAAAATTTATCTTGTATTTATTACAATCAGATTTTGATTGGACTCTAATTTAACCTTAAATTTTTATGTAATTTTTCTTTTTCAATTAGTATTTTAATCGATTTAAAGTTTGGTCCGATATATTCTTTTTGATGTTATCAGTAACGAGAAAATCTCTTGGGGGTTGAGGGGCGGACCGGGGGGCGAGAGAGAGAGAGAGAGAGAGAGAGAGAGAGAGAGAGAGAGAGAGAGATGGGAGTGTGTTTGTTGGGATCGGAGTCGTCGGGGAACAGGAGGGCGTGGATCGTGCACAGCCTTCTCGTTGGTGCCGCGGTCGCCGCGGCGGCGGCCGCGCACTTGGGTCTGCTCAGGCGGCTTCTGAGACGGGGCGGCTCCCGGAGCCGTGTGGTAGGGATCATACCTGCGAGGTTCGCGTCCTCCAGATTCCATGGCAAGCCCCTTGTTCATATTCTCGGCAAGCCCATGATTCAGGTGTGATGCCATCTTTGACCTATTTCCCTTTTTCGTTGCTATTATTCTCCTTTTTGTTGCTGTTGTTACCTGCAGTTCTATTGTTGATTGGCGTAATGGTTGCTCTTTGTTATGTTGTGGATCTATTAGCATCAAGAAATAGGAAAAAGGCATAGAATCTTTAACCTTAGAATTGCTCTACTGGGGTTGGGATATGCACCTAGCACCCTTGATTCATGAGCTTTTTACCTGTATATGCTTTGCATATTGCAGAAAGTTAAGATGTTTCTCTTGGGAATAATGAGATGTTTCTAACATGAATTATGTTTGTACAATTAAAAAAATGAACTAAATCTCACTAGAATGTCATATTTATGTCACAGAGGACGTGGGAGAGGGCGAAGATGGCTTCTAGTTTGGATCATGTTGGTAAGTCTATATCATTGTCGCTTGTTGATTGTTCAAGATGAAGTTGGAAATCTTAAGTTTTGTAGTGCCTAAAGAGTGAACTCTTTGAAAATGTATGTAGATTAACCACAAAACATGCCATGGACAGATGGACTATGTGAGGAGAAATAACAAGATGAAACAGAATGAAGCAATCAGGGAGAACTTGAATCATTAACTCCAATGCATATCAATCCTAATCGTAGTTCAAATGTAGCTTTTGAATTCCTTTGAAATCCCATGTTTCTCTTTTTGAAGCATTAACTTATCTTCTAGACTTTTTAATTTGCCACATTCTTGCGAAAGATTACCATACACAAGAACATCCGGTACACAAAACTAGCTGGAAAAACTGATTGAAAAAGAAATTGGGCAAGAGGTTATTTGGCCATCTAAATTATCCCCATGCGTAAGTTCTCCTACAAATTAGGACAATCGTGTATTAAATTAAATCAACAACAATGTAGCATATATAACATTAAACAAGAAACAATCCACAGAGACATATTAGATTTTAGAATTAAAAGCAAAAATTTAGAGTATCTCATTGCAAAAATTATAGTTAGATCTTCTAATTTCTTGTAACCTCTATCTTAGATTCTAATTTTTTATAATAAAATTTATAATTTCATCTCTCAAATTCTCTTAGTTATTACTCTTGGGTCCTTAATTTTTTAAATATTTTTTTTTATGAAAATTGTAATTTTGTCTCTCAAAATTTCTTATTCTCGATCTTAGAGACTTAGATCATAGAAAATAATAATTTGGTCCCAAGGTTTCCCTTAGTCTTCATTTAAAAATTTTTATATACTTGTAAAAATTATAATTTGGTCTCTCAAATTTTCTTAATCTTGATATGCAATATGGAATAGTAAATTTCACAAAAGATATGACAATAATTTAGTCTCAATATAGTGGAAATACAATAATAATATGCAAACCGGAAAGAAAACGAAGAAAAATATGAAGGAAAACAAAGAAGAAAGAGAAAAATAGATAATAGAACAATGGACTTAAAACATAACTCGGTTCACATTCAATTTTGGTTTAATACAAAACTAGATTGGATGGGTGATTGGTTCCCGGTTGAACTAGTTGAACTGGCCGGTTTGGTCTGGTTTTTACAATATTGAAAAAAAGGGGCTGGTTGGCTATGATCAACTCTTGGCCTTAAAAGGCCTAATTATCCCTTAGCCTCCTCCTTTATTACCCGCAAGCCCATGCTTGCATGTGAAAAGGCCTGGCTGCCCTCAACTTTCTTCATAATTACTACAACATGCTAGTCTGTGGTATTGTGCTAATACAACAACAACAACAACAACAACAACAACAACAACCAAGCCTTAATCCCACTAGGTGGGGTCGGCTACATGAATCCTTTGTTTCCATTGCGCTCTATCAGTTACCAAATTCTTATCTAAGTTTAAGTAACTAAGATCACTCCTTATAGTTTCTTGCCATGTCTTCTTTGGTCTCCCTCTTCCTCTTTGTACATGGGCAAAATCCAGTAACTCAATTTTTCTAACTGGAGCTTCAATTGGCCTGCGATTTAGATGTCCAAACCATCGAAGCCGACTTTCTCTAAGTTTATCCTCAATTGGTGCAACACCAACTTTCTTTCGGATATACTCATTTTTCATTCTATCCTTTCGTGTATATCCACACATCCACCTTAACATCCTCATTTCTGCAACATTTATTTTATTTGTATGTTTCTTCTTTGCAGGCCAGCATTCAGCACCATATATCATCGCTGGTCTTACAACAGTTTTATAAAATTTACCCTTAATTTTGGATGGGATTTTTCTATCGCATAACACTCCAGAAGCATTTCTCCATTTTACCCAGCCTGCTTGGATCCTGCTAATAACGTCATTATCTATTTCGCCATCATTTTGTATAATTGATCCAAGGTATCTAAAGCGCTCACTCTTCTTGACAATTTGATCACCAATTGTCACATCTCCAATATAACTATTTCTTTCTTGACTAAATGTGCACTCCATATATTCAGTTTTTGATCTACTGAGATGCAAACCTTTAGATTCTAGAGCATTCCTCCAAAGCTCTAGTTTCGCTTTAGCTCCCTCTTTAGTTTTTTCAATAAGGACAATATCATCTGCGAAGAGCATACACCAAGGCACTTCATCTTGGATATGTCCAGTCATGACTTCCATAATCAAAGCAAAAAGATACGGACTTAAAGCCGAGCCTTGGTGTAATCCAACTGTAACAGGAAAATCCTTAGTCAAACCTCCTTGTGTCTGAACAGAGGTAACAGCTCCTTCATACATGTCTTTAATAACTTGAATATAAGCAGTGCATATTTATGATGATTTTGAGAATGGTTCAAAAGCTTATTCCTGACTCCTACCATAAAGTTTTGGTCCAACTTACTGCCAAACAAACGTAAAATTTATATAGTAGCTACCATTTAATTTAACATTTTCTTCACATAAGACTTGGAATTTCTCATAGAACGCATATATTCACCAAAGCAAACATGAATCCACATAATAATGATAAAGCTTCAAAAAATGAGATAGAGCCCAAAATAATCCAACTTCAAAATAACTGATGCCATCATACATAGTCGTGATGTCACAAATATGCTTGCATCATATCAGGGGTGTGTTCTTGGTGCTCAAGCTTTGCCGATGTCCTCTAATTGTTTGTGACACCTGTGATCATTGTGCAGGCAGCCAATTGCTAGCTCTAATCAACATAAGCAATTAATTCTGATGGGCTTCCAGCCTGCCATGCCATTAACTGAGATTGCACTAGAAAAGGAGATTTGAGGTAAGTTATCAACTGGAGGTTGGAGATTGTAACTGATTTTTTTGGAATTGTTCGCCCAAGGCAATTGGAGAAAAGCTCAAGATTGCACTAATATTTGACAAAGATATTTGATTTACTGTTCACATAGGTATAGTTTTTTGGCTTTTGTTGGCGTGACAACCACTTCCATCTAGAAGTAACTTGCTTTTGGATCCATGACTTAGTTCTTAAGGCACAATGAGGTAGCTTGTCCAAATATTGGCAAGAATTTAGACATCTTGATGGTTTGACCTTTCTCATGTTTGTCTTATGAGGTTGGCTTCATAGTTGTTTCATGTTAATCCTACAAGGTGGCTGTGAATCGAGCCATTGATTGTTAACTTTGACTTTTGACCTCTTTTGCATGGCCGCGATGCTATTGTCAGCTTAGGGTTTGATCGATTGGTAAAGATTTTTATTTACATATAGTGGGAGAACTAGGGCTACACAATAATAGAATTATATTTGACTTTGGAATAGTGCCCTTAACTGATTGTCGCTTTTGCACTTTTGCAAGATCTTTGGACTTCTGTTTTTCTAAAGTCAGGATGACGTAAAAATCTTATAAGGAAAAATATGTTCAAGAAATCTTCTCAAAAATGATGTCTTTGATTTATATTACCTTCTCGAAAAGAACATATTTTTGGCTTCTTTTTTTGAATTTCCCTTGAACTAGTTTGTTTGAGCCTATATGATGTCATTGAAGTCAAATTGATGGTCTCATCTTTTTCAACACATGTTGAATAAGCTAAACCTTATGCTTTTAATCATGGGACTTCTGGAAGAAGTTATTATTGTCGTAGCATTCAAGTCACAACGACACATGAACTTGTTTAACATGTTCTACAGTTATGTCTTCAATGTTCGCGGTTTGGAGTTGTACAAGAGAGCAATTTGTGGGAATAGTATTTCAATTGGGTCCTACAAATGATAAATTTGGACAGAATTTTTAATTTTGTTTCTTATATCTTCCAACTTCAGCTCTTTTTATGCCTTTTTTGTTTGCTTTTTTTTCCTATGCTTTACTAGTTGTTGCAACGGATGACGAAAGAATTGTAGAGTGCTGCAAAGGTTTTGGAGCTGATGTGATAATGACATCTGAAGCTTGCCAGAATGGTATTTATATGATATTTTGATACTTGGAAGTACTTAATTCGAGCCAAATGCTAGTAAGCTTTTTAACTTTATGCAGGAACCGAACGCTGTAATGAGGCTCTAGGAAAGCTAGGAAAAGATTATGATGTTGTTGTCAATATACAAGGGGATGAACCCCTTATTGAACCAGAGATAATTAATGGTATTGTTAAAGCTTTGCAGGTATTGAATGTGTAATGTGACTGACATTACTGTTTCTTCACCATCTCCTGCTCTTTATGGTTTTATTTTTCTTAATTGTTCTTGATTCAATCTTTAGAAGGAAAGTTGTTTATCATGGTGTTAAAACATTGTTACTCCGGAATGCTGTATAATATTTAGTTTGATAAGTATTAATTTAAACTTACTGAATTATGCTATCATAGGTGTTATCTAACATTTTGTCTTTACAACCATCAAAGCCAAGTTTATTCTGACAATCATGCTGTTTTACAACATCATAATGTAGAAAAACATGACTAGTGGAGAATGTAGAATAGGACTCTTCATAATTTTCTATTGTTGTCTCTTAAATTGATTATTGGTTAATGGCAAATTCAGTGCTCAATTGAAATGTAGATCTATTTTCATTTCTAGGACATTCGTTCATAGTTTTTCATCTTTATGTGACTTTGGTTGTTGTACTCTAGTGCCTGATGTATGCTGCTTTACCTACCTCTGATTTTGTTCCAGTTATCATTTCGTACTACTTTATACTTCTTTGTACAATTTTTTTATTGTAGTTTCTTTGTACTGTTAACTTACGCTTGGTTTTGTCCCTTTTGTTAAATATCTGCTGGACCATAGGCTGCTCCTGATGCTGTGTTTAGCACTGCTGTGGCACCCTTAAAACCTGAAGATGGAACTGACCCTAACCGTGTGAAATGCATTGTTGATAAACAGGGTTATGCGATATATTTCTCAAGGGGATTGATCCCCTATAACAAGTGAGCGTTCATGTTGATGCTTTTTTCTGTACAATATCAGCTGAGTATTTTTTTTTTTTTTTAATTTATTTAAAGCATACAATTTAGTTATGCTGAATTTTTCCATTTGTATCACAGGTCAGGGAAAGCTAACCAACATTTCCCTTATTTGCTTCATCTTGGCATCCAGGTTTGAGCATTGTGTAGTTCACTTCTCTTCATTCAATATTTGTATACGTCAAATTGTATTGCAGTTTGTTTGAAGTTGTAGTATTAGAATATTGAACGAATCATAGTAGTGTCAGATGTAACTGAGCTAGTAGTGTGCAAATTCTGCATTATATGCACTGAAGTGTATAAATCTTGAATATTACCAGAGTTATGATGCAAAGTTTTTAAATTTGTACACAAAGCTTCCACCTACGCCTCTACAGTTGGAAGAAGATCTTGAACAGCTTAAAGTTCTTGAGAATGGCTACAAAATGAGGGTAATTTCGTCATTTTTGTTCTTGAAAATGACAAGTAAATCTTTCTCTCGCTTTCTCTCTTTCAATAGACAACTCGTGCATTCTTACTCATTGCATCATGAACATTTGCAATTGATGCTGGAAATTCGACTGAATTATTTAATTTTTTCTGGTTTCAGTCAATATATCTATATGTGTATATTTTTATATGTATGAATCTTATGAATGTATAAAATTGAGCAATGTATTCTTAAAGGAGGAATTTCTTAAGTATCAGTTGAAATCTTCTTATATTACATAAGTATGACATTATTTTTTGAATTTACACGTTTACCTCCCAACCTTTATTAACACTACAGAATAGCCCTTATGGTTACGATCTATATGTAAATTAATGAATAAGATGACTTATCTGTTAAGTTCCGCTACTTCCAGCTTTGTTTTCCACCTCGCTGTCATCCACCCCCACTCTTTTAATCCAAAGATAAGTAATTGCTATTTTGAGTTATATGATTGCTTGCTCTGTGATGATGATTGCTCACATGCTTATATGATTATATTAAATTTCATGCTAAATGAATTCTTATAATCTTGCTGCTAACTCATAGGTTGATTTGGGTTTAACTAAGGTGAGGTAGCATTCAATAACAAGGAACAATTATACGATGTTTATAAGATTTGTCAGACCAATCACTTATATTCAAATTATTATATTCTTAAATATGAAATGCAGATAGGTTTTGGTGAATGGTAGGAAAGTCCCTTATTATCAAATCATCACAACAATGCACGCATAGTACCTAATCACATTTGGTCTACAAGTTTCAATTGCCTCAATCAATATACTTCTATTATTATTATTATTATTTTTGCTGAGGGAAATTTGATGACATAATGAAGGTTATCAAGGTGGATCATGATGCTCATGGAGTAGACACTCCTGAAGATGTTGAAAAGATCGAAGCTCTTATGCGCGAGTGGAATATCTCATAAAGCAAACAAGGTATGCTACAAAATTCCACCATCCGTTTCTTTTTTATCTTTAGTCAACTTCTATCATACTTTGTGTTTCATAATTTCTTCTTTATTTGCGTTTTGTGCTAAGGCAAATTTAAAGTAACTAAAACTTTTATCTTTCATGCATTATTAGGCCATGAAACACTGTCTCCTAGTTTAGGTGTATTTTATATAATGTTGTAATAAACGTTTTAGACATGTTTGGGGAATATATATTTTCTTAAAGTATTTTTCCATTTTTTAATCCATAAAAGAATATTTATTTACATATCTTAGAATTGTTTCAGTTAAAGGTTTGTTTGGTGAAATAACTAAATTGTGGCAAATTTTGTTATACTTAAGTGTATTGGTTGCGAAATAAAAATAGTTTGTTATGTTGAAATTTATATAGATGAAATAAAATTGATTACATTAAAATATGTGTAGTATTTAAGAATAAAATAATTTTATATTCGAGTCTGTTTAAGATGCGAAAGAACCACATTACCTAGCTCTCATGCAACTTATTGGTAGGATTGTAACTGAATTAAACATTTGTTTAACTTATGGTTGGCTCGATAATATCTTGTTCATGTTCGTTGTTAAAATTAGCGGAAGAGCTTGAGCACTTCTTTTGAAGGCTTTGAATAGTAAAGATGATCTAGTTTGAACAAATATGTGCCTCAATAGTTTATGTTCTTGACCAAAACTTGTCTATGTTCTATCTATTATGTGCACATAATTTAACTCTACTAATATTTGGTAACAATTTGTGTATGCAATATGATGTAATTGTAAATACATTTCATAGTGGATTGTAAATGCAGCTTATATATGTTTTAAGTTACTTCTTATCCATTTTATTGTATACTCATAAGCTTGAAAGTTTTCTAAGTGCAATATTTTTGATGCAATAATGAAGTAAGAGATATTTTTGTTAAACTTTATTAAAAATAACAATGAAGCAAAATTTTGTTTAACGTTTAAAGCTTGATTATGATTTGTGATCAGCTCATAAGATATTTTATAAGTAGATTCGGATAAACTTGTTGAATTTCAGTTAATGTTCAGAACCCAAGTTCAATAAAAGAATTAAATAATGCTTAAGTTTGAGCAATAAACATTGAGTTAAATAGCTGGCCCTGTAAACAGCCTTATGTATAGCTGACAATATGAATCTAATCCTCTATTAATCTATTCTTGTACAAGCCATAATACCCATTGCTTCCAATTGCACCCGAACATGAAACTTTTGCTTTAACTAATTTAAATTTTATTTCTTTGATTTCATAATTCATAATTTTTGTCACCATGTTACATCAAAAACAAACAATTTGATCTTTTAAAATACAAACAATTTAATCTTTAAAATTTGGATATTTACTTTTCTACCATTTTTAAAAGTGCTTTTTACCCATAAAGTAGTATTTTTTATTTTATTTTTACTTGTTACTTCTTTTATGTTATTTTTCAAGTAAAATGCATTAAGGATGAAGATTAAAAAGTATTTTTTAAAGAAGAAGATACTCAATATAAATAAATGAATTGCTTTCAAAAGCTTTTCAATAAGGGTTATGATAATACAATTGATCTTACTAAATTTAGCTTCCAAAAAGAAAAAAAATAAAAAAAAAAATAAAAATTACTCTTAAATTTGCATATTAGTAAAACTAAAGCATGAGACTTTAAAGAAAATGACTTGTAGAAAAATAACAAGACTAGATATTTCAATAAATATTTAAAAATGTATGAGAGATAAATGAGTTTGTTAGCTCACTAGGTTGTTTAATATAATTTTGAAAATTAAAATAATATCAAATGAATAAAAAAATATGAATTAGTATTTATTTATAAGAATAAGGATGATATATAGGATTGTGTTAATTATATATAAATTAAATTAATGAGTCATACATTAAAAAATTGAGAGAGGGTGATTGAGCATACATTACATCGTGATATTATGATCTCACAGATTCAAATTGATTTTATATCGAATAGATCTATTACGAAAGTTATTTATTGAAGAAGTTTATGGAGAGAAACAAAATTTGTATTTGGTCTCAAGTAAAGTATTTTGGAGAGTGTTTTAAAAAAAAAATTTGTACACTGCTTACATTTAATTTATTAAAAATATATGTAAAGGAGTTGTTACTTGTGTTCGACGTAAGAGAGTTTGATTAAATTTTTTTTTTATAATTGATCTACACTAAGGTTTAGCGTAAGTTCGTATCCCTTTACATTAGTTATGAAAGTTCTGACTGGACACATGATATTTTTACTATTTATGTCAATATTTTATTTTATAGATGATATTCTCCTTATTGATAAGGCTAAAAATAAGCTAAGGTAAAACTCAAATTATGGAGTAATATCTTAAAATCTGAAGTTTTTTGTCTTAATAGATCAAAAATTGAATATATAAAGTACACATTTAATCAGGATAGAAGCACTTGTATTGATGATGTGATAATTAATTATGAAGTTATTAGGAAAAGTGAGTGGTTTAAATACCTTAGATTAATTATACAAAATGATAGTGAAATAAATGTTAATATCATTAGTAAAATCTAAGTGCGATGAATAACTTGAAGAAATAAATTTAGTGTATTATGTAATAGAAAATTTTTACTTAGGCTTAAAGATAAATTTTATAGAATAGTAATAAGACTTATGATATTATGTGGTATTGAATGCTAACATATAATGCAAAATCATATCAATAAAATGAGTTACAAAAATAAGAATGTTAAGATGAATGAATAAGTATATATGAAATGACATAATGAGAAATGAGTATATTTGAGAGAAAATTGAAGTAGCCTCAATTAAGGATAAGTCAAAATAGAGTCAACTTAGATGATTTAGACATAAATTGTTAATCAATAGAAGTTCTAGTAAGAAAAATTAGATTATTAGATCTTGTCCATGTAAAAAGAGAATGACAAAAAATGATATGACAAAAATTATAAGAAATAATCTCACATAATTGAAGCTAAATGAGGATTATTATTTAATTGAGTGCAATAAAAATAAAGAATTTATATAGCAGATCCACTTAGTGGGATAAAAGCTTGGTGGTGGTTGTTATTGTTGTACACTTTTTATGTTATTCACACACACATTTATTCTTCGCAAGCATAAGTATATAACTAATTAATTATACATATATAAATATTGACATATAAATAATATATACATATTTAAATATATATATTTTATGAAAAATATGTAAAACAAATAAATATATTCATACATACATACATACATAAATATATGTGTACATGTATAAGTATGTATAGATATATATTTATATATGTATATATATGTATATATATATATGTGTGTGTATATATACACACACAGAGAGACATATATATATTTATGTATATATTCCTATATATCGATTAATGATCTTAGATTTTAAAATGAATAGCTAGAGAAGTAATAGCAAATCAAAACAATACACTTGATAATGAAATTTAAAGAATGAGAAAGATTATAAAAAATATGTTAGGAGAATCTAAAGGAAAAGCTCAAAATAATAATGAAGAGGTGGAAAGAAGAAATATAAGAAAATATTTGAAAAAGGTTTATTACAAAAACTGGTTTGAGTGCAAGAGCAAAGGGAATTTAAAAAAGTACATATTGCTCGATGAAAATCGAAGAAAGCAATCAGCAATATAAAAAATCTGATTTTTAATGATCTTTATAGAAAATTAGGAATGAAAAAATGAGACATATATATGAGCTTGCTAAAATAAGAGAAAAAAATTAAAAACCTTGCTGGAGTAAAATATATTAAAGATGTGAATTACAAAGTATTTTTTTAAAAATTAAAATTTTCAACACAAATGGATGAGTTACTTTGCAAGGCTTTTCAATGATGGTTGTGATAATACTATCAATATTTTTGCCCGATATAAATTTTAGCTATAAAAATTAACTTTATTTCACATCTAATATAAATACAAATATTAGAATTTAAAGTATTTCACATTTTACACACTTTTTAATATTAAAAAATAAATTTTTCTTCCATTAAATTTAAAAAATAAAATATTTTTTTTTATAAAAAAAAGCTCGAACCAAACGAGACCTAAAAAAGATGAAGTGTAGAAAAGCAGTTGGACCGGATGACATTTCAGTAGATGTTTGGAAATATATAGGAGATGAAAGAGTTTTTTGGCTCACTAGGCAGTTTAATATGATTTTAAAAACTAAAATGATACTAAATGAATGAAAAAAGTATATATTGGTACTTATTTATAAGAATAAAGATGATGTATAAGATTATGCTAATTTTAGAGGAATTAAGTTAACAAGTCATACTTTAAAATGTTAGGAGAGAGTAATTGAAGATAGATTACGTCGTGATATTAGGGTATCACAGAATCAATTTGATTTTATACCTGGTAGATTTACTATGAAAGTTATTCATTTATTGACAATTTTAATGAAGATATTTAGAGAGAAAAAAGATGTATATTTGATTTTTATTGATTTAGGAAAGGCTAATAATAAAGTTTCAAGAGAAGTGCTCTAGAGAGTTTTAGAAAAAAAGGAGATTTGCACTGCTTATATTCAAATTATTCAAAATATGTATAAAGGGACTGTTATATGTGTTCAAACACAAGAGTGTTCGACTAAAAATTTTCAATTTTAGTTAGATTATATTTAAGTTCAACTTCAAGTGTATATTTTTTTGCATTGCTTATGGAGGTTTTGATTAGACACATTCAAGAAGTATCTTGGTGCGTATTTTTTGCAAATAATATTCTCCTTGTTGATAAAACTAGAATATATTAAGGCTCAGTCTTAAGTTTGTATCTGATGCGGGACGGATGAATGATGATGCAGTTTAGAGATCAACAATTTTATAAAGCAGATTATTCACAAACTAAAGCTAGAATATCAGAGAATAATTTTGTAATGTCTGAAAATTTAATTTAACCCGCAAAACTAATTTCTTTCAAAATTTTAAATAAATTAGATCGAAGGTAATTGAAAAATTACCAATTCAGAATAGAGCGCAGTTCGGTTTTCAACAAATCAGAAACGAGGAACAGGACTAAGGATCTCACAATGTTTAACTAACAGTAATTTAAATTCACTCAATAATGAAAAGTCGCACAGGTGGAACAAATTCAAGCAAATCACAAGTAAGCAGAAAAATCCAGATTATTCGGCTTAACCAGGTTAAAGGCTTTGTTGAAATTCATGCCTGAGTAAGAGAGTTCAAGGACCACAATGTAATTTTCCCAAAAAATTAGGGCTCAAGCAGCTGGGGAGCAGACGCGCTGGCTGGCGCGCTAGCTCGGGCACGGGCGCGTGCGCGGGCAGGCGCGCGGGCGTGGGTGCGCGCGATCTCAAGCATGTGCAGGACCGCGGGTCAACGTGCGCAGAACGGCGCGTGGGACAGCAGGCTGGGCGCGCTCGGCGGCGTCGAGCGGAGTTGTGTACTCACGTCAATGTAGTCGGCGCTGGCGCATCGACGTAGTCAGCGCAGTCGCGTCGTCGGTGATGTGGAAACCTGATGACGCGATCACATCGAACCGGAGTCGACGAGCTAGAGCCAAGAACGCAAACGAACAGGCGGGGTGGATGAGGATGAGGTAAGGTGAATGCTGAGGGATGTAAGATGAATGGAATCGAACCCAGAGGGTAGGAGCTGGTGCGGGTGGAGTTTAGGGATTCTCACCCAAGGCCCAATCCCTTCCCTATCTAGGATATCGATTCATTCCAGCATCAAATAATCGCAAGGGAAATACAAGTCAAATTCATTCGACATTAGAAAAATAAGAGTAACAGGAAGGGTGTGTTTGTTTGTAAGGTTAAATTTAAGAAGGTTAAAATTAAATTTGGATAGAGATATTTTTTTATTGAAAATTGTGAATGATGTGAAATAAAGTTAGTTATTATGTTGGGATATGTGAGGGATGTGATATAAAGTTAGTTATTATGTTGGAATATGTGAGGGATGTGATATAAGTTAGTTATTATTTTAGTAATATGTGTAGGATGTGAAATAAATTTAATTTTTAATATTAAATTTTATGTGTGATGTGATATGCCTGGTTAAAATTAAACCAGGTTAATTTTAAACCAGTAAACAAACGAGGCCGAAGGGGTTTATATAGACCTCCATACAAACTGACTCAATAATGAAAAAATACATAATGTAATAAATTTCTCACAGAGACGAGGAAATACCAGATAACATACCTAAAATAACAATCACAAAAATAGAAACAATTAATACAAAATAAATACAAGAAATAAAATCATCCCAAAATGAAATCTCCAATCAATCAGAATGAATGAGAGATTTTTAATCCATCAAGTCAGCGATCCGCATCATCCATCTTTTCAAATTTGTCCTAATAGTCAATCGATCCAGATCGAAGCAACGTGGCTATATCTCGGCCGTCGACGGTAAACTCTGCTAGAAATGAATTGACGGTCGATCGTGGTGTCCCCACCAGTATCTCTTTGTATTAGTTATGGAGGTCCTAACTGGACACATGTATTTTGATATATACTTTTCGTGGATGTATTCTTCTTTTTGATAAGATTAGAGATAAGGTTAAGGCAAAACTCGAGTTATAGAGAATTATTTTAGAGTCAAAGTTTTTCTCTTAGTAGATCAAAAACTTAATATATAAAGTACATTAATTTAGTTAAGAAAGAAGTATTTGCATTGGTGATGTGGCAATTAATGATCAAATTATTAAAATAAGTGAACTGTTTAGATATTTTGAATTTATCATATAAAATGACTGAAATATATAATGATGTAATTAACAGGATAAATAAAGTGGAGAAATAATTTGATGTGATGCCTTTTATAGAACAATAGTCAGACCAGCAATAATATATGATATTGAATGATGACCTATAAAAGAGAAAAAATATAAATAAAATAATAAGTATTGGAGAAATGAGGATACTAAGGTAGATGTGTGAATATACACAAAATGATAGAATAAGAAATAAGTATATTTGCGAGAAAGTTGGAGTAGCATCAATTGAGGATAAACTCAGAGTCAACTTTGATGGTTTGAGCATATAAATTGTAAGCCAATTGAAGCTTACGCAAGGGAAATTAGATTATTAGATCTTACTTATATTAAAAGAAAAAGGAGGAGACCAAAGAAGATATAATAAGAAACTATAAAGAATGATTTTACACATTTAAAATTAAATGAGAATTTGTTAACTAATAGAGTGCAATGAAAATAAAGGATGAAAATGAATGGTGGTATGTGGACCCTTTGTGTTATGAGTTGGGTGGTGCAAAATAAGACGTTTTTTCTTACTTAAATTCTCAACTCAACCTAGCCGAATATGAGGGCCACTAAACACTTTCATGATGGACTGGCGGATTAATAATCCATGTGGATCACTGCTCGACACCTTTTGCTCTGTTTTTTTCCTTACTCTGCTCCTTTTGCTGAGACTACAAATGGGAACGTATCCTGTGTGAGAGTAAATATGAGCATATGATATATATTTCTACATATATATCCACTAGGTGAGGTCAGTTATATGAATTCTTTGTTTCCATTGCACTTTATTAAATAACCCCTCCCATTAGTTTAAGTATGTAAGCTGTACATATTTAAAGTCATTATTTTAATGGGGTACACAATTCTTAGAACAATTGCAAAAACAATGATAAACATATTACTAATTGGTATATAAATAATATAAAAATTTTGGGTGTTGTGGCTAAATATTACTTTTAAAAATGACATAAGTATGCATCACTATAAAATTTAAACAATTTGATCTTTTTAAATTACTACTGATCCTTTATTTAATCATACGAATTGTAGTCCTATATGTAGTCTTGTGATTTACCAATGATAGAAATTTTTATGATAATCATTAAGTGGATCAAATTATTGATATTAAAATATCTCTTCTGTATTAATTAATTAATTAATACCGAAAGCTTAATTAGACTCCCGTTAATTGGTCAAAGTTTCAAGTTTAACACGTAACTACTTGATCTGCATGTCATAGATTGGATGTCCACTTATCTCTATTGTATGCAGATCATCTATTGAAGTTTATCATGGTTTTTGAATTAGAGCACCCGCACATTTTTTTTCCCGACATTTTGTGAAACTATGTTGTCTTGTCATTGGGAGAGCTTAATATTCTGTTTCTCCAGTTGATGAAATTAAGCTACAAATATACTGTTATAGGACTTGGTTATCTATCTTTATTGTATTGAATTCATATAGATTAGGCACCATCACTAGTCCAAACATAACAACGAAAATATTTAACAAATTTCACATTAAATTAGGGCCACTGTATACTCAAATAGTAACAGACAGAAGGCTTACTATGGTAAACATTTCAGAATTACAATGAGAGACACAAGATGAAATCATTACCTGATAGTAATTGAAGTTCATATGGTATTACAAAATGGATGTAAAGTTTCAAAAATATCCCTTCAGTAAAATGATCTAGGACTTGGATGAGAGACACATAACTGGTTTAAGATTCAAGGTATCTCAACAGGCTTATTTAAATTATTTGCATGGTTAAAATTCACAGTATGGGCAAAAGCCAAATTAATATTCGCTTGTTATTGAAAATAATTGGGACATTTACGTGCATGCCACACAAATTTTTTAATATTACACCACACACATTTTCTTCACAAAATTTATACTATAGAGTGCGAAGAAAGTGTGTGATGTAATACATGAAGATTTGTGTGGCATGTGTGTAAAAATTCCAAAATAATTTTATGATTGACCATCATCTAATGTAACTGGCATTTGGGGTAGATGTGTGTTGATGTCCAAATTCATCACTAATGTTGGATGGGCATGTGGGCTATTGACGAAGCAGTTAGCAAATAATAAAGAAAAACATATGCACACAAACACATGTTTTTTACATGGAAACCTTTAACTGAGGCAAACCACGACTCACTTAAGGAGCGTTACTATCTTTTTGTGGTGTTACGAAGAATGAGAGTGGTTAAATGAAGTGACAAAAAGATGCATGAGGAGAATGTTATGAAGTTTCACAAGGAGGATTATCTTACTCTCCTCTTGAGTTGGCCTCTCTCTCTCTCTCTCTCATAGTAGGTGGAGTTATGGTATTTATAGTTGGTGTTGAGAGGTAACCTTTTTGGCCTTCTTCCTTCGAATGCTTAAGCCAAGGCTTATTCTTATAAGTGCCAACTACTTTATTGGTTGTTTGAGTCGTTGATATGACTTGGCTAACGAAGTCTAGTGAGAGTGTTCTGAACGATGAAAGTGGTTATCTTCACATAGGCAACCACCGTAGATCCATCTTAGGCTTAGGCATTTGGTTCTTGCATGCGTAGTGGGATTGAGGTTTGATCGTAGAGGAGGTTCAACATCTTCAGATCTTTGTACTGAGATCTTCAAGTCCAAGCAACCCTTTTTATCTACATCTTGGGAGAGAGCTTCTGACGTTGTATGCTGCTTGCACATATATGGGAAGTAGGTTCAACCATGCTGGCCGTGTAGGTCCGCATAAGTAATGTTGACATAAGGTCTTCATGATGTGGACCATGAAAGTCACCAGTGAGTGGTCTAGGTCACTTCCCCAGTCACGTGGAGGGGACATCTACTTGGTTGCTAGTTGCCTCGATTTCACTGTTGACTATTTTACCTTTCAAACAATGATGTGCATTTCGGAGCACCTAAGACTGAGAGATTGAATGATACATTTTTCAGTTAACAATATTAGATCACTTAGCCCTCAAATTTATGATAAATCATATGGGACTAGCATAAAAGAGTTTCCAGTTGAGGATTTTAGGACATTTGGACTTTGTAATGTATCAATCATAATACTTATGAACCCAGCACTTTGTTTTCCAAATTGGATTCTCTTGAAATTTATATTTTTATTTCAGCAAGGAAATTAGATGTGTCTGAAAAGAATTTAAATATTTTAGAGTTGACACATAGGTTGCATTGTACTAGTGTTTTTAAAAAGTAGATCGAACTGCTCGATCCAACAGGTTCAGTTGGGAACCGGCTCATCATTTAGTGCGTTTCAATGATAAAATCGGATTGCATATCAAATCAGATCAATTATAGTGAATCAATCTATTTGTATGATAGTTATTGTTTCATAACAATCAATCAATAAAATGAATAAGTTTGTTATTGTTAACATTTGATACTATTTTTGCTATCCATATCTTTTAATTTTTTTTAAAATAGTGGTGAACTACTGGTTCAATTAATTCAATGAACTGTCTAACAAGTTCAACCATGAAAAAGATAATAGGATTGCTCTTAATCAGGCTCGATTTCTGCAACATTGCATTAGATGGTATTAAAACTTAAAATAATATATATGAAGTCTCATTTCACATATCAAATCAAGCTAGCTAGAAGGGGAATAGATTAGTGATTGTCGCAGCTCACAAAATCCTAATTGATTTTTCTAAAATGCAAAAAGGTTTTTAAAGGGATCGAAGATTGTTGTATGCTCATGAGTGTTTAAAAAATTAGTCCTATCTTGGTTTGTTTATCACATGTTATTTGGCTATATACAAGTGGGTGATCCTTAAGCTTGACTTATTGAGTAAATTCATGTATATTTGGCCTCTCCTCTATCTCCCCAATAGTTTGATATTAGACCCAAGAGTTTGGTTGGGATCCAAGTGTTATGCTTCCATGGGTCTTCCCATAAGCCCGTTCTTTTGAATTAATGTTGAGGATTTCATAATAATTATGTAATAGTTCGAGGTCTTTGATGTAATATGTACTAAACCCTAATGCTCTAATATGTATAAATTGGCAGTGAGGGCTGCAAAAGTGTGAATTTTTTTTTTCAATTCCCTTTTTTTGCAAATAGGTTCCCACTCACTTTAGTATTTTGCCTCCATTTTATCTCCCCAATAGGCTAGTCTCAATCCTGATGGTTTGGTTCGGATCAAGTGCTGTTATGCTGAGTCTCATCTCTCTTCTACCATGGTTGAGTTACCAAAAGAGTTATCTCTATGGTGAGAGATGGGTTCTTCATTGATGGGCCAATGAAGGGGGTTAGGGTATATCCAATATGGTGTATTCTCATGTAAGACGGAGATTGCCATGTGCACTTGAAAATATTTAAAATATTAGTCCATTGGTTTGTTCACCACACGTGGTGGTTATATATAAGTGAATGGCCCTTACCTATAAGCTTGAGCATTTATGTTAATAAGTCCCCATTTACTTGTATTTTGACCTTTCCGTTATCTTCCCAACATTTCTTTTGAATTCCTGATTCACCATAAAAAAGTAGGATCTAGTGTAAATTTAACATATATGGTAATGTTATTTAGAATCAGCTGAATCTGCTAGGTAAGGGCCATCAAATATTGTGAGCTGTAGATAGTCTTTTTCATCTTCATACATAAAGTCAAATACTTTTTATTTTCTTCCATTAGATAAAGGATAAAAAGTATATGGAGATGCCTTATCCTATGTTTCAAAGGTCTGAGAGCAGCATCACCCTCGAAGCAATATTTATCAGTTGTAGTACTTTGAGACTTCTGTATTTGTTTTAGAGAATTATATAAATCAAGATTTAGGATATGATCTATCCTCAATTTGGAGTTAATTGAATTTTGTCATTAGCTGCTCGAAGATTTAACCTTAATCCTCGTTAAATCTCTATATTTATGTATGTGCTTTGATCTCTATTTACGTTGATTTCATCACAAAATAGCTAGGTAAAATAAATTATGTAGTGGTTATAGAAAGATTGATAAAATAAAAATAACCTCTAGGTTGCATTAAACGCGAGTTTTTAGTGAAAAATGAGCCATAAGTCACCTTCAAATTTTTGGGATTAGACTATTGGAGAAAATATTGAGAAAGATAAAACTGCATTATTTGTTATTAACTACATGGCAACAAAAACTATAGAAATCATGTAACTAGGGACTTTGTCTTCTCACTTTTTTGCTCTCTTTAAAGCATTAACAAAAGAGATGAAGCATTAAGGACTAAAAATCAATGGTGCTGTGGATCGGGCCCTCCCGGGCTGAGCCGCTTCGAGTTCTTTATCTCTTTCTTTGCCTTTGAAGCAGAATCGGCATCAAATACAATGGCATTTTTTGCTCTCTGTGACATCTCATTTCCTGTTTGCTTCACGTTAATCTTGAACACTAGAGCTCGAGGCTCCGAGTTCGTAATTGTTGATGAGAGTATCAGAATGAACCAGAGAAAAGCTCTTGGCGATGATGATGTTGCCATCTCTCCTTTCCTTCTTCTCCTGCGTGATTAGTAGAAGCTAACAATCTTTAGCCTTTATAGGAGGAGATGGATGGGAAGCTGCCAATAATTCCTACAGAAGAAGAATTTCTCAAAGTGGAGTTTTCAGATACTTCCAAGTTCTGAGTAGTTGGACATGGCTGCTTTTTTTTGAAGTTGTGCATGGGCGGTTGAAAACTTCTTGTGGTCCAGTTAAATGCTTCCTATTTGACCCTTTTATCTGATTTTCTTATGTATATTGTTTAAAAGTTTTAACTTTACCATAATATGATATCATCTGCATTTCATGTGGAATAAACTTTTTCAAATTATATGACAATTTGAAAAAAGAAGAGGCACTAACAAATTTTATGCTTCTTAATTCTCAGGCCCAGTTGACTTAAAAATGTGAGCTTGCAGATCATAATCTAGAATTAGTTTTATATTCTTGCACGTTCCCGTAAGTTTATTTATTTTACAACGTAGTTTTAAGTCAACTTAAGTTGGTTTTCTTTTCATGTTATAAATTACTAGAGATACAAAGGCTTGAACTTGATAGGTGTAGCTTCGGCACCGTGTTAGAATTTTAAGAACCAACTTTCTTAAAAGACCTAGTTGGTTTCCCAATAATTACCATTCTCTGATGTTATGTTGAACCTTTGGTTAGTTAAACGAATCGAATTTAAAAACTTAAGCTTATAGGTCATGACATGAATGATTTTGTGTTTTGCAGGCTTTCTCATACATAGGTTCATTTGTTCTCTCTTATTCTAAACCTTTTGGAGGAGATCATGGCTCAAATTCAATACCTAAGCTCGGATACCTGGTACTGAAATCTATGTAGATCTCTCAAACAATAACTACATGTTTGTTAGACTTTCCTTCTGTTCTTGTTAAAATAATAATGAAGACCCGTAATAAACATAACTAAAAATAGGTACTCACAGACCTAAACAAGAACCTAACAGCAAAATAATTGATGCCTTATAAACCAACAATAACAACAATAATCTAAATATATAAGATTATTTTTTATGGTTTTTTGTTATATTTTTTTTTTGACTAACCTCTGTCTTGTTTTATATTTTTTATACTAGAGTTTATAATTCAATTTTTTTAAGCTTATCTTTAATTGAGGATTCTCTAATTTTTTGTGGATACACTTATTTTCCATTTTATTTTTTTACTATACTCACTTATATACTTTAATATTCTTATTTTTATGATATTTATTTTATTTGTATATTTTTATTTTATAGAATAGTATTTAATATCATACAATATTATTGGTCATACAATTGTTTTATAAAATTTATCTTCAAGGCTTAAACTTTGATACCTTATAAACCCAATACCAAAATTCAAAAACCATGGATCAAAATACAATAGACAGCAAAAGTCAGGAATCTGAAAGCAAATTAACTGGATTTCATATCTAGCTTCCAACTGCCAGCTCAACATTGCATCAAAACTATGGTTTCCTAGCTCATAATCTCCTTCCTGTCCCCCAACTTTTAACAGGATCTCTGATTAGTGTGAATCTAGTCAGTTCTTAATACTGTCATATACACAGCATCTCATTTCTGCACGCAAAGTATGAGCTTTTATCTTTCTGTATTTCTTATACGATAAATATGTGGTCGACTAAGCCTTCTTACACGAAACGATGGCTTAAGTTCGACAATGCCACGAGCTTCATCAAATGCGACCTCATATCATATATTAGGAATGACGTGAAATTGACCAAAGTATGTATTCTTATAGCTTTGTATATTATAGTGGTGTGAAACCACTAGATTGTAGTCTACGCGTACCAATCGAAAAGCACGAATAATATGAGAGCATAGCAGATGATAAATAAGAGTACGTAAGCATCTACAGTAATAGCTATCATCAGAAGAGTAGGTCACTGCTTGCTTCCCAGAAATGTAATTATTATTTTCCCATTCATTAAATTTTATTCTAATGAAAAATGCACATGATTCAGCTTCCTCTGCATACTTTTGTAACATTATTTGCACCCTAAATATGTAGGGTGAAATAGCTTCAGACTCTCAACCAACAGCGTTTTCCTGCCTTTTAAAAAACAAACTCACTGTGTGATAATATGTTGCACAAATAAGTGCTTAAATAGGCGGTCCACGCACACGTTTTAGAATATCATTGAAGAATTTACATGCGTTTTAGTTGTAGTACCGTATTTGAAACTTTTATCATAAATAAGTGTTCATTTTTCAAATACTCTATCTTCTAGCCACTTATGAGCATCTGAATATACAGCAGTAATATTTTGCATATACTGGACGAAATTATCCCATACATCAGTGTTGCCCGTATTGTTCATTTTATCACATAGACTCAACTGCCTGAATACCTAGATTCCATAAAGTCTTCTTAAATTATTTTTTTCAAATGACGAAGACAGTATTAATGGGCAGTAGAGGTAAGACAGATGTTATGCCTCGCAATAAACCAGAATATTTATTGCTAATAATACACAGATCTCTTCATGTATGTATTGGCTCGATTAGATCGCGCATTCTAGTTAGAAACCACTCCCAGGAGTCATTACTTTCTGACTCCACCACAACAAATACTAATGAAACAACTCCATTATCCTAGTCTAAGCCTACAGTAATTAATAAAATACCATGATATTTACCTAGAAGAAACGTCTCATCTATACTCAACACTGGTCGATAGAATTTTCATCATTCAATAGATGGGCCGAAACGTCAAAACAGGCGTTCGAACTTATTTATTTGAGATTTCTATATATCATAAATAATCCCAAGCATAATTACTTTTAGGCACTCACAAATTGATACAATTTTTTATATGATTTTTCCCAACCACCAAATATAGTTTTGATGGCCTTCCTTCGAGCATCCCATGCTTTCATGTAACTAATTTTAATATTGCACTTTGCATTTATCTGTGATATGATGTCACTTGGGCACATATCAATTTGAGCTCGCATTGTTGGTTCTACTAAGCATGTAATAAATCTAGACGTGCATTTATGGCGGGCTTCATAGGGTTTTGGGTTAGAACAGTTATACAGCTCACCAAGAGTAGATATCTTCCATGCACTGTCATATTTCTTGGTGATAATTGTATGTAAATGTCATTTACATAAAGTGGGCTTATCTGCAGTATATACAAATTAATATTATTTTTATTTATTTGATATTATATTCTTATATTGCACATGATTACAGATTGCACGATCACTAAATGAATATTACAACTCTCATTTTGAATAAAACGCAGTGTTTACTTGAAAATGTTGTAGCTCTTGAAAATTTAAATGCCTACCTAGGCCACTAAAGTAGGCATCGTCGTCGATCTACATCCCACTCTTGTATGTTTGTAGCAAATTGAACATAGGTATTGTTTGATTCAGAATGTTGCACCCATGTTGAATCTGCTACATCAAAATTGTGCAGAAGAGTATCCACATCCTGCTCTTTTTGAACGTACTCCTTATCGTTAAGTTCATCATCGCTGGAGTCCGATTCTCTTTCAAATTAAGTTAAACTACCACTATACATTGACTAGTAATAATCGTCTTCTTTATTAATGACATCATCAACTTGCACATTATAACTTGTAGATAGATCACAAGCTTCATAAATATTACGATTACAACTGCACAATAGTTTAAATGAATTTATGTAATAAAGTATACTTAATAATATATCTACACAGTACATTTACTTAAGAAAACTTTACGGTGTATTATAATATGGTAATTCTTCAAATTGTGATAAAAGATGTATATTTGATAGTCCTTGTATAATAAAAATAATGGTACTTTCTTGAGTACACCCGAAATAAATTTCTTCTTCATTCACATACGATAAAATACCAATAAGTGGTACTACTTCAATATAGTGTCAGAGACGTTTGAGACGCACACTCTAACATAGTTTCACATTCGTCATTATCTTTAATATATCATGTTATATATCTTGCTTTCTCTAGATATTTACACTATTTTCATGTCATGATTGTTCAAATCGAGACATATCGCTCGACATATTTTATTTTTTAAATCAGCTAATGTGTCACCAAATTTAAATTTTAGAACCTTGGCGTGGCTGTCAACATAATCCAAAGATCTATCATCCATAAATATTAAATTATTATGAAAATGAATGATAATATAAACAGATAAATTTGCCATTTAATTTACAATATAATATCTTTGAATGTGATTTAATAAAAAAATAATAGCACCTAATTATTATTCAGCAAACAGATAGTAAGTAAGTTCAACATATAGAAAAAAATTAAATTAAATTTTTATATTTTTTATAATTTAATTAGTTGTTATGTAATTATTTAAATAATTATGTAATAAAAATCAATTAATTAATAATTAATAATCCACAAATTTAAAAAAATTTAAATCATTTAAAAATTTTTAAATGATAAAGTAATTTTAAAAAGTTTCACTTATTTTTTGTTATAATTAATTATTAGGCATTAAATAATTACTTAAAAATATTAATTAATTAAAAATAAAACATTTAATTAATTAGAATTATTAATAATAAATTATCTATTATGTATTAATTAGTAACTTAACTGCTAAATTAATTAAATAATTATTTAAAAATATTAATTAATTATTTATTTAATAATAAAAATTACTAATTAATTCATAATATTTAAAAAAAAAAATTTAAAACATGCCTTAAAATATTAATGCTCTTGAGTTTTTTCTGCTAAACCTTTCTTACTCTTCCCTAAAAATTTTGAAGAATTAAGAAATTTGGAGAAAATAAGAGAGTTGAATTTATAGATTATGGCAGGCAAAAGTCGCCTGTAGAACGAGCGATTTTTGGTAAACAAAAATCGCCCACCCGCCGGGCGACTTCCAGTTAATGGTGGCTGCATGCCGACATCAAAAATATGATCATTAGTTATTTTTTTTAAATCATGCTTAATTAATTAATTAATTAAATTTGTGTAAATTAAAAAAATTATCATTGTATAAAATAATTTACCACATGTTGCTAATAAATTTCAGACATTTAAGAATAATTGCTTTACACAATATTTTATCATATTATATAAATTTGCATGATATTTTTTTATTAAAAAAATTACATGTGTTACTCTTAATTTTTGTTATTTATTTAATCTCTAAAATTAATTATTTATATATATAAATTTATATTTTAAATAAAGAATTACAAATTAAACTCTTATATTAATGAATAATTAGATATTCTTCTTAAACAAAATCAAAAGTTAAATCTTTCCCAGATTACTGGATAATATGTAATTTATAATTATACTTTTAAAATATAAAATCACATATATAAATTTCGAGAGTTCAACAAATAAAAAAAGTTTTCTTTATAAGTGACATACGTAATTCCATTTTTTAATTTTGACAGTGTAATTTACCTTTTAATCTTTAAAAGAATTTGAAACTATATTCTATATCATTTTACTCGCATGCACTTCATTTTGGCAAGAGCAAATTGTATATTTGTCAAAAGAGACAAGATGCAAAAATAAATAATTACTCACATATTTAATATATATAAAAAAGGCTCATTAGGTGTTTCATGTTTGTGAGTACTCAGTCTTTTGATACGTTATCAAAACCATGCCTGGGAGTAGACTGGCGGGCTCCCGTTGAGCCAACACATAATACTACTTCAAATTAAGCTAATATTTGGGACATATTATAATTTGAGCCATAGCTAAATAGCGGGTGTTGCCAAATATTGAACTCATGTCTAGCAGATGTGACAATTCAAGTTGGGTTTGAGCCAACTCATATTTTAACCCAACTAGTTTAAATTTGACTTAAAAAAATAAGTTAAGCATCGTACCTTTCTCGGTCTTTTGTTAAGATCAAGTGTAAGTTAAGCATCGAAATACACACCCAACTCATTTAATAAATGAATTATCCAACTCAAACTATCAACCAATTTATTATATATTATGAGAATTTGATAAATTCAAAGTTTCGTCCTACAAAGTTTGATTGAAACATTAATAATTAAATTAATTATATAATATAATCTAACAATTGATTTCTAATTTGATATTAAAAATAAAAAATACTAATTTTAATAAATAAATCATTAACAAGTAGTAAATGAGTCTGTACCACCAACTTATACCCAAATCACTTACACGTGTCATAATTAGTTTGACTCATTTATAACTCAAAATCCGTATTAAGGCAACCCACACCCGATTAAGCAGGGTTTAGTTCAAGGTTGGATAATCCAAATGTGCACTACTTGAGATCACGATCAAGCTATATACATTTTATATTCTTCTCATTGATAAGACTAGAGAAGGTGTTAAAACAAAGTTAAGTTATAAAGAAATAAGTAAAATCTAAAGGTTTTCATTTTAGCATATCAAAAACTAAATATATGGAGTGTAAATTAAGTCAAGATAGAAACACTCGTAGTAAGGAGATGATAATTAATGATCAAGATATTAGAAAAAGTGCACGATTTAAATATTTTGGATTAATCATACAGAATAATAGTGAAATAAATGGTGATGTTATTAACAGTAGATTCAAACAGGATGGATAAGTGAAGGAATGCATTTCGTGTATTGTGTTATAGAAAATTTACTCAGAGTTAAAAGAAACTTTTATAGAATAATTATAAGACCAGCAATGTCATAAGATAGATGAATGAGTATATGTTACAGGACGAGATAAAAAATAAGTATATCTGTGGAATGGTTAAAGTGGCCTTAATTGAAAATAAATTCAGAGAAAATCAGTTTAGATGATTTTGACATATAAACTGTAGGTCGATAGAAGCTCTAGTAAAAAGAGAGAAAAAAATACTTAAAAAGACATGGTAAAAAACTCTATAGAATAATCTTACCTATTTGGAGCTAAATGAAAATTTATTATTTGATAGAGTGCAATGAAAATAAAAAATTTATATAGCTGACTCCACTTAGTTTATCATTGTTATTGTTGTATATATTATATATACTTTGGATGTTCAGTCCTCTAAGTTTACCTCAGATACCAACCAGTCCTGACACCATTTAAACTGTTTCAAAAACAAGTAAAAAGCAGGTTATTCGAATGTACTCACCAACGTAAAGATCTGATAGTGAGATTCATAAATTCCTGCAGGAAAGTTGTTACGGTTGGTGAAGCAGATGAGAAAAAAAGCTTCAATTAGGCACATTTGCTGGATCCTTGAACGAACTACGAGTTCATATTTCTTTCAGCAGGAGGCTAGAAGCAAAAACCTGAAGTTTCTGGATGTTTTATTCGTAAAGGAAACGAGAAATTTTGATAAAAATGCAGTAAAGAAGCAGGATGTTTTAACAGTTGAAAGGATATCTTTTCCTCTAGCATAGGATAGTTGAGCAAGAGCAGAGCATTGTTATTTATAATCGAACGGACCTGCAGCTCCTTGGATTCCTCCCGTTTCATCTTCAGTTTGCTGCATATCTGCAAGGATCTATATGAAGTTAGCTCCCTTGTCATTGTACCAGTGATTAGGCAGATTTTGTTTTCAGAATCAACTTACATTATCAAGCTCCTTCGTGAATGTTTCAGCGATTCTTAGATTATCATCGATGTCTACATGTGATGAAAGTCCAGCAGATTCAGGAACTTTGATCTCAGGGATAGTATTTAAGGAAGCTGGCTTTTCATTGGAAGCAGCATTCTGGACTGCTTTTGCGCTTTTCATTTCTGATGTCTAACGGAAGGAGGGAAAATGAAGTGCCGAGTTACATTATTATACTAGTTACAAAAGGAGTGAGTTCTGAGCTCTGTTGGTTCTATTATTGCTTACAGTTTCTTTTCTACTTTCTGGATAATTTTCAAATGAAATCCTGAAAAGAAAGATAATTACTTGAAGATCAAGTGATTTAATGATTAAGAAGGTTGCAATTTGCAAGAAAACAAAATTTATGAAGTCAGGATTGTAGATGTAACCGTCTTTTAGCAGACAACTTGACGCAATTCAAGGGATCTGATGTCTCCAAATCTGCAACTGATTCCTGCAACTCAGCACAGTGCATTTTATAACTTCAACACCTTGTATTGAAAATTCAAAACACATGTATTTATTACGCAAAACTAGGTTCTACAGAGATATACCATAGCAACAATAACAGCTAAGCCTTTATCCTACTAGGTGCAATTGGCTACATAAATCTCTTATTTCTATTATGCTCTATCAAATAATAAGTTCTCATTTATCTTCAAATATGTGAGATCTTTTTCTGATGATTTCTTGTCAAGTCTTATTTGACCTTCCTCTTCATCATTTAACACAAGTAAAATTCAATAACTCAACTCTTCTTACTAGAGTTTCTATCCACCTATAATTTATATGTACAAACTATTTAAGCTGACTCTCTCTAAACTTATTTTTAACTAAGACTACCCCAACCTTCTTGCAGATATGCTCATTTTCTATTTTATCTTTTCGTATATACCTACTTATCCACTTTAGCATCCTCATTTCTACAATACTTATTTTATTTGTGCGTTTTTACTTTATGGGCTAACATTCAGCACTATATAATATTAACGGTCTTATAACTGTTATGTAAAACTTACCTTTAAGTTTGAGTGAATTTTTTTTTATCACACAACACACTAAAAGCATTTCTCCATTTTAGCCATTCTGTTTGAATTTTGTTAATAACATCACCATATATTTCACCATTATTTTATATAATTGATCTAAGGTATTGAAATTACGCACTCTTTCTGATAACATGATCATCAATTGTTATCTTACTAATACAAGTGCTTTTACCTTAACTAAATTTATACTTTATATATTCGACTTTTGATTCGCTAAGGCAAAAAATTTTAGATTTTAAGATATTTCTTCATAACTATAGTTTTGCTTTTTCTAATCTTATCAATAAGAAGAATATCATCTGCGAAAAGCGTATACCAAAATAATATTTATTGAATATGTCCAGTTAAGACTTTCATAACTAATGCAAAAAGATATGAGCTTAAAGTTGAACTTTGGTGTAGTCCAACTGTAATTAGAAAATTATTAATTAAACTACTTTGTGTTCGAATACAAATAAAAGTCCTTTTATGCAGTCTTTGATAACTTGAATATAAATAGTGAAAACTTCTTTCTTTCTAAAACTTTTTAAAACACTTTCCTTAGAATTTTATCATAAGTTTTTTTTAAATCGATAAAAATTAAATACTCTTTTTGAACTTTTCTATTGAACCTCTAAACAAATGAATAGCTTCCATAGTGCTCTACAGAGATATACCAAACAAAGAAAAATGCTAGCTTATGAATAGGAACATATGCTTTACATAACTGAAACAACAAAAGCCTAATTGCACACATTTACAATGATGGCCTGATTTAGGGCTACAAATTTTGCTCAAAACTTGAAGCTTGCTCAAAACTTACCCGAGTTTAGCTCAACTCAAACTCGACTCAATTTTCACTTGACTCAAAGTTAATTAGCTTGAAATGTGATTGACACAACTCAAACTCGACGCAATATTTGGAAATCTATATTTTTAAATATTATTTTTTTACTTAAATGTAATATATTTATAGCAATCAATATATATTTTATATGTCATATTTTTCTTCAAATTGAGGCCTTGGCCATATCTCAAGTATAAAAAACTATCAAGAGTAATCAAGTTATATCCTTCTCAAGAATAATACAACATTGATGGGAAGGGACATTGCCTTTCACCCAATCAAAATCACTTAACGTAACTAAATGAGCAAGATAGTCTGTGATACTCTTTAATATTGAGAAAAATTAAGTTATACATACATTAATGTTAATGGCATTATTGATCATAACAACCATAATACTTGAAAAAGTTGTTTCTATTATTACACATAGCTCAAATAAACTCGAAACTCGACTCAAACTCGAATGATTGTAACTCAACTTAAACCGAACAAGACTTGAACTTGAAAAGCTAAAACTCAAAATGAAGGTAACTCGCTCGAACTCCACTTGTTTACATCCCTAACTTGTTTGATGCTTAAGCCTCTAAGCCATTTTTTATGTTTATAAGGAACAAACAGCAAGATGTCAATCATAATAGATCAAAATAATTAAGGGACTAGAGGCAAGGCAGTAAACGACCTCATTTAATTTCCGCTTCAAAGATGTATCAGGAAATGAAGGCCTCTCCTTGGTGGCAGAAAGGATTTGCTTTGATGCAGTAGTAACAGGGCACTCTATCCTTTTCTCCAAGAAACGAACTGATTTTACCTCTCTAGGCATAGAAGAATTTGACTTGTTTTCGTTCACTTGCATTGTTCTGAATCCAAAAAATCATATCAGAATACAATTGCCTGCTTATAAAACAAAGTTGAAAAAGGTAGCAGATAAACTAGAGCAGGGAGTTGTCATACGTGGCAACAGATGAGGTAAGAATGCTATAAGGATCCAAAGCAACATTATTACTAACGCTACGCATTGTCTGGGAACCGAGTCTAGTCCTGAGATTGAGATTTGCTTTGTCATTCTCTGTGATAGATGAGAATTCAGCAGCATGTATGGAGTCAGAAGAACAAACGCATTAAAACATAAATTGCTATCTTTAACTGAAGCATCATTAATTACCAGCAGATAAGATCTTGGGACTTGCACTTGTAAGTTTCTGAAGTAGGGGCTCTGACATGTTTTTGGCATTGACAGGATTATGCTGAAATGAGCTGGAAGATTTTGTTGTACAGTGGTCACAAGATTCCGAAGTACACATATTATTCAACACAATTATATGCACAAGTCTTAATGGCGCAATTCATATCTTTTACCTCAAGTATAGAAAGCATAGACACCTCCATACACCACACAATGTCAGTGTTGGGGAATTCTTTAGGATACTAACACTGGGGACTCCGTGTTGAACACATCATGTGGCTTGTCATAATAAAAAGTATTTTGAAAAATGAAGGGCACTTATTGGATAAATAGAAACAGTTTAGGACAATTTAGGACATCTAGGGGCACTTCAATGACAGAAAACTTCCAGGATATTTATAGTTCAAGACACTTATTAAAAGTTTTTCTCTTATATCTAAATTAAAAAACCACCACTACTTTATTCTTTTATTAAGCAACAAAAGAATAAAATTCTCTAATACCATTGGGCTATTTAGCTAAACTACTAAATAGCTACGATGGGTTATTTAGCATCACTATTTCAAAAAAAAGGTTGAAATTTGGCAAAACATGGCATGAGAATTTGGTAATCTGGAAGGTCAGCATATCATCAGTAAGATTATTGAATTCTGACATTTAAATATTCAAACAAATGGTTTTGGCATCAAATATCATTTAAGGCAAATACAGTGACTTTCACTTTGAAACTAGGAAAGCTACCAAATGGACTAGATCGGTACTGACATCAAGCTAGCATGAGTGTACAGGAAACTATGACAGTGTTGCTTAACTCAATACCGTGAACAAATGAATACTACTTTAACCATTACTTCGAGTCTAAGATGCGATCAATGTTAATCAGTTTTATCCTTTGAAGTTAAAAAGAAAATGGCATATGAAATACAATTACATCTTATAAAACCAGATTTAAGGAAACAAAATAAAAGTCAGTTGATGCATGAGTGCTCTTAGTTTTGATTTCCATCATGGAATTAATTTGCTTTGACTTAAAAGCTGGAGCGTGTTCTAGCAGATTATCTTCAAGATTTCCAATCGCATTCAGCTGCACGCTAAGATTGGTTTTACAATTCAGCTTCCTGGTTCCACCGCTACAAAGCTCACTGTGATGCATGTAGTCCATTATACTCCGTGGAAACAATGCATGTAATATCCAAAAAGTCACAAGGCATATTTCCATACTTGGATAAGTGTTATTTCAATGTAGTTTTTAGTGTGGAATCAAGCATTAGATGTGAGGTACTGACAAACAATAATCAGGAAAATAATACAAAGTCACAAATAGGATTAAAATTATCTATTCAAATTCTTAAAAATATTGGTTGATTGAAATAAAAAGCTGGAGGATTCCTATTGGAAGGATTACCTCTTCAATAACGGTGACACAAGATTTTTGTCTGATTTCAGTTTCTCTTCACCAATCTTCAACGTCATAGTAGAATTCTTAGAACAACGGATGCTGGAAACATCCTTTTTTAATTGAATCAGGCCATTGGCTAATTGGGTTTTAACCTGATGTTTCTGGATCTCAGCCTCAGCCCCTTTATTTTGTACTTGTTTCATACAAGATTTGGGTCCGCATCCTGAATTAAATGAATCCACAGGGCTGGAGCTCCTGGAAGGTGAACTGGCAGAACTGCAGATTGGCTGCATAGGATCACCCTTTTGCATCATTGAGGTACACTTAGCAGCATCCACTTGAAGAGTGCTAATCTTGTCAGCAGACAAAGCTTCCCCTGAACTGTCACCGGAGAAAGACTGAAGATGAAAACCTAGGCTGTCAGCAGAATCTTCTTTACCCATGTGCATAGGATGCGAAGTTTCTCTATGTATCGTACTTAGCCCAGGTTCTTTCTGGTTATCTTCTACAGAAGAAATCTGCTTGGTGGTAGATAATGCTGTTTTTTGTGCAAAATCAAAACTTTCTTCTGAAAAATATAAAATTCATTCCATGTAAATGTTATGGTCAATCTTTGAATAATTTCAAAGTGGACTTACTATTTAAACGTGTCAACTTGTCAGGTTCTGAACTGGTGGGGACGTTGGTATCTGCAGTGATATTCTTGCTTGAATCTGGTTTGACATTCTTAGAAGAATGTTCTCGAACAGTGGCACATGTACTGTGTCTTCTGTCATCCTTTTGTGATTTTGAATCAAACTCAAAACTATCAAAGAAATCAAAGGAGCAGTGATGAATGAGTAAAGGAGTGGACCTTTTTTGTGCCTAAAGCATTAATAACACCCAAAACAAATGAAGGAAAATTGTGGATAACATCTAGATAAAACAAAGTACCTGTTGAAGTCAAAATCAAACGAGAACTTGTCTTCTTTGAAGTCCTTCCCTTTGGAAATGTCCCTGGTAGAATTCTCACGTGTCTTCTCATTTTTCTTAGACATGCTAGAAAAATCCAGATTAGGAATATCCAACTTGAACGATGCTAGCTTCTCAAAGTTTCCACTCAGCTCAAAACTATCACTATAGAAGAAGCAATATCATCAATATAACGAACCGTAAAATAGATGAGCTTTCTAAAATTAAGTTGTGCGCAAGACTGATTTCATTTTCTATGAAGAAAAATTAATAATAATGAGAAGAAGAACTTACAGTTCATCAAATTTAAAGGAACCCATTTTATTCTTTGGAACTGTTTCGAAATCAAAATCAATTGATTCATTTTCCACTTTTCCCAATTTCCAGGAGTTGAAGAAGTCCTTACCAAAGCCATCATCTAAACAAGAAAAGGATCATACAATCATGCAATCAATTGAGAAAATGGAGCAATAATTAAGGAAAGTAAATTTCAAAAAATTCGATGAATAAAGTAAAGAACAATGAGACAGTTAAGGTCCTTAAGAGATTGGTTCCTTACTGCAAATAGTTTTATGTCATCAATTAAATTATAATCAAAATTAATCAAGATAAGTTCAGTGATCCTTATAACCCCCACGAACTCTGACTAAGTAGTTGGGAATCTTACCTGGCAGTGCACTCTTTGAACATTCAGTAGTCCCTTTTTGCATGTCTTCTGAGTGATGTTTATACCAGTTGCATATGTCCTATCCACAAGACAAGAAAGAAAGAATTTTATGGCACACATATTGTTTAGAATTCACATATCAAAAGTCGGCCAAGTAATCAGTAATAGTTACAACTTAGCTAGCACAAGTTCAAAAATAAGCGGTGACTTTGTGTCCTATTAGGCCTACTTAGAATGTTTATACCTTACGGGTGTGTTTGTTTACCAGGTTAAAATTAACCTTGTTATGTTTTATCTTACATCCTATATCATACACAAATTTCATATTAACATTTAACTATATTTCACATCATACAAACATTTCAAAATAAAAAAATTAATTTTATTTCACATCCTACACACATATCAAAATAATAACTAACTTATATCACTTTCCTCATACATCCCAATATAATAACTACTTTTATTTTACATTATACACAGCTCTCAATAAAAAAATATCAATATTCAAGTTTAACTTAACATTATTAACACAACCTGTTGAAGAATCAATCCCCAATAGAAGCATTAAGAATTATGTATTAAACAATCAACAAATGAATGTAACCAAATTAAACAGTAAGCTGACATCAAAAATTTGGAACTAAATATCATAATGGCAATTTGAATGGATGTTCAAGTTACACAATGCATTTCAAGTTCCTTCAAAAGTAAATTTTAGGAAGTACCATATATATATATATATATATATATATATATATATTAAATCTGAAGAGGCATTCGTCTAGAAAAATACAGGAAATTTGTCATGTTTATATGAATTTATCATCCCTATGAACAACAAGGCAGTGGATCAAATGCTTCATCAGATACAGGATGATAAACTACCAGATGGTGACGGTTGTAAGTCTGCTTCAGTATTTCACTAACTGAAAGCTCATGAAAACTGAATGAGAACTGAGAAGGCTCAAAGGTTTTTAATATGCAGATATGACAAATCGCTCACATATCCTAAGACGACAAAAGCAGATCACAAATTAGCGCAGTTAAGCCACGGAAACGAAATCATCTATACGTAATATGGATTTACGCCATTATAGATAGCCTCGGAACAATCGATAAAGAAGCTCAACTGAGGATTCTAAAACATCAAACGAACACGATTCACTCTTTCTGCTCAACGATTAACACTAAAGTAATACAAACTTGAAAGAGTCAAAAAGCAGACAATGCATTCTTCATAAAAATAGTGACAACGTGAAATTGCGTGAAGAAACGAGATTTCAAGCACAACAGAGCGGCATCGGATAAAAAGGGAGTCGCTAGGGTTCACTTACCTGGTCCGCGAAATGGTTTAGTGAACGGCGATGAGACGAGCAGCCGCCTGGCCGACGGGAAGGAGAGAAATGGCTCAGGGATGGTTGCCGGCTCGCTTTATTCGCAGCTTCGACCTCCGATCTGATTTAATTTATAGGCTCAGCCGTGCGTGAACTTCCGTTTCCCGCTCTAACGAGAAATTCGACCCTTGGCACTAGGCAAGTCAACGGATTGGATTCAGGTCGGATTTAAATTCATATATATCGAATCAGGTTATATATCAGATCGGGTTATGATCGATTCATATCCTTTCGGGTTGGAAATCAGATCAGTTCGGAACTCGGGTTTTCGAATTTAATTTATTTACAATAAAAGTAGTTATTTTTAAGTAATTTTTATAATCAAATTTAAAATAATATTAAATTTATTGAAAATAAAATAAGAAAAAAATATTATATTTTTATGAATTATTTAAATATTTTAATATAAAAATCAGTATTTGTAATATATATATACATATATATTGTGAAATATAAACTGAGCATTATAAATTATAATCTACTAATATATTATGTAAGAATTTTTTATTAATTAATTATAGTGACGCTCTTTACTTGAGCCTTCCAACAAAAAGATTATTAGCCACAATATAATCCTGTATGAACTACAAATTAGATTATATAAACGAATCGGATTTTAAACGGGTCGGGTCAATAGTGATCTATATCCGATCCATTTATTTGTAAATAGATCGGGTCAGTAAACGGGGCGGAAAAAAAAATTCATTTGGGGGTTTAATCAGATCGGAATTCGGATCGGATCGAGTCATGATCCGATCCATTGACAGGCCTACTTGGCACCTGGCCTCGCACGACGCAGAAGATGTCGTTCTTATTGGATTGTTTTTGCTAAATTACTGATAGGTATCTACATTTTATTTATAATTATATTGTAATTAATATCTTTAAAATTCTTTATATAGATCCTTCCTTTGAAACTATAGGATCTATTAAAAATCCTTATTTTATTTATTTTAAGGTTCCTATTTTAATTTTTATGAATCTAAGTAAAAGATTTTATAAAATATAAACTATACTGGATTATAAATAAACTGTAAAGAAGTACTAGTATTTGATTTAATGCATGAATAACAGTAACATTTTTTAATGTGCTATATATTAAAATATTTGATTTATTAGGCAGGCAACTCAACTCAATCCAATTTAAAACTATTTCGAGACTCATTCCATTTTAGTAGAATTTGAACTAATTCAATTATACATTTTCAATTAATGATTTCAAACTTTAAGTTTAACTAAAATTTTTATATAAAAATTGTGGTACCATTGCCACAAAATATTACATAAAAATTCTAATTAAATTTAAAATTTAAGATTGAGATTATAAAGCATCACTTTTAAAAATAAAAGTAAATATACCATTTTAAAAGACTCACTTGATTGCTATAAAATTATCAATAATATTTAATTCAATATTATCTTTATATTCTATCATATTATCTAAATATTTTGACATTTAAATATTATTTTTTAAATAATAATTTTTAATTTTTTATAAAATTATTTAAATATTATTCTATCATAATAATTTTTAATTCCTATGAACCTTATTTAAGTTAAAACATAACTTAAGTATGGTTTACTTAAATAAAATGTAAGAATTTTTTAACTAGGATGTGTTGATTGTAAAATTATAATAAATGTGTGTCATGTAATATTTAATTTTAGGGTGTCTAATAAGTAAATATTGAAATTTTTTGTGTCATACGGGTAAAAATCTCAATTATTTATACATATCATCAAACTAAACAATTAACTTCTAATAGATAACATAACACAACATTAACATCGCTAGAGATAACAATCAGCAGATGCATATTTAACTTCAGCATCTCTTAATTTGTGTCCCCTAGAAGAAAATTCATGTGCATGATACAAAGGTCATAATGTCTACAAAGGCAAAAATATAACAATACCTCAATCAATCTACTCCTAAACAAGATCCAATGAATATTTTTTATTGGAAAATTACCACAAAGGAATAATATAATAATGTGGATTTGTAGACACTTGATCTATTGACTCTGATTTGGGTAATCAGTAGTTTTAGGGGGCGTTTGGTTCAATGTTATCTCAATGTTATGTTATGTTATCTTTAGAAATTAATTGTTTGGTTTAATGACATCTTTAAATAATATTACAATTAATTACAAAAATGTCATTACATGATGACATCTAGATGTCACTCCAAATTGGGCGACATCTCAAGATAACACCATCAATTTGTCATTATAATGCCAATAACTTTCAACTAAACAAAAATAATTTGGATAGCATTGATATTTTCTAATATCATAACATTGAACTAAACAAATGTCTATTGATGAATAACAATGACATTTAGATAACATGACATCTAAATAACATTGACATTGAGATAACACTGAACCAAACGCCCCCTTAATTTAATGGAATTGCATTATTTCCATTTAGAAGGGAAAGGCATTTGAACTTGGGATTCAGCTCAGGGAAGGAGGGTTGCTTCTGGTATACAACTGAAGCAGCATGAGTCAAGATGCTTGCAGTCAAGCCCCAGATGAGGAACTTCTCTTCACCTGCTTCATAATCAAAATACTGTATGAGATACTTCTCCCCCATCCAGAGTCTTTCCTCAGTCCTATGATTCTCATCCTGCATGAATTGGAATTTATATTTTGATACTTGAGGATTAAAGAAAAGAGAGTATTTTGAAATATAAGTTTAAGCCGAAACTGAGGGGGCTCAAAAAACTGACCAATGCAACCCAGATGTGAATTTGTGTGGATTTAATCTGTTGAATAATTTAGTAGATTAAACCCAAATCTACTTTTGGGCTACTTTCGATCTTTTACTTTTTTTAGGCTGCATAGCTTTTCTCCATTACATAAGCTGCTTAAAGGTGTTTAAATGAAACTTACAGAAAATTAAGAGAAGTGCATCATCAAATTTGGCTTTTGGGGTCTAAAAAGCTTAATTTCTTGAAATTTAATATAAGCAACTCCAAGCTGTTTCAAAATGCATTAGGACATGGCACGTTATCCAGATTTAATAAAAGAGAGAGAACCTTGAGGAACATCTCCAATGGTGCATCGAATATGGTATCCACTTCAGCAGGATTAGGAGCAGGAATGAATGCCTGCTTATTGGATAGAATACCTACCACAGGGACTACCCGAAGGAGATGCTGCACAATGAAATTAGAAAAGAATGTTCAGGATGTCAGAAGCTTAAATGTTCAGAATCACAATAGGAGGAATGTCAGCTGCATCTAAGCAACAAAAAGAAAATGAGAGCTTCGCAATAGCAAGAAATGAATGTATACAGGCATGTTTATCAAGCTTATGTCATATTGCATTGGTTATAGAATGCAATACCTTATAGGGGTAATTCCAATCAGGCCTCTGAAGTAGACCCCTGATTCCACACAAGTTCATAAAAACAAAAATATGTCATTTAGGTCTCTTCAGCCCCAAATTTTTTTCTACATGAGTTTTTTTTTTTTGTATATTCCATTAAGTAAGATAGTTGTAATTTTAACAAACTTAAAATACATATTTAAGCATTGAAAATATATTTAAGTATTTTCAATTGTGTTACCTCGTGATCTGCAAAGCGACATCTGAAGCATACACGTGGAGAGCAACCGCAGTAATCAAACGAACGGTCAAGGGGAAAGGTAGATAATCCCCACGAAGGCGAAAAGCATCAAAGACGAAGAGTCTCCAAGTCGAAGAGTTTCCAAGTCGAAAATTCGTACCGGCACGGACTGCTCGAGAGGATGCGGAATGGTCCCCCGCGCATCATTAAAAGAGGTATGGCCTACGGCAGGCGCCGTACATCCGTACCAGCGTGGCCGACGCCGTACATCCGTACCAGCATGGCCGGCGGCCAGCAGGATAGGGGGACAACCCTTGAAGCTCCTTAGGTCATCCCACACGTCAGAGTTATAAAAATTCAGACTATAAATTATAACCCAACAGAGGAGAGGGGGTCTTCTTTTCTCTCTTTTTGGGCTCTAGATATGTTCTCAAACCCTTCTAACAACCTCTGTAATACACTTTTTCGACTAGTGGAGCTCTCTTTAAAGTCGCCCAGAGAGTGGCGCCGTGGTTTTCCGTCCAACCGGTTTCCACGTCTAAAAACATTGTCTATTTTTGTTATCAACAAATTGCTATTATGATCTTAATTTTTTTCTACATCTTAGCCGATAATAGTAATTTTTAATGCTTAAACATGAACTTTTAATTTTTTAAAACAACAATTTAACGGTCAAACTTAATGGAATCCGTCAAAAGGGGCTTATGCGGAAAACATTTTGGGCGAAAGAAATCCAAATAGTATGTTTTCATTTTGTAGACCTATGTGGAATCAGGAGTCTACCTCAAGAGCCTGAATGAAATTACCCCTACCTTATATTAAACAAAAAAAACAGACAAAATGTAATATTTTACATTGTAAACACTCAAAACATTTAAGTATATTACATGATAGTGTGTTACAATACTTGAGTTACTACTGACCTAGATTTGGATGGAATATATTTAGTAGTTTCTCAATCTTGAACATTTACATGCAGTACACATTAAAATTCAATGTCTACTACATCACATTCCTAACAATGTTGTTGAAATCATACATATTTTCGCATATTAAGTAGGCTTGATGTAAATTCTGTGATTTAGATAAATAATATGTATAAGGACAAGTTCAACGTGACATGTATATAAATCTACTGAACAAGAAACAATATGATGCTAGATGAGGGGAAAACGTTTTAAACTATGAAGCACGGACACGATACGGGGACACAAGGTACAACACGACACGATACGACGACACGGTGATTTTCCAAAATATAGGACACGGATACGGCATGACACGCCAAATACAATAATAAAATTAACAATTCATACTTAAAAAAAATATATAAAACATAATACAAACTTAAATTTTTAAGTATAAACAACTTATAAATAGCACTGAAGTCTCATAGAATCAAGATGAGAACTTGAGAATAAACGCCGTCGGTATTAAAAAGATTTGAGATATAAATTTAGGATTCACTTTGAATAAGAGAAAATACAATTTTACTTATTAAGACAATCATAGTGAGCACGACAATAAGAGAAAGTAAAAGCTATCAGTGTTGAAGATGAAAGAAGGATAAATGTAAAGCTAGAGTTCTAAACTTTTTGCAATTTGTTCATTTTCGTAAGGCTTAAGGGCAACAAAGAAGGAAGAAATCTGATTTAACTTGGTTAACTTAGAATTTTGACTTATATTGAGTAAAATCTATGAAACACGAGTACAATACGGTGATACGAATACGATACAGTACTAATACAACGATACGATAAATTTTAAAAAAGTAGGATATGGATAGGTCAGGATACGGCTGTGAAATACTTTCAATTCTAATATTCGTATTTGCGTTGGATATGAAATAAAGTTAATTTTTATAGTTGAAATTTGTCTTGAGCAAAAAAATTGACTCCAACCAAACAAGGCCCTAGAAGTGTCTCAGAAGTATTCTAAGGTGTCCCGAAGTGTCCTAAGGTGTCCCGAAGTGTCCTCGCGTGTCCAAGAAGTGCCCTTTAATTTTTTTAATATTATTTTATTAGGACACGCCATGTGGCGTGTCCGACACGGTGTCCCTAGGTGTTCTCGCGTGTCCCCGAGTGTCCGTGTGTTCGACACGGACACGACGTGATTCTTGAAGTGTCCATGCTTCATAGGTTTTAAACATCATGAATATATCCCTACTCTGTTCATCTACCCATCTCAGTCCAAATCCAATAGAAAAATTTAGTCATCCTCTTCAAAAGTTTCAACCGAAATCCAATCTAGTACTAACAAAGAGCGGCTAAATTTGCTTTTTGTCAGCAGCACGTCCCATACCACTACACACAAGCCAAGTGACACATATCAGTGATTCATTGCTTTGGCTAAGAAAGAAAAATGCCTACAAAATACTGATGAATCACAAGGGAGTGTGGAAGCAAATATAGAAGCCAATGAGATACCAATAAAAAATCAAGCTGCTTTCGAAAGACTAAGGTGTTGTTTGGTTGGGGATTTAAAAACCCCAAAACTATTTCAAAGACACTTTCATCAATGCCATTTGGTTGGGACACATTTAGCACCTTGCTATCGATGTAACCCAAATTTCCTACATACGAGGTTCTCCCTACATCTTCAATATTGGTGAAGTAACCCCTCCTGATTAAAATGTTCAATTCACGCTAGGATGGGTCTCTTTGCATTCCTGATTGGTTGAGATCAACCCTAAGATGTTAGGGTAGGCTAACTTTCATTCACACAAGGTTACCACACAACTTGGAGGCCTAAGTAACCTCCTACAACCACTATGTTTTCCTTTAACTCAATTTTGGAATTAACCTGCTGCTAAACAATCTGAGTATCTTAAAAAAAAAAACTTCTATAGTGTTGGGATAGACCTAACATCGTCTACACGGAATGGTCACACATCCCACTATCCTAGTTACTTGGAAAGGTGTGGTCCAATTTAAGTCAACATCCTTTGGGTAAAATCTTCTATCTTCATTGAACATATAAGGGTTTTGTTTGTTTCCTCAATATTTGAAACACTAAGAGACTCTACATCTTTCGTTATGTGCCATCGACTAACCATCGCTAGAGCTCATTGCCTTCAACAATAAATAGAAGATTCCACCTCCTGGCACAACACGCAATATTGGACGAGATCAATTGAGATCAATGGCTTGACCGGTTCTTCTTCTTCAGTTAAAACATAATCCTTGGATTCCCCTTTCTTTCCCGACTGAAAATCTTTGTAATCACCTTCAGCAAGATAATGAAATTTTATCTTGGCCTAACATGTAGATGTAAGAAGATCTCCTCGAACCACTTAAAATCGTCTCCTTCTATCTCGTCTTTACACTTCTATTTTACTCTATTCCTTAGCCTTGTTTTTGCTCAACTTTTTGGCAGGACACACATTGCATGCCACCAATGTTTAGGAAATTTCTCTGTCAACACTCACCATTATGCTTACCTTCCATACAATTTTTCTATTTTCTTTTCCTGGGACCTTTGATATCAAAAATGTAAAATTCCGGTGGAGAACTAGGTTGCAATTGGAATCAAACAGATAAAGAAAAAAACCCGAATAGGGGATGTGCTTCAAATATGCAAGTTACCTTGGAGAGGAAGGGTTCGAGGACTGCCACGACGGTGACTAGAGAAGGATCGAGCCCAATCTCTTCTCTGGCCTCTCTGATGGCCGTTTCAGTGTCGTCTGCATCCCCCTCCTCTGCCTTCCCCCCGGGCAGCGATACCTCGCCTGAACGATCCAATAAGTAAAACCCCAGAAACAAATAAGACATGAAAGCGACATGCAGAAGAAGAGAGGATGACGACCGGAATGAGTGGAGAGACTGGAGGAGCGCTTGGTGAGTATGACTCTAAGGTCGCCGTGCTCGTCCTCGAAGAGGCAGATGAGAACAGCAGCCCTCTTTGGCCGGAAGCGGTTCGACGAGGAGAGAACCCGCGGAGGAGAGACGGACTTCGCAAGACCTACAGAGGAGAACACCTTGCCCCGATCATCCAAGTCGCCGCTGCCGACCTCGGCCTCCGCCGGCGTCACCTCCTCCTCCTCCTCCGCCGCCGAAGCATCTCCGGAACTTCGGCAGTCATCGGCCTTGTAGAGCCGGAGCTGTTGGATCAGAACCTGAAGCCTCTGGCTGGCTTCGCCGGGCGCAGCCATCGTCATCTCAGCCTCTCGGGCCTCCGCCGCCTCCGGCTTTCCTTCTCTAAAAGAGTTAAGCACGGGCCGGTTCTAACCAGAACCGGTCCGGTAAGAACCGATTCTGCTCAATCGAACTAGCTCGAAACGGCACCGGTTCCATTAAATCGAAACTAATGTGATTCTTATTTTTTTAATAAAAAAATCATGAGATAGTGCTTGTGTGTTAGATCTTTTAACTAATATTTAGCCTTCTATAAATAAAAAAAATCTATATATTATATAATTTCTCTAACTTTTATCAATTTTAACTTATTTTGCTCTTTAAAAAATTTTTACAAATACATTTAAATAGCTTCCTAATGTCAGTCAGTTGTCATATCTTCCTCAAGTCGCCAGCGGAATGAGGATCGAGATTACATTTCGGAACTCGATCGCCTTTCTCCACTCGATGAGGACTTTAACGAGACTTTATAACCTGATATCGATCTATCTACAAAATGATTTTGAGGCAAGTGTAAATGTTGGCACCTGCACTTTTTCGTCAACTTAATCTTCAAGCATCTCAACAAGTCTCGAACAAAATGTAGTAAGATATGAGAGTTTTTTTAAATTAAAAATTAAACTTAATACAATCCGGAGAGACTCGATTACATTGCTGTTGTAAAATTTGCAAAAATCAATACTCGTACACATAGGGTAGTACAAATGATGAGATTGGTACATTTAAGAAGCACTTTATTAGATTTCACACATTTGATGAAAAAATTGATCAACTCATTACTGTAGAGCTAAACCAAATATAACTGTAGATCTATACCATAGTCGTTTAGAAATGATAAGGCACACCAAAATTTAGTTTGATTCATTATATGAACTGAACAACCTTTCACAATGTATGAAAAGAAAATATTCTTAGAATATATTATTTAGTATTTACAATCTCGATATAATCATATTTTTAGGCATACATTTAAAAAAAACTATATGTCAATGAATGAAAAATATTGAAAATCTCCCATTCAACACTTCACTAATATTACTTGTAGGGTTAATTTAACTTCCGATATTTGGATTAGCATAAATGGGGCAAGTTACTAATTGTTACTTGTTATTAGATCAATGGATAATGAAAAATACAGAAATGCATATTCTCATTAGATATATTAAATGAAGCTCATATAAATTCTACTATTTTTACTTTCATTCGAAATATGTGTAAAATTTATGACATAAAAAATAAAAAAATTTATGTTATTTTAGATAATGTTTCGAATAATAATTCTAAAGTTAATTTCTTTCAGCAATTTCTAAAATCTCGTATTTACAGATATCCTTTTTATGTCAGATGTGCATACCATATTACAAATTTATGTATTTCTGGTGCTTTTAATTTCGAACATTTGATTATTAATAAATTTATACATGCTGTAAAATGAATTTGCTTGAATTCAAATGTTAAACGTGAATGGAAACGTATTTATATAAGTGTAGGAAAAAGTTATATAAAATTTCCATTACTAATTGAAATTAGATGGATTTCAGTTCATTTATTCGCGATTGCTTTTACCATATGAAGATTTACTTAATACCTTTTATAATTTGTATACAATTAACTATGACCTTCAATTGTGTTTTTATGATTGAATTTTTTTCTGAAAGGTTTTCAACTTATTATTTGATTTTACCTATTTTTTGTCTTACATTTTCTAAATATTTTAAAAAAATTTAGAGTTTAAATCAGATCCAATTTTTAAAACTTTTGTTCTAATATGGAACTTAAAAAAGAATGAGAAAAATATCACTTTTATATTCTATAGCTGATATACTTGATCCACGCTAAAGAACTGAAATTATTGAATCTTTTTAATTAGAATATTTTAATTTCTTAAGGAATAGTACTGATATCGAAAAGATATCAGTTTTTATAACTCTCTAAAATTTATTTTTTCTTTATTACAATAAGCAAGTTATGAGTATGAGTGTGAGACATGTGGAGATACAAGCAGAAATATAAAAGAAATCCGACATTTTTAACGTTCTTAAGTCAGTGGTAGTGAAGAGATCTTTTACTTCAAAGAAAAACCTATTGGCGAGCAATACACGACAATGAGTCAAGCTCTTACAAAATTGAATGAGTTGTAGTTTTATTTACACCTTGAGGAAAAATTTAACGATGATGCGAGCTTATTGAAATGGTGAAAACGTTTATCAAAATAATACTCCATTCTATTTGCTGTGACTTGAGGTGTTCTAGCGGCACAAACATTAACTATAGTATATGAGTCAGCTTTCTCCAACATAGAAAGAATAATAAGAAAGTACAGATTATCTGCTATAACCCTTTACATACTTATTTATTTACAGAATTAGTTTACTGCCAATTCACAAAAATAACACCATAAGTTTGTGGACGAATTCAAAAAATAACAATTTAGAAAAAGAAGAGGAACACTCTAGTTTGAAAATTTAGTAATACCTAATATCCTATCAATGTCATAGATGTTTGAAAATTTTAAAAATTTATAAATTATTTTAAAATGTCTTATCAACATTAAAAATACAGGAGAAATTTAGTCTAATTTAAAAAAAAATGTGTAAATGTCATAAAAAAAATTTATGTGATAGGTTTGTAAAAGTCTCTTAAATTTGAACTTTGGAAATTTTACTAATTTTTTATAAAAACATTTATTAATTTTTACAAAAGTATACTATTTTTTACAAGAAAATATAACTTGTTTTTATGAGTTTACTTTTGAAGATATTCCTATTTTAGATTTGCATTTTACCAATTATGAAAATATGTCAAATTGAAAATTGAGATATACTTAAAAATTCTCATCTGACTAATGAAATAATGATGATTAGTATTATTATTTTATTTTTTGGCACGATTAACATGAATTGTTTTAAAAAATTCGAAGATCAAAAATTTGAAAATCTTGATTTAGATGTTTGATACATGAATGTGAATGTTCATTATAAAATATACATTACATTAGAAACATGGGTAATAATATATGCATGTTTATTTGATGATTTTTAAATTATTTTATAGTAATAATTTTATACTATATAAATTTCGCTCAACTATCAAATTTATCAATTTTTATTTAATATTTAAATTAAATTTTAATATAAAAAATTAACAATATTTTTTATTTTACACAAATATTAATATTAAAATATATTTTATTTCAAATCTAGTATATTTTTTAATATAAATTTATTTAAAATTACAAATATGTTATGAAATTTATATAAATATATAACAGATATTTCTATCGTAAATCCTAAGAACCTATTTGTTTTGAAGTTAAAAACTAACCTAATTTAATTTTAATCTGACATATCACATCACACATAAAATTTAATATTAAAAATTATTTTTATTTCATATTCTACACATATTACTAAAATAATAACTAACTAACGTCACATCCCTCACATATCCCAACATAATAACTAACTTTATATCACATCTCTCACATATTTCAATATAATAATTAATTTTATTTCACATCATTCACAATTTTTAATAAAAAAATATTTCTATTTAAATTTAATTATAATCTTATTAAATTTAACTTTATAAACAAACAGGCTATAAACATTAATCTTGATAATTAAAAAATTTCAGAACTAACCCTGTTTCAAAAAAAATTTCTGAATGAAACTCTTTCATCCCACACGGAACACCTAAAAAAACTTTTTCAAGTATAACATTAACAAATAACTTTTTCGACGAGCAATATTTTGAAATAACTTTCTTGATGAGCAAGTATAACCAAAAGATAACTTGTCCGGCTGTTCTTGGAATCCCTTATTGAAGAAATCCTTATTTTAGGATCACTTTATTGAAGAATTCGTTCAATAAAGTTCCTAAATGCCTTCTTTGCGGAATCTACAATATGATGACTACTTTATCTTTAAAGCAAATGTGTGTTGTTCTTCCTAACAAATATTTTGTTGGTGCCTTGAAAGGGTGTTCATAATGAGAATTGAGGTAATTGAGAATGTGTTCTTCTTCCAAAATATAAGAAAAATGATGCTATGCAAATCGTTCGTGGTTATTTGAAATCGAAGAAATGTGAATGCTCTTACCTTTGACTGAAGGAAAGAAACACCACATTCCTGATCGGAGAAAGACAAGGTTTGCTCTTTGGAGGAAGAAGGGACGAAGAGAAACTTAGAAGAAAAGTACTTCATTTGACTCTATTTCTTTCACCTCAGCCAAATTGGAGTCTTCCTTATTGGGGTACTACTTCCCGCTTCAAGTTTAAGGCTACATTTCTCCTTTTCATAGGAAGAAAAGATACAAATGACAGGCTAATTTGATTCTTAAACTATACTTTCATCATTTTTTTAATACATTCAATGATCCCTAATATACAAAAGTACTTTGATTGTACCTTTTGTGTCTCATTCATCCTTATTCAATTACTAGTGTAACTTGTTCCCAATTGTCATTGTCGCCTAGGCAGATCTCGAGCTTTATCGAGTGAAGGTGGTGAGCTTCTTGATTGCCTCTTTTCTATTAACAAGAGATGTACATTAATGTCAAGACCTTTGCTTCTTTCAACTTTAGATATCCTCAAAGTCGACACCTCCTCTTTCAAACATATCATCAAGGTTTTATTCTCTCTCCTCGTACTAGTAGTTTATAATGAAGTTTGGTTCTCTAAAGTTGAGTTATAGTCAATCTAGATGCTTGGTTTTTCTCTTGATTGAGACGAGCTCGGAGTTGAAGAATGTTCTATTTTTCTCTGAAGGAAAGAACTAGCCTTTGTGATTGAGAAAAAAAACCTTGCCTTTAGACTTCGAAATCTTTGGACTTCTGAATCATTAGACCCTTGAAGCTCTTTTTGGATCTTTTGATTTTCATGAAACTCTAAACCATTGAACCTCTTCAATGTCTGAATCTTCCTGCCAGATCTTCAAGGTCAGTTTTTGCTTGCCCAAGAAGTAGTTTGAGACTTGACACTATGCCCGTTAAATCTCGAGATCGATCTCTCGAGGTGTTGGCATTAAAAGTTGACTTCTCAACGTATTTTTGCAAAGCTCAATGGTGGGACACCAGGTCTTAAATTCTTATCATTATATGGTCCCTCATTTGGTTAGACTCGGCATTAATTGGAGCATCAAGACGTTCATACTTTGGTCCCAAGCCTCCTTTTTTTCCAAACAATTCTTGAAGAATCTACTAGAAATTGAGCATATGTTACGTAGGCATAGCTAGGGGCGAGAGTTTAGCCCAAAGATTGATAATTGTCCGATATCTTGATCAATATTTAGATTGAATTAAGCTCGGCTCAACTTTACTGGGCCGAGTCCTGAGCCATAATCGGATCGGATCAAATCGACTTGACTTCATCTCAATTTTTAATACATTCACTCATCTATTATTATTATTAATTACTTGTATATAATTATGATTCTAATTGTGGTTAGAATATCTATTTTCTTATCTTATAGATATGATTAACTCAATTTTAAATCCTAACAAAGTCAATTTTTTTTTAAAAAAAAAAACAATTCTCACGAAACTTGAGTTAGCTCAACTAAAGCTCGAGCAAGTTCCAAATTGAGATGAATGACTGAACTCGAACTCAGATCGTTCTTACCGTAGGCATAGCATATTTCAGGTCTTACGTAGCAAGAAAAGGCCTTAAAAAATTGAAAAAAAGTAGGAATGTGTGGGCGTCGTCTCTCTTTCTTCTTATTATTGGGCCCACAGGAACGATCATAAGCTGCCGAACGCCCGATCCGGTGCATCACTCGAACGCAATAATTTCTCGAAGTCACATGAACACATGGTGCTCATGGCTCACAAGAACTATTTGCTGGGTTCTCTCATTCATGCTTTTCTGCAGTGTTCCACTGTAGCTTTGCTGTTGGTGGCGGTAGGCAGAGCAGAAGGGTGGTCGAGCGGAGCTGGCAATGGCACTGTTGGAGTTTGATGCCAAGGCTTTTCTGACGACGGGAGGAAGAAGACGACCTGCTCAACTACTACTAATTAATCAGCTGGAACTGCAAGCTCCAAGTTCCGAGGAGAAGATGGGGGACGCGCAGCAGTTCCGGCGGCGCCCGGCGGGCGAGGCCGGGGAGGAGCAGATCGGGCGCATTGTGCGCTCGACGGGGCGCAAGGACCGGCACAGCAAGGTTCTGACGGCGAAGGGGGTGCGGGACCGGCGAGTGCGGCTCTCCGCGCGCACCGCCGTCGAGTTCTACGACGTCCAGGATCGGCTGGGCTTCGACCGGCCGAGCAAAGCCGTCAGCTGGCTCATCGAGAACGCCAAGCCCGCCATCGACCGCCTCGCCCAGCTCGATCCCCTGCCGCAATTCACGCTCAATCCGCCCGCCGCTGCGGCAGGCGAAAAGTCCGTCAATGCCTTCGAAGACCTGATCATAGCTCCCGGGCATCAATTGCTTTTCACCGGCGACGGCGACGGCGGCGGCGACCGGGGATACCAGTACGGCACGGCGGCGCAGAGCCAGTTTTTCGCGCAGAGGGGAACCCTTCAGTCCAGTTATCCCGCCTGGGTCCCAGCGGCGTCCGATCACTACATGACAGAGGATCGCCGGAGCTCGTCATCGGCGGTTCTGACCGCCGTAGTTTCTGGCGCTGCTGGTGTTGGATTCTCTGGGTTTCACATTCCGGCGAGGATGCAGGAAATGGAGGACGAGAATCTGCTGCTTCCTCCACGCCATTCATGGAAAGAGAGCAGCTAAATTCCTCCGTTTTCCTTCAATCTTCGATCAATTAATTGGTTTCATCTTTTAATTTGTGCCGTTGAAGCTCCTCCTTCCTTCTTGTTTGACTGCCGCCCTTATAAGCATTATCAGTTGAAGAGTTGGATTCAGTGTAGTTAATATTGTGTTGCTATATTATTTAAGGTTTGATTACTTTCAGTAGAGTTAATCTCTAATTAATTTATAATTCACAATTTTATAATTATTGCATGAAAAATTCAAACAATAATTTTCATCAACATCTAAACAAATATTCTATTTTAAAAATTTTATTCTTTTTTTCCCCTATCTTTCTCACTCCCTCCTTCCCTCCACCCTCACCACCTCTCTGCAGCAACGGTGGCAAGATAGTGAGATGACTGGCAAACGAAAGAATGATAAAAGAGAATACGTAATAATATATTTTAAAGAATTTAGAAAAATATTAAAAATAAAATTAAAAATTTATTAATGAGAATTACAGAAAAATATTATTTGAAAATTTTAAAAAATTATAAATCAAAATAAAGCGCGGGCATAGAATTATTCACTTTTCTGTAGAGCGCAGTTCCTCACGTGGAGAGAGCAACACGTGTATTTAACGATTGTCGTTGCCATTAATCTAAATCGATGCTGGCAAGCAAGAGTGTACGGAAGACTATTGCGGGGACTATTTTGGAATATTTCCAAAAGAGTATAACATTATAATTGCAAATGATCTGAGCTGAGCCCAACATTAGTCTTTTAAGTTCTCGTTCATTTACTACAACTAAACTCGCGATTAAACTTATTTGAACTTGATTCACGAACAAAAGTGTACACTTTAATATTTGAGCTTGGTTTATATAATTCGTTAACGAGCCCACTAATGTATTCACGAACTATTTACACTTAGATTCAATGTCGCATCCCAACCATAAATGTGGCACTTAAAGGCATTAGAAATTCTGTTTATCTATCATCGTTCACGATGTCTGAATCATCGTACGTGAGGTTTGCCTAATTATGCTCATCTTTGCTTTTGCAGAATTTTTCAACTATCGAGGATAATATATGACTTCATTCCGCTCATGTCGGCCACGATAGTTGATCATCTATAATATTTGCTGTCAAATAGCTGGATGGAGACTGCCACACCACGTCAACATCTTGTATGCGCAATTCCCGCTACAGAACCTTTTTTATTTTAGGGAGTCGCAGATTTTCAATCACCAGCAACGAGTTATCCGGTTCCCAACAACCTAATAAATAAAGAATCCACGTGGTTTCTTCTTGACGCCAGCAACGATCTCCTTGAACTGGTGGTTACAGTCTGTTTTAACCTGGAACTTGTAGAGTACTGCCTTAGCTCATCTATAAATATCTTTTGGCAGAGATTCAGAGAAAGATGATCATCATCAATACACAATTAGAGAACTCATTCAACCATTTTAGAGAGAAACAACTTTTGTATTCTTTCTCTTTCTTCTTGTATCGATCTTTTGATCAAATCTTTAAGTTCTAGTGAAAGTTTTTTATCTTACTTCTAAGTGGATATAGGAGAAGCCATCCCTGAACCATCTTACATCTTTGTGTACTCTTCTGGATAATTTTTTGCTCACTATGCCAGTGTTTTAGGCAAAAAACGTTGCTGCTAATTCTCAGAACTCTCTCTTTCTCCGTCAACACGTACTCACTCATATATATCTAAATTCATAAACACAAACTATAGACAAGTATTTATATATAAAAAATATTAATACATTCATAAACGGACTTATTATCATAATTAATCATGAAGTTTCTTATTAGTAACAAATAAGAAATACTAAAACCTCCAAAAAAGGCTAAAGAACATTATATCGAGCTTTATAATAAAAAATATTCAAGAACCTCACATGAATTATTCACAAGCATCAACGAGCCGAATGCTAGTATGTTCCAATCCGTTCATTCACTAATCGAGTTTTTAAAACTATGTTTATGCTTATTTATTATTATTGACGAACCTAACACAAATTAACTCTTATCAAATCAAATATCAAGCTATTCGTCAAATGCTTAGTTCATTTACAGCACTAAACATTCTAAACTATTTGTACAATAAAATGCATAGGACTAATACAAAAAAGACCTCTGAAAAATATGGCACTACGTGTGTGTATATGTATGTATTTATGTAAATTATATTTATATTAATGAATGCATATATATATATATATATATGAAAAGAAAATGTTATTTTGCCTATATGCCACAGAAAGGAAAAGAAAGAAAAAGAGAGAGGGTCACTCGTTTTCATCGTCATTAAAGCCAACTAGAATTCTCGTGTAGCAATGATGAAAAAGACAAAAAGATTGTTGCTTTTGCTTACGTGATAATGGCATCATAAAATTTTAATTGACTTCAACGCTTTCGATGATTTACTGGGGCTACATAGCATTTTGCAACGTCGAATATCTACTATTCGATGTTCAAATATCTACTATTCGATGTTTGAATATCTACTATTCGATGTCGAACACATCAAAGCAGGCTATTTGTGATTGACTGAATGCTTTTTTTGGGACAAACGGATGGAGTGTGAAGGGCTAAAAATAAGAGGCAATAAGAAGGGATAATCTTTATATTGATTCCACTGATTACTGAAAAACACAACACCTTGGTGCTTAAATTGCAATATAAAATGCATACCTGTAATGAATGAAAACTATACTTTGGCAGAGAGCGTGCTCATGGAGGTAGATCTTCCAGGTCCCATCAACATTCTCGCACTTGTAACCAGAAGCCCAAGCATCAGTTTCATCAAAACAACAGAAGGCATAGCTGCAGAATAAATTCGACATCATACTGTTTCAGATGTGTTAACAACAATTTCGCCGGCATTAAACTTCGGACAATGCATTATACAACAACAACAACAACAACCAAGCCTTAATCCCACTAGGTGAGGTCGGCTATATGAATCCTTTGTTTCCATTGCGCTCTATCAGTTACCAAATTCTTATCTAAGTTTAAGTAACTAAGATCACTCCTTATAGTTTCTTGCCATGTCTTCTTTGGTCTCCCTCTTCCTCTTTGTACATGGGCAAAATCCAGTAACTCAATTTTTCTAACTGGAGCTTCAATTGGCCTACGATTTAGATGTCCAAACCATCGAAGCCGACTTTCTCTAAGTTTATTCTCAATTGGTGCAATACCAACTTTCTTTCGGATATACTCATTTCTCATTCTATCCTTTCGTGTATATCCACACATCCACCTTAACATTCTCATTTCTGCAACATTTATTTTATTTGTATGTTTCTTCTTTGATAACAACAACAAAATAACTATAATCCCAACTACTTAGAATCTGCTATAGGGATCTCTCTTTTCTATTCAGACATAAATAAAGAGTGACACGGCCCTTACTCTTTTTAATATCGTTACCTGGATTCCCTCACATCCACTTACAGTTCTTCACAGTAAACTTTGAATAATGCATTATGTAAGGTAAAAATATATTATTCATACTCGATATAGGTTTGACTTTGCTTTCTGGCTGTCTCACTCCGAACACCTCATTTCTTACGATATCTTATAAAAAAAGAGAGAATGGACTTTTCCAGTTATATGCAGCATTGTATGATATGAAAAAAAACAAACTTCGCCAGCATGAAGTACTTCGAAACGGGTTAGCTATACAGATTTACAAACAAAAACAGAATAATTAAATAGCAAATTCATAAAAGTACATGCAAAATAATGATTACTAATACACGTTAGACAAATAAAATCTGAGCAAATTGAGAAAGCGCCTGCATCTATAGTCCACAGCAAAATATCAAGAGGCATGCGCAATAAGAATCCTGGTTAAATATGGTCAACGTAGAACTTCCCTCACAGTTGGGTCTACTTATGGCCGACATCAAATTTAGCAATGAAAAACCCAATTGTATCGAGAGATGCAGACGGGTCAAATCTCTGAACTAGCTCTGCTTCTCTTTGTGTTAGCCAAACCCTATGGGAAAAACATCATAAAGCACAAATCACTACAGTAGAAATCATATGCAATAACTCTAACTACATTGCAGTTCATAAATATTATGCCGCATGCATATTCTGCTCTCTGAAAGTTAGAATAACAATCGAATATGAAAATGATTGTCTGGACAAGTTCAAAATAATAGCATGTCAGTGGCCTTAAGCTTTCTACAACCAAAAAAATGAGGTTCATCTTGTTTGTACTTGGCACCCAATTTACTGTACTCACCACTTGGATGGTGGTACTTACCAGTAACCAACTAGTATGCAACCATTTCTTGCTAGTTGCTTATCACTTTACTGTTTGTATTACCATTGTGTATTTGCTCCTATATTTTTCATATTAAAGCTTGTCACAACAAAAAAATAAAATGTGTCTCATGCTCATATTCCCTTTTTAAATATACAATATCTTTTGAAGTATTTAAATAAATCATTTTTATTTTACTCATTCATCGTACAGAAGTTAATCACAATTGGTAACTGTGATTTAAAGTTGTTACCAGAAGCTCTGAGGGGACTTATGCAATATCGAGGAAGCTTATGAGTTATATTTTCGATATGCTTTCGAAGTTGGATTTAGTGTTCGAAGAAACCATAACTCATACAGGCCAAGAACAAAAAAGCTAACGATTAAAAATTTTGTATGTTCCAAGGTTGGCTTCAACAACAGCGATACCAAGAAAATAAAGAAATCAGCCTTCTCCAGATTAGATGCAAGATGTAAATGTTGTGCCATGATTCAACTTAAAGATAATCTTGAAGGCCTTTGGATGATTCATAATTTTACTGAAGAACATAACAATGAATGCACAAACACCTACTAAGATTTTGATCGGGCTATTCATGAAGTAGATTCTAGTTTTTTGCAGACAAGCAATAGTATTAAAACAAGAGATGCATATGCCTTTTTATTACACTAAGCTGGTGCTGTAAAAAATATTGGATTCTCAAAATGTGATGCGTATAATTTTACGAGCCAAGAACGATTATAGCATATGGAGGCTGATAATACCTTTGGCCTTCTTAGCTTATTTAAAGAATGCCAAAGAAGTGATCCTTTATTTGAGCAAGATGTAAAGTTGGATAAAGAACAAAGACTTAAATTTTTTATGGGCAAAAGGAAGATGCAAGATGAATTATAATGCATTTAGCAACATCATTATTTTTGACACTAGTTACTACCTGAATAAGTACAATCTTGATTATGCACCAATAATTGAAGTGAATAATCATAGGAGTAATGTGCTATCCGGTGTTGCCTTCTTAGTTTATGAAACTGTAAACTCATTTAAATGATTGTTTCAGACCTTCATATCAATGACAAATGGTAAACAAGTTATTATAATTTTTACTGATCAGGATTAAGTGATGGGAAGAGCAATACAAAACATACTATTAAATATGAAATACTAGCTGTGTCAATGGCACATCTGCAATAAGCTCTCATTAAAAGTCCATGAATTCAATGGTAATGAATGAATTCAATGGTAATGAACGAATTCAATGGTAATGAACAGGTTCAACATCTTTTCTACAATTGTTTGACTCACTGCACATCACGGGATCAATTTGAATTAAAATGGTCTAAAATGATAACTAACGAATCATTAGAAGGAAACGATTGATTATGGGGTTTATACAAAATTAGGTAAAAATGGTCAACAACATTTAACAGAAATATGCTTGATCTAAGTATTTTATCTACGCAAAAGAGTGAAAGTACTAATAATGTATGTTATAATATTTCCAAGGCTACTACTAGTCTCACTTATTACTTTCTTGGATTGGATTGGAGAAACGAATTTATCTCGGCAATACAAGGATGGTGAAAAGGATTTTAAATACAAACAAAGCAACGTGACTCCAGCAATAAACCATTCGCCTCTATTTAAGCAGACACAAAAGGCATATATTATAAAAATATACAGTATTTTTGAAAAAGCATTAATAAAGGGAGCGTGTGGTTTATACACATTTGAAGTTGTTCAAATTGACCACACAAAGGTGTTTAGAGTTGCAAAATTTTGTTATATGACAATAATGTCTTTGAGGTTCATTTATATATAGACCTGCAGTATATTAGGTATAGTTGTCAAAAATGAGAAATAGTTGGGATACTTTGTAGCTATGCTTTTAAGGTAATGATTGTCATGAATGTAATGATTCTATTTGATCATTATATCTTAAAACATTGGACTAAAGACGCAAAAAGGACAACACAGTCTTATTCCATCGAATCCCAATAATCAACAACAGCTACATTTTTGCAATTATGCTACTCGACTTGCATACCAGGTCATTTTAAAGGCATACAGAGCAGAAGAAACAAAGAGTTTATTCATAAATTAACTCCCAAATTTGAATGCTACAATAGTCTTTGAATTTTGAATCTTCTTCACAGAAAAATAGCAAGATATGTAGATACACTACATGAACAATCTGTGAAAGATCCACCAAAGACGAGGCCAAAGGGCATCTCCAGTGCACGACTCAAAGGTCACTGGGAAAAATACAGAAATAAAAAAGATTAAAAATTATTTTGCTCATCTATTTTTCACTGTATATTGAATCTTTCATTTTTAACATGAATATTTCATTTCAAAATGAAAAGACCACGAGTAGGCAAACAACAAAGTTGAATATTGCAAAAATTTAGAACAACAATGATGAACCAATCAAGGCGCCCTTACCAGCACAAGAAGCAGAATATATTTGGCCATATGTTATTGATCTAAACACACCAAATTGCTATATGATGGAGGGGAATTACTATGAATTGCATCAATCAAAGCAACCTTCGTTATTTTCCATAAATCTAACCTTTGTTATTTGTGTACTAGAACTTTGTAATACATTAAGCGGTTGCATCAGCTTTAAAATTACTAACTTTACAGTATTGGTTCCTTCCTTGTCTTTATTGATATTTTAACTTTGATATTTTGACAATGAGTTTAAATTAACCTATTACTGATTTGTGTAACAGTTGATTGTGTAGGCTTGAATCGGGTCAAGCTAATGTTAAACAAATGAATTGTTATGATACGAGTAAAAAAATCGTGGATGAGGATAAGTCAAAATGTGATAACTATTTTGCATAAAAATAATCAAAGCAATCAATATCCTCAAGATGATGTCGAGTCAACAGAGCAACTTGAAGATAAGCCCACATTTTTTATTTTGTTTTGACTTTGATAAATATCTTTGTAATATTGATTTATCAAGTATGTAAAGTAAATAGAAGAAAAATAGAGACTAAGGTTATGAATCTGAAATGATAGGTTCCAGTTGATATAGGTTTAAGCTGAGATCCTTTTAAATTCTCTGTAAGCAGATGTTTATTAGTGCAAGCATTGGTAGACCAAGTTAGCAGACCAAGATACTTAATCAAGTTGGTCGACCTATAACAGAGACTTTGAAAAATAATTTATTTACAAGGTTAGTCGACTAAGTTGGTCTGCCAAGCCTTTGGTAAACCAAGTTGGCCTACCAACAACTGTCCGTTGCGCCTGATTTTGGAATATTTTTGAATTTGGTTGACCAATTTGATCGATCAATTGCTATTACAGCTGATACATTCCCAGCCATTTTTAATTCCTTTTTGGGATGATTTTGACTGTTTGTTTGAGTTGTTTAGAAAGTGTTTAAATAGTTTTGATGGGAGATTTGTAACAGGTGCTAGAAAAATATTTGTGTTCATTCTCAAGTGATTCAAAAGTCAATCTAAATGCTCTAACCTCTAGTGCTCAGCTACAAAGGGTGATCTTTCAAGATTGCCATAAGTCCTCTTCTAAATCTTGGAAGAAAAGATTGTATATTTCTTCATTTCTGGTAAATAATTGTTCATTTTTAAAAGTATTTTAATTTTTTTAAAAAAGAAAATAAATTATTGTTTGTTATTTAGGTAGTATGATTTCTCGAGTGAATCAACTAGAGACCATTGCATTCAGTATCTATCTGATATTACGAAAGAGAGTATACATTCTGCATAGTATATTTTCATGCCTTTATATCGGAACAATCATTGGATTCTTCTTGTCTGCAATTAAAGGGCAAGAAGTTTATTGTTTTTTATTCAGTAAGAAATCTAAAAAGGAAAGATCCAGCTAAAAATAGTTGGTAAATAGTTATTAGTTATTATGGAAAAATAGTTGCTAGATAGTTATTTCATTTTTACGACTTCTTACAGAAAAACAAAAACAAAAATTGGAATATCAACTACAAAATAGAAATTCTAAGATAAGAGAACAACCTTGATTGTGGAATATTTGTAATGAAGTATATGGAGAGGTTGCTCGACAACTCAAGACTTGAATGGAAATAAAAAAATTATGAGCATTGGCAATCAAAAATGAAAATTTTCTGGACAAAGATTGCCTATGAGTTAATTGTTATGGGAAATAGTTTAACGATAACTAGTAGTTGATTGTAAATTAGAATATTTAGTAGTTCCTCACTTGCAATTGTATTTTATGGTCTGTGTCAACTTGTTTTTAATTTCATTGTTATTGTCAACGCAATAGCATATGACTTTATAATTTAGTGTGAACTGTAACTTATTGTCAATTGTGTCAGATAGAAGTTTTAGTACATTCACACACTTACTATGTCTTTAATTGATTTGTTTCTCAATATAATTACATTCAGTCACTATGTATTTAATTGATTTAATCATTGTCTCTAATTGATTTATCATATAACTGCAAGAGTTGCGTGCTCACCAGTATATAAACTATACTCACATACGTCATGTCAGGTACTTACCATGTTCCTAGGCATTGTGTAACTAATGCAGGTTATGCAAAAAAAATATATTATAAACTATACTTACCTATGCAATGTACTTAGCTTCAGGAATTGCACACATGGCAATATAATAGGTACTTAATTATGTAGTGTGCAGTACTGATCATGTTTCATAAGGACAATGATAGGTGTAGGTAGTATTCAGGGTATGCAAGTAGTGTAAAATAAGTAATTATCATTTGTGTTATACTTCATGGAGTTGAGTACACAGCAAATATGTAATCTTACTCAACGATGTTATATATGCACTAAGCATATTTATTTATAATATAACTGATATAGGTTGTGTCAAGTTAGTAATTTTAAGAAACTGATGCAATCACTTAATATATTACAAAATAACAAACGTTAGATCTCTGAAAAAGGTTATGAATTTAAGTTTTTTGATTGATGCAATCCATATTAATTCCCCTCCGTCATACAACAATTTGGTTCTTTAGATCAACAACAGATGGCCAAATATCCACTACTTCTTGTGCTAGTAAAATCACCTACATCGGTTCATCATTGTTCTAAATTCTGTAATATTCGACTTTCGTTGTTTGACTATCATGGTCTTTTCATTTTAAAATGAAAGATTAAACATGTATTGAAAAATAGATGAGCAAAATAATTTTTAATCTTTTTTTATTTTTGTATTTTTCCTAGTGACCCTCGAGTCGTGAACTAGAGATACCCTTTGGTCTCTTCTTTGGTGGATCTTTCACAAAATGTTCATGTGATGTGGCGTATCTTGAGTACATATCTTACTATTTTTCTGTGAAGGAGATTCAAAATTCAAAGACTACTGTAGCATTCAAATTTGAGAGTTAATCTATGAAAAAACTCTTTATTTCTTCTACTCTGTGTGCCTTTAAAATGACCCGGTATGCAAGTTGAGTAGCATAATTGCAAAAATATAACTGCTGTTGTTGATTGTTGGGATCTGATGGAATAAGACTATGTGTAGTACATTTTGCATCTTTAATCCAATATTTTAAGATATAATGATCAGATAGAATCGTTACATTCATGATAGTCATTATCTTAAGAGCATGACTATAAAGTATCCTACCTATTTCTCATTTTTTACAGCTACACTTGATATACTGCAGGTCTATATAGAAATGAACCTCAAAGATATTATTGTCATAAACAAATTTTGCAACTCTAAACATTTGTGTGGTCAATTTGAACAATTTCAAGTGTGTATAAACTGCAATCTCCCTTTACCAATGTTTTTTTCAAAAATACTACATACTTTTATAATATATGCTTTTTGTGTCTGCTTAAATAGAGGTGAATGGTTTACTGCTAGAGTCGCGTTGCTTTGTTTGTATTTAAAATTCTCTTCACTATCCTTGTATTGCCGAGATAAAATTGCTTCTCCAATCCAAGAAAGTAATCAGTGAGAGCAGCAGTAGCCTTGGAAATATTATGACATACATTATTAGTATTTTCACTAGTTTGCGTAGATAAAATACTTAGATCAAGCACATTTCTGTTAAATATTGTTGACCATTTATGCCTAATTTTTTATAAACCTTATAATCAATCGTTTCCTTCTAATGATCTGTTAGTTATCATTATAGACCATTTTAATTCAAATTGATCTCGTGATGTGCAGTGACTCAAACGATTGTGGAAATGATGTTGAACCTATTCATTACCATTGAATTCATGGAGTTTTAATAAGAGTTTATTGCAGATGTGCCATTGACACGAACAATATCTCGTATTTAGTAGCACATTTTGTATTGCTCTTCCGATCGCTTAATCCTAATCAATAAAAATTGTAATAACTTGTTTACCATTTATCATTGAAATGAAGGTCTTAAACAACCATTCAAATGAACCTACAGTTTTATCAACTAGGAAGAACACATAACTCCGAAGATTATTCACTCCAATTATAGGTGTAAAAATAAGATTATATTTATTCAAGCAGTAGCTGATATGAAAAATGATGACGTCGCTAAATCCATCATAATTCATCTTGCATTTTCCGTCGACCATAAAAAATTTAAGAGTTTCTGTTCCTCATCCAACTTTACATTCCACTCAAATAAAGATCACTTTTTCGATGTTCTTTAAATAAGTTAAAGCTAAAGATATCACTAGCCTCCACACGCTATAACTATTCTCAGATCATAAAACACAATAAATAATGCAACGTGATTGGTGAGTATCACTATCCAAGTGGTGAGTACCGTGAGCTGGTTGCCAAGTACAAACACAATAAATCTCATTTTTTAGTTGTGAAACGCTTCAATATGGAAAATAGTTGAACAAATACATAGAAAATAGGAACAATATAATAAGATATGACTAAGTACTAGCTAGTTATTGTTAAGTATCGCTATTCAAGTGGAGGGCACTGCTATCCAAATGGTGAATACCGTGAGCTGGGTGCCAAAAACAAATATGATAAATCTCATTGTTTGGTTAAGGAGAGCTTTAATATGAAAAATAGATGAGCAAATATATAACAGTAATACAAACAGTAAAGAAGTAACTAACAAGAAATAGTTAAGTACTAGCTGATTACTGGTGGGTACCACTATCCAAAATGGTGAGTACCGTAACCTGTGTGCCAAGTACAAATACGATAAATCTCACTTTTTGGTTAAGCTTTAACATGAAAAATAGAAGAGCAAATACACAAAGGAAGTTTCAAAAAAAAGATTAAAAAAATACACAAATAGAATACAAACAGTAGGCCTAGCAATAAGAAAAACTAACCTACTCCACTAGCAAATCTTCTATTCTATTTTTAGGCACCTATCGGAAATAAGAATAAGACAAAATAATGCCACTTAAAGTCCCAAGCGGAATAAATCCATCACAGAGTGGATGAATACTGCTTGACATTGAGAATTTAGAGAAACTGACAAGAATTTTGTAGAAGAATATAAAATAGAATGAAAAATGCAGCAAAATAAAGAACGCAAGAATAAAGAATAGAATTGAAAATGCAGTAGAATAAAGGACGCAAGTGAAATTTTGATTCCTGCTTCAAAATTCCACCCATTTTAATATAATATTAATATCTCAATCAGTGAGTTATTGGCGCTACAAAGCTCCATCTCTGCCAACCCACCATCTCGGCTTTGTCTGCATCCCGTCGCACGCACATAGGAGTGGGCCCCAATGAGCCATGCGGTGACAGCTCATTGGCTCCTAGAGGGCTGAGCTAGAGCACTACTCAAACAAAAAAAATTCTCTATAACAATAATGATTATAATAGCATTTAATTTGTAAATTGTAATTTATGATATAGTTCACATATATTTACATTAAGAACAAAATGTGCAGAAAAATAATTGAATTTATAGCCAACAATGACGATATTAGACACGCTAAATAAAGTTATACACAAAGCTCGACTCTAAATAAAGTTTCCCACCTTGATGTGTTCAGTGAGATGACATCAAGTGATGACTCTATAGTTAAATAACTTAAATTCAATAGATTAAGTTCTAACATATCCATGTGTCATATGATAAAAGTTACTATATACAAAAAAATTTAAGATTTTCACTATGAGAATTTAACACTAAGAATGGTGGATGACCATTTTATGTATGTATTTCACTACAATATGGGAAAATAAAGTAACAAGGTCAAGTGATCAACCTTACTTAGGCAATTCCAACGAGGCCCTTTTCTTCCCAGCAGAAAAAAAGTTCCTCCCTCAGCCTTATACTCCTATCCCAAGCTATAAAAAGGAATAGTATCTCAACCATATCTACAGATAAATCTCTGAAGAGTTTGGAGGAATTAAGCACACATCATCATCCATCAATAGAAGCTATGCTATGTTGCACAAATTGCATGACACTCTATCCCAATATGACATGTAAGTTTACTAACACATTAACAACAAAATGGGAAAAAAAACATACTCAGAATGTTTGCCACGAAAGTGTTCGCACTTGCCCATGAGACCAGGTCCGCCAACTCTTGGATTCTGAAACATTTTATACAAAACGGAGCACCATATAATAAACATTATTCAAAAAGAATCCAAATGAATTCTCTTATACTATATTATATATGGAATGGGTACCATAAGCTGGTTAAATATAGTATTTTATTTTTGCCTTTGTTACTTATCTATAAGTTGATTAAATTTTATGCATTCTCTTATACCTTTGTTACTTATCTATAAGAATAAAGACAGGCTAGCTGACTCTGAAATTAAGACATTTGAGAAAAATTACCTGGGGGGCTAAAGAGAGAAACCTGTATTTGTCCAAAGCATACCGAACTAAAGCCTCATTCTCACCAGGATTTATTGTGCAACTACAAACAAAATACATCAAATTACAAAGCTCACGTATGAATTTCAATATATCACATAAAAAGCTTAACACCAAAATAGGCAGAGCAAATACATAACTTGCAGGACCAAAACCTTATGTCATATGGCTGCATAAAAGGTGACCCGAGAAAATTTGCCATTCTACATATAATAAACTACATTGCTTGAAAAACTAAAATAAGCAAAAACTTTAAAAAACGAAAGTGAAAGTATGCATTTGTAAATTAGCAATCAACTATAAGGATATTTCAGGATATTATCCAAACATATATGGCAATGAGCACTTTCACAAGTTAACTCGATATTTATGCTGCTTCTTCAAGGATTGGGTATTTTGATACCAAAACATCAATAGAATCATATTAGATAAAATATCAAGCTTTATTGACAAATATTAGCATGTTTGAATTAGATAATAGAACCATTACATTTAACCAAGATTGTTCAGTGTTTGAACACTTATCAATCTAAATAAACAAAAAAGAAAGCATGTGTGAACAAGATTTTTGCAGACTTGATTCTTGAAGTCAATTCAAGCTTGATTAAGGCTAACTGAACCAACCTTGAGAAGCGAAGTACTCAGCTAAATGGGTCAAGTATGACCCATTTACACACAATCAAGGGAAAAAGGTCCAAAAGATAGCCAACAAAAAGAAATTCAAACTCTAACTTATTCTTCCATCAATAAAACAAACCGACTTATCTATCGGATTATAAAATGGAAAGACTGTTAAAGAAGTAATTCATAGATAGCATAAATGAACAATACAGAATAATCATTAGCACAATTATAATCTTAGCCAAATCAAATTACAAATAATGTTCATTGAATAACAACCAAGCCTTTATCCCACTAGGTGGGGTCGAATACATGAATTCTTTATTTCCATTGCGCTCTATTAAATAACAAGTCATCATTTATCTTCAAATATGTGCGATCCAAATAATGTTCATTGAAACATTCACTAAATGTAATATCAATAACCTAGGAAAGAATCCATCATCAATCAGTCTCAAAAGTGAAAATTCCAGTACATTTGAATCATTATATTGAAGGAATTACTTCAAACATCAACTTACGTGGAATACACAATGACACCTCCAGGACGAACTAGTTGAACAGCCTGATCAAGCATTCTTCTTTGATACTTAGCATGAACTTGCAAAGAGTCAATTGTCTCCTACAATGAAATAAGATATCAATATTAGTGTGGAATTAGACTTGATGAAGCCTTAGGCCCAAACCAGTTGATGTTAACTATTCTTCATTCAGTTCCGTCTGAATGTGATAAATACCAAGAATTTGAATATGATTCATTTTTGTTTTCTGGTTCTTGATGTAGAATGGGAAGGGAAATGATACGATCAGATCTGGATCCGATCGACTGATACCCGGCACTTCGAGCTGCCTGTTCTCCAGAAAGAAGAAGATGGAGATGAAGGAGATGAAAGAGAAGAAGAAGATGATGATGAAGAAGATGCAGAAGCGGAATAATCAGTAAGTGAAATTTCTCTAACCAAATCCCACCTCATGCTAGAGCTCAGCAACTACTTGTAGCCTCGCCTCTAACCACACGCAAAATGACATTATTAGACCTTGGTACCTACTTTGACTCAATGACTCATTTAACTATTCTGACCCATGTGTGATGCGTTGAATATGTGCAGAAGCTCCAGAAGCTTCCTAGTTCTCCCTCTGGCAGCCATCTCTCCCTCAAAAATGAAATCCTTCCACCACCTCGACTTCACCTTGATCCTCGCTAACCTCGCCGAAGTGTAACCCTTCCACCACCTCGACTCACCTCGATCCTTTGCCGATCTGGCTAACTATCGTGCTGTCGACTGGAGATTTAACGCCTTCGATTGTTGGGTTTGCATAAAATTCTAGGTTTGTATCAGGAAAATGAAAGAGAAATAGAAGATAGAGTAAGAAGATAGTAAACACCAAGGACGAGGAAGAACAACAGGAGATAGGAGAGAAATAGAGAATTTTGCGGAATAGCACGTTATTTTCATCGATAAAAGCATTGATAAAATATTGCAGGCCAACAGTGACAATGATAAAGAACATATCATAAAAACATGTAACAGAAACTTCAGACCTTAAAGAAAGAATTTTGAATAGAGCATTACTTTTCCATAAAGAACTACCTCTGCAGCAAATAAACGAGGTCGTAAACCAAGGGCAGAGCATGGAGCATCAAGCAACACACGGTCAAAACTGTTAGGCAGAAAACCTCTTGAACTCTCAGCCCTCCCACCCATTGAATGATTTCTTCCTGGTCCATTTTTCCTCTTCCTTATGGATTTTACTCGTTCGGTCTTCCTGTGGTATATTCCATTTCCCAGATATTCGTCACCTGATGAACTCAAGGCCCAAAATACAAAACACATTGCAATTTTAACTTGTAAACAAATAATTTTCATGATGTAAGAGAATATTTATCAAAAGAAAGCATAACATTTTTTTTCAGTAATTGAACACACCCAGTCATGCCTGTACCAAAAGAATTGGTCGTTGATGCATAGAAATGAGAAGGTTTGTTAAATAAGAATATCACAAAAACAAAGTTTCTTGTTCATTAATGGAATATTTATGCATATCACCTCCATCCATGCATAGACAACATAGTCTGGAACAAATTGTGATATAAATGGTTAAATATGACAAAATATTTAGACTAAACACAAAACGTGTCACAGAACTCAGACTACTAACTATATATGTGATCCACTAGGAAGATTCATAAGACATTAAAAAATCAATGAGCATGCATAGTCTTGTCAAAATACCTAGAAATAAGTAACACAAATATAATACTATCTCAAACCTTTGATAAGCCCTCGCATGCTCTAATACTTTATTTATTTACCACTAAACACCGCAATTTTCCCTTCTCACTTGGAAATAACAGTGGTGCGGTTCCAACCTAAGACTCCCTGGTGCTCGGACAAGCTCCTTCCTCACTGAGCGAAAAACACCAACCTAATACTCCAATTAACTTATTTTCTTTAAAAATTTGTTCAATGATTGATCAAATGGTCATCATAGCTCTGGAACTTGTTCCCTCTTATAAATCTCATGGAATGCTACATACTATTTCAAATACCACCTCATAGACTTGCTTTGAGTTATTTATATCAATAATGAACTAACAATAAACAAGGAAATGACCACAGTAACAAGTTGATGTTAAGGACAGACTTATCATGCAAAATTATGGCTTGCTTGAGCAGGAGCTTGAGCTATATAAAAACAATAATAACATAAATCTAGCTTACCATTTCTCATGAATTTTTCATCAATATTGTCATTGCTAAAGTTTGCAAGAGGTGATATACTGACGGTAAATTGTGATGACTGAGAGTTCTCAATTGCACCAAATATTTCATTTTCCCCGTTCATACCTACACTATTAGTTGCATCACTAATATGATAGACAGATTTTAAAGCATCAAGTCTATAAGCCTTAATACAAGTGAGGTCCATCTCTGCAGCTAGACGTTTTATTTCCATCACCTGAAAAAATTGGATCTGACATTAATCATTATAAAAGAAAATTGTTGTAGATATAAGAATATCATTAACAAAGTTGAGAATGGTAAAAGAAAATGTATCCTCCACATTTTATGCAATAAGAATGACTTGCAAACTTAAGTAAGGGAATCTCAAAAATTTTGGTGACCGTTGACTAGATACCTCCAACTAATGGCATAACTATTGAAATTCGATGTAGTTCCCAAATATCAGTTTGATTTTATGCCAAGTAGATCTACTATAGAAGTCATTCATTTATTAAGAAGTTCAATAGAGAAGTTTAATGAGACAAAGGAAAACATACATTTGATTTTTATTAATTTGAAAAAAACTTATGATAAAGTCTCAAGAAAAGTACTTTAGAGAGTTTTAAAAAAGAAAGGAATTTGCACTATTTATATTTAAATTATTAAAGACGTGTATAAAGGAGTTGTTACCTGTGTTCGAACACAATGAGGTTTAACTAAGGATTTTTCTATTACAGTTGGATTACACCAAGGCTCGGCTTTAAGTCCGTATCTTTTTGCTTTAATTATGAAAGTCATGATTGAAGATATCCAAGATGAAATGCCTTGGTGTATGCTCTTCGCAGATGATATTGTCCTTGTTGAGAAAACTAAAGAGGGAGCTAAAGCGAAACTCGAGCTTTAGAGAAATGCTCTAGAATCTAAAAAGTTTTCATCTCAATAGATCAAAAACTGAATATATGGAGTGCACATTTAGTCAAGAAAGAAATACTTATATTAGAGATGTCACAATTGGTGATCACATTGTCAAGAAGAGTGAGCGCTTTAAATACCTTAGATCAATCATACAAAATAATGGTAAAATAGATAACGATGTTATCAGCAGGATTCAAGCAGGATGGGTAAAATGGAGAAATGCTTCTAGTGTGTTGTGCGATATAAAATTTTCATCTAGAATCAAGGGTAAATTTTATAAAACTGTAGTAAGACCAGTGATGATATATGATACTGAATGTTGATCTGCAAAGAGAAAACATATAAATAAAATAAATATTATAGAAATGAGTATGTTAAGGTAGATGTGTAGATATACACAAAAAGATAAAATGAGAAATGAGTATATCTGAAAGAAAGTTAATGTTGCACCAATTAAAGATAAACTTAGAGAAAGTCGACTTAGATGACTTGGACATGTAAATCGTAGGCCGATTGAAACTCCAGTTAGAAAAATTGAGTTATTGGATCTTGTCCATGTACAAAGAGGAAGAGGGAGACCGAAAAAGACATGACAAAAAATTATAAGGAGTGATTTTAGTTACTTAGACTTAGATAAGAATTTGGTAATTGATAGAGCGCAATAGAAACAAAGGATTCATGTAGCCGACCCCACCTAGTGGGATTAAGGCTTGGTTGTTGTTGTTGTTATTGTAGTTCCCATGATTATTATATAGATAACAGAATGCAGAATATCAAAAATAAATTATATAGAATATTTACTACATTAATATATAGAATATTTAGTGTTAAAAAAAAAAGAGGAAGACCAAATAAGACAAACCATCAGAAAAGATCTCACATATTTAGAGATAAATGAGAACTTGTTGTTTGATAGAGCGCAATAGAAACAATAGATTCATGTAGCCGACGCCACCTAGTGGGATAAAAGGCTTGATGGTGGTGGTTGTTATTGTTGTTATTGTTGTTGTTGTTGTATATAAAATATTTAGTAATTCCCATGATTAGTATATAGAATATTAATCAAAAAAGTATATAGAATATTTACTAGAGCCTTTTTAATTTTAGGAACCGTCGGCGCTATACAAGTGTTACTATTAGAATGATGAATTATTTCTCCCTCTGAATTCCAAAATGAATTGCTCTCTCACAATTTGTTCTTCCTCTCCTAACAATCTTAACCTCACTCTACAAATAACACTCTTAAACTTCTCTATGAAGTAACATCATTTCTTTAAACTTGCCTTTCTCCTCAATCTTCTTTACCTTCTAGACATTTACACATCCATCAGCACTTACATAAGGAAAAACAGGGAATCCAATAGCTATAAATAAAAAAGGAGTTGAGAAAACAGGTTTTTGCATATACATGGGAGGATCTAGAGCACTCAGCAAATATTTCTAGCAAAAATGTATCCTAACACCTGCCTTCTAATACTTGTCATAAAGAAATATGAAAGAATCAACTGAGTAATTTGGTTCCAGATCAAGCATTTCAAACAGTAAATTGATGTATAATGCAGAACACATCTGAATAAAAAATACAAGCTCCGAGTGAAATGATCTATAAGTCACCTTATTGTGAGATCTATCAACAGCAATAACCTCTCCTTTATCACGCATAAGCATAGCAATTGCTGTCGTTTTTCCTCCAGGAGCAGCACACATGTCTAAAATTCTCTCTCCTTGTTGGGGATCTAGAACAAATTCACATCAACCACGTGGACAGGAATATCGATGATGTTATAAAAGAAAAGTAATTATCACAACATCATCCAGACAATAATACACTATATAGTTGTAGAACTAGCATCAAATTTCACTACATGAAATGGCGTTAAATGGAAGAGATAAGTATAAGCAACATGAATGAGGCAAACATAGACACAAAAAATCACCTTAAGCTTGCAGATGACATTATATGTACCTACAGAATCTTCTAGACATCAGAAACATAATACGAGAACAGGAAACAATCCAAAGATGCAATTTTGAACGCCAACTGAAAGTGAAACATACCTCAGGCTTCTTGCCATTTTTAAAATTAATATCCTAATAAGAAAAGTTTCATAAATAATTGCATTCCAAAGTTATCTCAAGATGTAACCTGATGAATGTTCATTTGTTCATAACGCATCATGTTTACAGGAAGACAATCTCAAGCAACATTTTAGCTCACTTTACCAAAATTAAGTATTTCATTCATAAAATGAAATCCTGGTAGCGCATATACATTAACATTTCTCTTTTATATTTATTAGATTTTTAATAGCAATAACAACAACAAACTAAGCGTTTATCCCCTAAGCGGGGTTGGCTATATGAACCCTTTGTTTCTATTATATTCTATCAAGTGAAAAATCCTCTTTTAACTCCAAATATGTAAAATTATTCCTTATAATCTCTTGCTATGTTTTTTTTGGCCTTTCTCTTCCTTTATTTACATGAGCAAGATTCAATAATCTAACTTTCCTTACTAGAGCTTGTATCGGTCTATGATTTATATATCCAAATCATCTAAGCCGACTCACTTTAAACTTATTCTAAATTGATGCTACCCAACCTTCTCGCAGATATATTTATTTCTCATCTAATCCTTTTGCATATACTAGTTCATCCATCTTAACATCTTTATTTCTGTAACACTTATCTTATTTGTGTATTTATGCTTTTTAGGTCAGCATTCAGCACTATATAACATCGCTAGCCTTATAACTGTTCTATAAAATTTACTTTTAAGCCCAAGTGAAATTTTTCTATCACACAATATATCAGAATCATTACCCCATTCCTCCGCTTTATCCATCATACTTGGATCCTGTTAAGAACATCACTATCTATTTTATCGTTATTTTATTTAATTGATCCAAGATATCTAACCGCCCGCTTTTCCTGATAACTTAATCATCAATTGTCATATTTCCACTATAAATGCTTCTATGTTAACTAAATTTACACTCTATATATTCAATTTTTGATCTACTAAGACGAAAACTTTTAAATTCTAAATTATTTCTCTATAACTTGAGTTTCGCCTTAGTACCTTCTTAAATACGAACCTTGGTAATCCAACTAAAATAGAAAAATTCTTAGTCAAACTCTCTTATGTCCAAACACATGTACTAGCCCCTTCATACATGTCCTGAATAATCTGAATGTAAGCAGTGCAAACTGCTTTTTTTCTAAAACTTTCTAGAGCACTTTGGGATTTTATCATAAGCTTTTTCTAAATCAATGAAATCCAATTGTAGGCTTTCTTTTCTCTCCTTAAACATCTCCATTAAACCTCTCAACAAATAAATAGCTTCCATAGTAGATCTGTCTAACATAAAACCAAATTAATTTTGAGATATCCTTGAATCACAATGTAATCTATGCTTGATCAGCCTCTTTCAAAGTAGTATAACTCATTGACTTAATTCCTTTATCGCTAGCGCAATCTTATACACCGCTTCTATAACTTAGATTTTTTATGCTGAATGGAAATAAGTAATGGTATTTTAATTTATAATCAATAAAAATAACTGACAAATTAATTTAATTAAATGCAATATATATAAATAAATATATATGATAAATAAGATTTACAAATCCCGCAATTTTAAATTATTTTAAAATTAAAATTAAATTAAATTGATGATAAATAAAAATTTATCAATTAGATTAGGGCGGCTAAGTTAAATTCAATAGATGAGATCCAAAATTCATAGATTAAAACAGATATCTCACAAATAAATCAAGCAGCAATTTTACTATCAACTTTAAATTTATTATCACACAATTAAAACTAAATCAGATAATCAAATAGAGCAAATAATTTTATTGAGAATAAATAATCAATGATTAATTGAATTCATAAGAACTTATATCGACAAAGGCAATAGAAGTCTAGTGCAAGATCGATGAAATCGAATGCGACATTTCTCCGGAAGGTGCTGCGCTTGAGACTGATGAGTGGTACGAGCGGAGCCGACGTGTCACGAAGCAGAAGGGTAAAGAAGTGACAGAGGGAAAGCTGGAGCAGCACTTGTCGCATACACCCGAACGCATCCCCGATCACGTGGCGCGTGTTAATCAAGGGCACGCGGGAGCACAATTGCACAGTGCGCTGCTTGCAAGCGACGAGTGCAATTTGCGCATGTTCACGCTCCTCTCGTGGGACCGAGTTGCCGACACAGGTGTGCGTCCGAAGCAGGCAATCGTCAAAGGTGGGAGTACGTTCGAAGTTCCAGAGGCTGGAGCGCGTGCAAGGTGCTGGAGGCGGCGCTCATTAGAGGCGAGCAAGCATGCGAAGACTAGTATGGTGGTCAAAGATGGAAGAAGAATTTTTTAGGAATAAAAGTGAATAAATAATTTATTTGAGGATTCTCACTGAAGGTTAACCTTACCCTCTCCTTCACCAAAATATCAACACCTTAACCCAAATGTAAGCACTTAGAAAACTCTGGTTAATAATAATCAATTAATATAATGTTAGGTAACCTCTTTATATAAAGAAATCCCATAAAAAATTTAAAGATATAATACTAAATGTTGAAAAATAAAATATCAAATAAATTTGAAACAAATATGAAATTAATTCTATCATAATAAAACAAAATCAGCTCCAAATAGTCTTCAGATCTCTTGAATTAATTCTGAATTTTCATCAAATCAAATCTGTTTTTATTTTATCCCTTAGTACTACAATTTCCCCCACCCCACTTAGAAATTGTGATGAAAGTATGGTTTGAACCTAAAACCCCCTAAACCTCAGATAAACTTCTTCCCCACTTAGCTTAAAAAACACCACCAAATCAAATTAAATCTAAATATAACTAATATGAAAATCTTCAATTAGCTCTAATTGATTTAAATTTGAATTTTAATACCATCATGACTGTTAAATTATAAATATTCGTATCCTCACTAATTTTGGTGATAGATAGCATTAGATTCAAGACTAATTTATGGTTTAACTAGAGGAAAAATGCTTATTAGAGGAGTTTATTATAGTTTGAGTTGTTACATCGTGGGTGTTAAATAGTTGAGTTTAGATTGATTAAGGATGATTAAATGTTCGAGAAGGATTTGAGCAAAAAGACTAAATTAGGTTGTCTTAAAGAGATTTGAGTTTAATTAATGTTGAAACTAACATGTTAAGTGAGCAAATAATGAGGTTAGTTAAATTAGGTTGTCTTTTTTTCTTGGCATTTGATCAAATTCGAGATGAGGTTGGTTGAATTCTATTATTATTATTATCATCATTGTTTATTTAACTTCCATTACCACTAATGGTTGTAGGTGAAAGAAATGAGCAAATAAAAACAAAGAGAAAAGAAATTGGAAGTAAAAGATGCCAGAACAAGCTTTTACACCTTAGGTGGTACAATGCAATTACGACCAAAAAAAGAAACAGTTATAATTATTGATGCAATCAAGAATCAATTTGATAGCAAACAGAAGGAGATATCCCATCAAGCATTTCACGAAAAATAAAGTAATTGAATAAAGAAGCCAAGAAAAGAAAAACGTACCAAGAACATGAGCAGTAACTATACTAGGTAAATTTTGAAGAAATATCTCTCCCTCAAGCAAATCTGCGGAAAAAACAACAATAATTAAAGAAAAAATGATAGCAACAAAGATAGGCCAACAACCATCTGTATACTATCAGATCATGCATAGCCCTATTAGTTTGAGAATTTTGGTCAAACAAAATAACTTTAAAAGATAGATATTGTACATCATATGTATTTTGGAAACACGAACTTTTCTAGCCACAGTGATCACTAAATAACGCATGGAACTTATGCACTTATATCACCACATTTAGTAAACTTATTCCTTCAAATCAAGTATGGAACTTGCCCCTTTATGCCCTCAACCTGTCAAGTTGCCTTCAGAACACACACTTCTATCTTCTGAATTAAATCACCAACATTATAGTGGTTTTCCTCAACAGACTGCTATAACTCCACAACAATAACAATTCTCAATATCCACAATATCGTTTTCCAAGCAATGGCATCCTCTTAGATCTCATGATTTCATTCGAAATTACAACTAATAACATTACTAGACTATTTCTAGAAAAATTCTCAATAGATATTGCGGCTAGTTCTACAATTTTACTTTATACAACTTCATTACTAACTCCACCTCTCATTTTAGAACTAATGTATAGTTTTTATTCAAACTTCATTTTGCTATATCACTTTAACATCTTCCATAAAAATTGGTATAGTAGTTTAACCAAATATTTCCAGCATTCCTTCACATATTCATCATGAACTAGAATTATGTTACTGTCACTCGAATAATTCCTTGGTCAAAACTCGTAAGCTAATTTTCATAACTTTGCTATGCTATTTCTTGTTACCAAAATGGAGTCAATTTAATTTTCAAAAAAAAAAGAGTCAATTTGAATTTACACAATCAGCTTTGCATATACACTATGAGATTCTCATTACATACCTTATATTTTGTATAACATAGTTCCTTTTGCCATTTTTAGAAGAGCATTTAACTTTAATAACTAAACTCCTTGCTCTACCGCCAAAAGTTGCTATAGGCTTTACTACTATCCTCTTTTACTTTTCACTGATTTGTAAAATTTACAGTATAGCTCAATAGCATTTATTATTTTGATTGCTGGAAGAAACATAAACCAATCAAAAAAAATTATGGATGTCCACACTTAACCACCAAACACCTTGACTGTATAAAATTTTAATCTAGACCGCAAAAATGTAATATTTTTGAAAATATCTCAAATACTCTTGAGAAAAAAAATGACTCAAATCACACAAGCCCAAGCATCACGTAGACATCATTGCCAAACTTCTCCAAAATACAAATGAATATGATCAAATTATGCTCGTAAAAAATGGTTTGATAACTGAGCACAATTAGCCATATAGACATCACTTTTAGGGCTAAACCAATTAACAAAGCAAAAAAATGTACTTTTTCCTTCACTATTCCATGCTAGATACATGAGAAATACTGGGCAATGAAGAGAATATTCCACACAATATCACTACCAAATGCTCTGAAAGATGGTGAAGCACCCTGCTTTAGCCTCCAAGAACAAAAAATGCTTCCATAACAAAATATCAGGTTTTCAGTCAAACTAAAAGGAGAAAATGTAAATATATCTAGCAAGTGTCCATAAGGCACTCATCAAAAAAACATATATCTATAAGGCAAACATACAAAATTATGGAATACAATGTGTGAACTATGTAATGCTTAATGAGCGGATGAATGTTGAAAACCAAGAAAGAAATAAGAATTTAAATACCATTAAAGGAAGGAAGCTTGTATACTCTATTTGTCATTTCCACAGCAATTCCTTCCAAAGCACGAAATAATCCTGCTCTAGAAAAGTATGTTATTCCTTGTCCAACGTACATTCCCTTCCTTTCATGATATTGAGGATCTGTAATGTTACAAAATAAGAATGCAATAAGTCACAACAAGATCAAGTTTGGAGAAACTAACTCTACCCTATAAATCTAGAAATGAAGTAAAAAGATTGCCATGAAATATTTTAACTCACTCGCCTGCCTGTGATCCTTGTAGAACAGTTCCACGTGTGAAACCAAAACCCCATCCACCATCAGCACTTTGCTGCTCCACAGCTACTGAAACTGCAACTCTATCTCCTTTTTCAACATGTGAACTACAAGCCAATACCCCAGGCACAAATATCTATAGAGCAAGAAGCTAAACATAATTGATTCAATGTCAAGCTGTATCAGCTCCCAGTGTGAGAAAACATAAAATATATTAATCATAAGGAGATGCACTGCATGCATGTGTGACTGAATATAAAGGAATGAAGGTAAATAAGCACTATTGGGCCCCGTTTGTCTAGGAGTTTAAAATTAACCTGGTTTAATTTTAACCAGGCATATCACATCACACATAAAATTTAATATTAAAAATAAAATTTATTTCACATCCTACACATATTACTAAAATAATAACTAACTTATATCACATCCCTCACATATTCCAACATAATAACTAACTTTATATCACATCCCTCACATATCCCAACATAATAACTAACTTTATTTCACATCATTCACAATTTTCAATAAAAAAATATATCTATCCAAATTTAATTTTAACCTTCTTAAATTTAACCTTACAAACAAACACACCCGATGTTTATAAAAAGGGACATTTACAGATGTCCCACACAAATCTTGGCATATTACACTCCACAGACCACACACACCTTCACAAATTTTACACAATATGATGGTCATTTTTTTGTGAAGAAAACGTGGTGCAATACACCAAGATTTGTGTAGTATTTGTGTAAAAATCCTTATAAAAGTATGCAGATAAAACAAAGATCAAAACAATTCAGGATCAACAAAATGAAGTAAAAGCCCCACTAAACCATGCTTAATAGCATATCCTTCAAATAATGGACACGAACTGTAAAGAAAGTGAAAGAGCTAAAAACCTAGACAAGAACAATATGGTTAAGAGTTCATTCAATATGGAGAAAAATTTAGTTAAACACGAAGTCAAACAGCTTGTAAGATGTACATTGCCAAACAAGCAATCAGATCAAAATGGCTGAGGAGAAGCAACAAGAGGCTTATGAGAAAAAATAATGGCATCATAATGATGATGGCAAGAACAAATATTAATTGTGACTAAAAATAAAAAGGAAATCAAGTTGCACACCGGAAAATGGTTGTGAATGACAGAGATTTGACCAAAAGAAACAAGGAAACCGTGAATAGAAAGCTCAAATAAGAACAGAGACATACTTGTGCCCCTCGAAGAACTGCCTCAGCACATTTTCGACTGACAATGACTTCCTTTACTGGTTGAGCAGGCTGATCAATACATTCAATGCTATGCGGACCAGACCCTTTGACAAACAAGACATAATCTAGGCCAGGGAACTGGCACTTACAGATTGAAGGTCTTTCAAATATTTCTGGAGGTTTTTCTCCATTTTCAGACATTCCTTCCACCTTAATGATAACATGAGATTTCTCTTTACTCAAGCATCGATCTTTTTCATCAGCTTCAAATATTGAATTTTCTACCCTCATGCTAGCCAAATCTTCTGTCACTCTTTCTTCCTGCAGAAGGGCCTTCAGCTTCTCCATTACAGCATCAGCGCTGGACTTCAAAATGTTCACTCGTATGCAAGAGTAACAGGATGGATGCCTGAAATGAGTATCATGGGAATCAACCAAAAAAATTACTTTTATCACTGGCAAATACAACCCAGATTTCATAGTTTTAAAGTGCATTGTGTATTTTTGCATGAGACAACTAATGAACTTGTCTAGAACTTTGGTGTGGGAACTATATGTTATGGTTCTTAGTATGTTAAGAGCTTCTTTCCCTTCGCATTTATCTTCAACCTCGTGACATATACGTGGATCCCTCCAACATCAACTGATAGGCATTGGTCCAAAAAGATCTAAGAAGATGGAGAAATTGGTTCATAACAATTGGTACCACAGCTTGCCAATTCTCAGCAACAATAAAAGTTACTAAGTTGCAAGATGCATATGACTAATATCTTAGCGAATGATGGGAACGACTAACAACAATGATTTATAAATCCCCTTAGAATTAAAAAAGTTCTGGAAAGATAATGATCAGAAATACTGAGAAAATTTAAGAAACAATGCAGGAAATAAAAGAAAATTTCTCAAATGTTCAGAATTCTTTGTAAGACCTTCTATGGACGCTGTGAATAGAAAAGAAAGCAAACTCAAGATGATGATGGCTTTGTCTAGAAAAGCAAGACAATAGCTATCTACCCTCTGCCACTCCGAAAGATCTGCTTCCTTGCGTCATTTTCCATTATGACTGATCAGCATCTTTGATGAGTAGGACCAACAAGAAACTTACATGTAACTAGCAAACAATTCCTTGGAATCCGACAGAGGCCATGGAAATTACCTAACCAAAAGCAAGTGAGATTGACATTGATGATGTCACAGTCATAAGAGGTTGCAGAAGGTTGGTCAGTTTGATGGGTTGAATCTTGAAAAGCTAAGTAGCAGCATGCAGCGTTCCCTCTTCTAAGCATCAAACAGCTCTATGAACTCTCATGGCATTCACCTAGATTCAACTCTAGCAACATAACATTAACCTTACCACCTCGATGTATGAAGAGAAAAGAAGAAGTCAGAGGTATTGGTTAGCCCTACTACCAAGGTGGTCCAAGAGAGTGAAACCATGAACAAAAAATCTTCAGAGGCTATAGGAGGTGATGAAATTAGTTATAAGCAATCATCAAATATAGAGAAAAAAAAAACTAAGTGCTGAACACTCTGCCATTTATTAAAAACAGCTGTGACCTTTTCTATTTTCGATCGAAGACAAATCAAAATTCCGCCATAGGACAGGGTTGCTGAAATCGTATCTTCTTTCATCGTTCCATTCACCTTGACCATATTCGGTCTCAATAAATATCATTTGAGTAGTCGTTGTCCTTGGCACTACCCTCTAGCATGAGAGCATCGCTTCACCTATTCAATGCTAGAGGAGGATGCAAGTCAAAATCATTGCAAACTCAAGAACCTCATGAATCTCACTTTAGGTATGTTGGTCCTCGTACGCAACATCGAAGACATTTGGCACGACCATGACAAGCATCATCAACACCCACAAGAAAATTTAAAGAAAGGACATCGCTTGTGTCCTTATTCACTAGATTTCCCTTGTCTGCACCATTTCTAAACCCCTCATGGTTGTTTTCCAACCTGCTACTCATGAAATTGACAAGATCCAGTCCAATGGTAGTTGAACAACCATGCTCAAGTTGCTTGCCTCTAAGAGCCAAAGGGTTAAATTAGGCTGGAGGCTGGAGTACTATCATCCCTTAAATAGCAGCTCATGCAATCTTAGTGGCGTGGAGCAGTAGATTCTTCTTATAGTATATTAAGATTGTTGATATCCTTGCACAAGATCAAAGAAGGTAAAATATTAGGTTGTTTGGTGGCTCGGCTAACTAGCAATGATGCTAAAGCTCATGGTGGTTTCTCTATCATTGTTGGTGATGAAGAACTAACTCTTGAAGATGACTTAAGTTGAGAGGAATGAAAATGATCAGAAAATTAGCCCCATACCCAAGGTAAACAGGGGAAAACTAGAAAACAGCTCTGGTAAGTTGGAGTGTACCCAGAAATCCCAAAGGCAGCTGGGAAGGCCAGATGGAAGCTTGTTTGGATCAATATGAGTAACCAAACTCAAGCCAGGAGATGATCCCCGAAGAATCTTTTGAATAACCGTGGAAATAACTGAAAAAGCTATACAAAGTCTTGGGAAATCCCAAATAGAAGGCTAAATTAAACAGACAAACTTCTGAGAAGTGACTAAAAGGAGCCGGACCAGAAAGGGTTCAATCGCAAACCTTCAGAGAACAAATGGTGTTAAGATTCCATCCTCACCAATGCCGCACTGCCATTCTCCAAACACTACAACGGATTAAGTGAGTAAGCCTCGAGTGCTACATGCTTAACCCACTAATATACCTAAATGAGACCAGCAGAAGACTAGTTTTATGGATTCCTTAAAAAAAACTTGCCCCAAGATTAGTCAATCAAGCAAACACACCTATCCACACCGCTAAAAAGATTAGGCTCGAGTTCGAACAAATATATAATCAAAATAGAAGGGTAATTTGGCTGCAAAATTAGGGTAGCCCTACACCTTTACTATAGTTTTTTCACCTCTCATATAAATAGTGAGTCTGCTCACCTTGTATAACCTTACCAATGAGAATAGTGAACATACAGGAGTTTTAAGCGAACCACTATCTCAGTTAAGCTCACCTTTTTTCTACTCTATCGTCAATAGTTCATCACCGTCTTAGCTCTTTTAACTCACCTTTTTTTGATCTTTCGTCAATAGCAACACAGGAACAAAACATGAGAGAGAGAAGGAACCTACTGCATTCCAAACCAGCGAACCACGGACTACCCTATGGAAAATCGAAGACACTTCAGGAAGAAGGCACAAATAGATCAATTGACAACAAAAAAGTCGACACATTCCACGACCAACTAAAGGACCTACTTCTCCATCTACAACTATGACACTTATATCAGAATGTTGTATGACCAAATGAAGATGATGCATGACATCAACACATAGCGGAATGCCTACATCCACACATAGGCATGTGCATTTGGTTTAATTGGTCGGTTTGGTGACAAAATCAAAATAAAAATTGAGTTCGGTTTTAAATTAAAAAAAATCAAATCAACTAAATTAGATTATAAACCAAACCAAACCAATTAAATAAATATCAGTTTGGTTTAGTTTCATTTAGTTAAAACAATATTTTTTTATTTAAGTTTTTATTTTTTAAAACCAACCAAATATTATATTTTTATTCTCCTAATAATTATATTAAAAGTTACTATACAAATATCTAAATAATAGCCTTAATATAAGAGTAATTTAGCACAAAAAATAATTAAATTAAATGAAAATTCCACCCTGACTCTCAATAACAGTTTACAAAAATTGTTCAAGCACATAAAATAACTCAATCGCATCATCATAATAGAATTAACACAAAAGGCAACAAAAGTTCAGAAGCAATTACATAATCAATTTCACAACATAATCAAAATTACATAACAAAATTATATTTATATGTAGGTTTATTTAATAATCAGTTAATTCGATTGATTTAATTTTCAAACATGTGAAACCGAACCCAAACCGATTAACTGAAATACACAGAATATCAAATTATCACCAAACTGTTGGATTCTAAACCAAACCAAATCACTAAATTTAAACGATTTGGTTTGATTTTTTGGTTTAACCATTGCTTGCACACCCCTATCCACACATGGAAAGTTTACTAATTGGGAGCACCAGTTCAAAAGGCACCTACAAAAAGAGTTCTAACCCATCGAGTACATGGACAAGAGGTGGAGAAATTGGCACAGACTGCGTCAAAGACAAGAAAAGACAGACTAAGACAACATCGTTGAGTTTAGATGCCAAACCATAGTCCTAGGAGTTGCTTTCGAAGATGCCACAACTCTCTTGAAGATAGAAGGAATTTATCATAGCATCACCACAGAACTCAAGCTCTTCCCTACGGTTGATTAGAGTCAAGCCATGATGTTTTCCGTAATGATGAGCAAAAGAACCAGGCTAGGTCATAAACCTGAATGGAGTTTGCAAAAACAACGCCCCAAACGAAAATGCAATTCGAGAAGAAGCTGAAGCACTAAGGAACTGTACTGACCGAGAACGGGACTTCAAAGACCATCCAACCGAAGAGCAGGTGGATAAGTTTTCCACTCATTACAAAATTCCCACCCATGTCATCAACTACCAGAAGAAGAATGCGATATTAGCACCATAGAAGGTAAAGAAGGCAGTAGGTAAAGGAAAACAAGGTGCTACCACTGTAAGACAAGATAACTTGTTGGATGTTCCTTAAACATAGGAGCGCCCTCTATCCTACATGGCATTATTGAACAGAAGCAAGGCAAGCCTATCAAGGACACAGCAAATCCAAGAGGACCTCATTACCAGGCTCCAAGTAAAGCAGGCATAATCTCCATTTAGAATTTATCCTAAAAAAGCTAAGCCAAATTAGGCCACCACTTGGGTGTTTTTTTTTGAGATTTTTACCCGTATGACACAAAAAACTTCAATATTTACTTATTAGACACCCTAAAGTTAAATATTACATGACACACACTTATTTATTTTAATCTTTCTACAACCAACACACCCTAGTTAAAAAATTCTTACATTTTATTTAAGTAAACCATACTTAAATTATGTTTTAACTTAAATAAAGTTCATAGGAATAAAATCTAACTCTCGGTGCATTTTAACTCAAATCTTACATGTTAAAAATTATTTAAATCTATTATTTATGTAAAATATTTTAAATCTAATTGTTAGATGCTAATCTTAACGATTAGATTTAATTTAAGATACAAATGGGGTTAAATTTTATTCCTATGAACCTTATTTAAGTTAAAACATAACTTAAGTATGGTTTACTTAAATAAAATATAAGAATTTTTTAAATAGGGTGTGTAGTTGTAAAATTAAATAAATAAGTGTGTGTCATGTAATATTTAACTTTAGGTGTCTAATAAGTAAATATTGAAGTTTTTTGTGTCATACGGGTAAAAACCTTTTTTTTTTTTACATCCTCATGACGCGAACATGGATCGTCCTCCGAGATCAGCTGATGGGCACGAGTCGAAGAAGATCCAAGGACTTGGAGCTATTGGTTTATAACACAATCTCAACACACAAAAGAAAAAACTGCTAGATGATCAATGAAAATATAGGATTCTCCAACACAAACGCTAGTAAAGATACACAAGTATTACATAGTGTAATATCCCAGCCTAATGTAGATATTGTCCGCTTTGCTTCTAGAAACTAATATGGTTGAGCAGCTTCTCGGAAAATTCACCCATCTCTGTACTACTCTAGCCCAAACAAGCTTAATTAACAGAATTTCTATCATTAGCTTCACGATTTTGCCTTAAAATGCATCTATGAAGATATGAATGTGTTTTCATATGTAACTAGCATCTCATGTATGCTTTGTTGGTGTAGGATTTGCCTAGAGGTGCATTCCTCATTGGACATCACATCAAACCACACTTTTGAGACTCAACGTCCTCAATAAAGTTTGTCCTACTACCACCCAAAAGGTCACAATTCTGATACTATATGTAATAGCCTACACTACCCAACCACCATAAATATTATCCGTTTTACCTGTTAAAAACTACATAGTTGAACTGCTTCCGGGAGGCCACCCATCTTAGGACTACTTCTGGCCCAAGCACGTTTTACTGCTGAGTTTTCTATCATTAGCCTCGTGATTTTTGGCCAAAAACATGTCTAAAGAATATGGAAATATTTTCATATATATCCAGCATCTCTTTCATATTTTGTGAATATGAGATTTGCCTAAGGGTGCCATTCCTCTTGGATGTCACACATAACTCAACAAAGAGCATCACTGGCTATCTCACTATACATAAACCTGCAACTACACCGTTCAACCACATACCGGGACATGAGAGTTTCTTCTCATCCAGCTCCTCGCGAATGAAATGATTCAGTAATCTTACATATACACATGATCTTTATGTATTTCATGCCATCAGAATAAGGAATATACTAATTTTTCTTTTTAATAAAGTTATCCAATAAAAAAGGTTTCGCGGGCAAATATTGACTCTTTCTTCCTTTATTTTTATTGTTTTTTTATTTATAAATTCATAGCCAGTCATTGCAACAACTCCATTACACTCAAAAATACAAATAAGAAACTGAGAAAGAAACTACCATTACTCTAAAAGAAGTGAGGGGGAAGGAAGGAAGAAAAGAATAAACAACGACGCACGTAAGAGCTTTGGAAATTCGGGCAAAGTGATCAGTCCATAAGCCTTGATGAAGTACTCCTCCACCGTTTCATTCCATCGAAGGGTCGGATTGTAACAGTACCTCTGCTGATTTTCAGACGAAGAAGAAGAAGGAGGAGGAAGACAATCCATCTATATCAAAGATCAAAGACGATACCTGGGATCAACAGAACAAAGGAACTACATTTAAATGGTAAGAGACTGAAAGAATGACCGAGTCGACATGATACTGACTGATCTGGGAGCCGCAAAGTGGCGGCCGCTAGCGATTCGAAGTCGACAAACAAGGCGATGCTTCTCCCTCCTTCCTCTCATTCAGATGCGAGAAGCGCTAGGGTCTGTTCTCGACTCGCAGCCGAAGATCCATGAAGCAGAATGGGCCAGCCTTTGTGTTTTTTTTTTTTTTAAATAAATATCATTGAGGTATTGAGATTTAGCGATAATATTAACAATAATATTCCCATAAAAATAACATTAATTTTTAATTAATTTTTTATTTTTTTATTTTTAAATAAATTTATATTTAAATATGATAAAAATCCTCCTCTCCTCCGTCCAAGCCAAATTATCGTTATACACAGAGCCTTATAAGTCCATCGTATTGATAGTATTACTATTCACACATGAGAGCCTAGCGTGCCACATATGTGCACAGAGACGACAACACGCTGACTCTACACCGAGCACATAGTTAGGTGGCTTGTGGTAATATTGGCCTCATCGTGGCCCGCTGGTATTAGTGATGGGAGAAAAAATAATATTTTTTATTATTTTTTTATTTAAATATTTAATTTAAATACAAAATTTTTTAAAAATAAAAAATATCAAATTAAGCAATTTCGATCATAGTAACTTCATGAAAGTTTTTTAAATCATAAACCAACATAACATTACTCCAAACCTCACAAAGGAAAAGCCATTTTTTTAAATTTTGAAGAACATTTTAGTTAAGGAATTAATTAATTAATAACATATTTTAAAACATTTGCCACACATAGCATTTTGTCAACTTAATAATATAATGAATTCAGTGATCACAACTCAATATCACATATTTTTGTTATCAAAAAAGATTAATAAATAATACAAAATTTTGAATCTTACTCAAAAAAAGAATATGAGAATTATTTAAAGCGATAAGTAATTTACTGATGAATACTTAGGCCTGTTTGCGCGAGGACCAAATTCAAGGACCGAAGTAATACTAATTTAAAAAACAACAATAATAATAATAAATAAATTTTTTTAATTATTCTACACAAATTCTAATATAAAAAAATATTATTTTACTTCACATACTCAATAATTTTTAATAAAAATATATACTTTATTTCACATCCTAGACCAAAATATTCGAATTGAGTATTTTGGTCTAGAATGTAAAATAAAATTAATTTTTTATTAAAAATTATTGAGTATGTAAAGTAAAATAATATTTTTTAATATTAAAATTTATATAGAATAATTAAAATTTTTTATTTATTATTATTATTTTTTTTTTTTAAATTAGTATCATTTTGATACTGATTTAGTCCTTGCGCCTTGCGCCAAACAGGCCCTTATACTTTCACAAAAATATTCATTATTAATATAACAAGCTAAAAACATACAATATATTGTTAAAACTACTAATTTATTTTTTGAGGTGAATTTGAAGTTTAATAAGTTATAAATAGAGTCAAATGTTGTGTTAAAAATATTTTAATTATATAATTTTATTTGACTTCTAATAGTAACTATTTGTAAATAGTTAAAATGTTTATTGTATATTTTTTTCACTTATTTATAAATATAGAACCTATATATATTGATAGATAAATAAATAGAAAAATCTGCATCAAATTTCGTGCACATTGGGAGTAATATTTAACTAATTTGATTAACATGAAAATCTGAATAGACGGCCATACACAATCCTCATAAAGAATGCCAAGGGCGTGATGTGATTTTTCATGAATTCTCCTAAAAATCGAACATCTAAAAAAATTATATTTCTCAAAATTTTTTTATATTTTATATCATTATATCTGACTGTTTAATATTTCTTTGAGCAAATTATGCTCAGGTCCCTTAATTTAATGCATAATATCGCACAGGTCCACGTTTTTAAAATTATAATATCAAGGTCCCTGAGTTTTAATAAATTATCAAATAAATTCTTTTTTATTATTTTTATAAATTATCAAGGTCCCTAATTTTTTAAAATTATCATTTTACCCCTAACTCTCTCTTTCCTCCTGATCCGGCGCACGCACGGGGGTTGCGGCCACAGGCAGCCGCGCGACCCGCCAGCGGACACGCTGCGAGGAAGCCGAACCGCCGGCAGCCGCACGGCCCGCATGCGTGCCCCAGATCAGTGTTTCTTTTCATTTTTTGTTCCTTACATAATCATCCTGAGGTTTTTTGGACCCAGGTGAAATGTAGTTTTTGTGATTTCACCAAATACATATGCCTTCTAGTCACTGGATTTGCAATCATGGATGTTCACACATTCTAATATGCTAGTTTTTTTTATTATGTTCAAGTTTTTATTTTTTTGTTTACCAATTTCGCCTTCCTTACCCTCACTCTTCACTTTTGCCACATATTTACCTTTCTTTTTAGACGATGAAAGTTTGAATGGTTGTGTAGTGCTAGATCCTAAACTGTCCAATAATTTCAAGTAAATTGAGAACTTTGTTCCCCAACACGTTTTATCCTTGGATTCCTTGAAATTCAATATATGTACGTCTTACTAAAATTTAAGACGAAAATGATAGGGCATAAGAAAAATGAAGCGTTAATTATTACGGACTTGAATAATGGCTTCTCACCACGAAAACTCTATGTTCACATAACCCTAATTCTTTATTGAATTTTACTGCTAATATTAGACAGCTTATAATATTTTCTCTAATTATCTTAAGTACTTTTCCAAGCATCCTTTAATTTTGATAGATTGTGAGGTCAATCACCTAATGCAATGTATTTCGCCGTAACTCTAGGTCATTCATTAATCATTAGACCTCCTGAATTACAAAGACCATTCCTTTTGGCCTCCCACACGGTGAGGATCAACTTCTCCTTACCTAACTCAATCACTCTTTTACCATTTAATTGCACTGCTTCTGTTGGTTCAACTTTAATCTTCTTATCGCTCTTCTTGTTCATCAACTTAAAACTTTCGCCCTTGATATGTGGCACATTTCCCATCACTTTCAATCAAATCTTAATTTCCTTGATCTATCACTCCACATTTTTCGTCCCTTGAAGGGCTTGATTTCTGTAGTGTCAAGTATGATAGGCAGGCAGGAATTTAATCTCTAAATAAATCTGATAAATAATATAATGTGATGTAAACAGCACTAGAATGAATCAATTGCGATATCAAGCATAAAATATAATTAGAATGTGCATTACACTTATGATGAAAGTATTCAGTAATCAATCTATTTCATTTGTTGAAGATGTGCTTCTTATTTGTACTACACTGATAATGTAGTGAAACTAGACTAATCCTACTAATCAATCAGTACATGTTCACAACCTTACCGAACTTTAAAAAAAAAAATTTAAAAATGCTAATGAAACAGAAATAGAATCAAAAACCGCGAAAGATCACGAGCACAAATCAAATATTGACAATTTCCAGCATAGAAGTACACAGTAAAAGGATGTCACTACCGATATAATGTTGGTACAGGTACTATTTTTTTATGCATTACTAGCAGGGTAATGTACTCAAAACAACTAATATTTTAATTCACTGATATAGATCGATAAAATACACATAAACTTCTTTTTTTTAATCATGTAACACCATAGTGTTATTTAGATCTCAATTACTACATAGCATGACAACTACTTGAATAGAACAAAGCAATAATCAATTCATACGTAGACAAAATCATTCTACGAATAGAAAATGAATAAACCTAATCACCGAATAGAGACTTACAACTATTTTTATGCAGATAAAATTAGAAAGATCAGATTAAAAAAAAAGTTATCAAAAAATAATATTTAGTTGTGCACAAATTTCTTAAAACAGAAGATGTACAAAACGAATAATGAAGTACATAAATCTCACCTGGATCAAAATTTAACTCACTCCCTCTTGTATGAAGAGTTCCAAGCATATATGAGCTATATCTACCAGCAGCGCTTCAGTAATTTTCATTAACAAGTGAATAGAGAAATGCAAGAACATTCTCAGGAACACTTGATTGTTGGTGAACAAAGGAAAACTTGAACGTAATAAAAAAACTAGTATAATAGAATATGTTGAACAGATGATTGCAAATAAAATGACCGAAAAGCATATGTATTTGATGAAATCACAAAGACTATGCTTCAACTGGGCATTAAAAAACTCAAAATGGCTATGTAAGGAAACACGAATCTGAGCAAGGGCAGTAGTAAATCAAATTTCAGGGTGATCACTTTGTAATCCATCCATATAAAACACCCAAGAAATCAGGAAGAAATGGAAAGAAAAAAAATCACAAGCCCTTGAACACCGGAGCAATCAAATATATATATTCAAAAAAATCAAATGAAATAAGCAGAACAAAATTAAGGTTTCAATAAAACGAGCAACAGAGAAAGTATAGGATGAAGGCACTTCTAGAGGTCTAGGCAAAAAACAATCTCCTTACTCCGTCGTCCACCTCTTTCTACCATAACAAAACAATTGTAGCTGAGCTGACCTTTCAACGCGACGTCTGCTCAAGAAGTTGGAAAAAATGAATGATGGCTTGACCATAATATTGGTTTCCCACAATGGTTGTTTGGTAACCAGTAAAATAATGATACAGGTTGAATGAGAGATTCCAGCCCACCAGAGTTTGATCACCAGGCTCGAATTAACCATCTTCAATCTCCAACCAAAAGACAACTCAATCGAAGATACTTTTCAGTTAACTTGAAATCACACACGCATATATATAATATATCATTTATATTATATTGAAAAACATGTGGCATAAGTCGTTTGAACAAGAGTATGAGAACCAGAGAGACTTTTTTAAATCACATGTTTCTCTCCCATCAAAAAACAAATCACATGCTTCTCACTTTTTCCTTATTTTTCCAACAAAATTCTTGATTTTGAATCTAACTCAAATCAAGTTCTGAATTAACTCAGAAATCGACTCACTTCGAGTGCAGTCGACCCAAAACTCAAAAGAATTCAAATTTGAGTCAATTTTGAGTTAAACAAATATAATCTGAGTCGAATTCAAAGTTGCCACTTGCCAGCCATACTTGTATGTGAGAGCTAGAAAAAGGCTTGCGTTGTTGGGAGATGATAATGGAAGAAAAAGTGGAAAGAACTCACAATAGTGGAATCCAAGCAATCGGAAGGAGAGATCCTAGGGATCTGGGAGATCGCCATGCTGACGTTTCACTCGGCGATTAGCCAGAAGTGTAATGGAAAAGTTATTTGCTTTCTGTTTGGTCACAGTTTTATTCGTATTAAGGGGTGAGCATTTGGCCCAAAAATCAATAATCACTCGATATTCAGATTAATGCTGAACTCAAATCGAGCTCGGCGTCAATTCATTGAAACGAGCCACAAACCATGGTTGAATCAACTCGACTTGGCTCGTTCTCTAATCTTTTAGATACGTTCAGTCATTTATTATAATTGTTTATTATTTGTATATAAGTATCTATTAGTTGTTAGAATAGATCCTATGGGCACAAATAACAATTAATCCAATTTCAAATCTTAGCTGAGAGCCTGAAACAGTTAAAAAAACTCAATTTTCGGAGGCCTTAGCCAGGTCAAAATTAAAAAGAGCAAGATCAAACTCGAATTGAATTGAGACAAGCTGAATTTGAAGCGTGCCTGGCTCAGCTCGAACTCGGATCGTTCTCACCCCTATTTATAGCTATCCTACAACAGATGCTTAAAATATTTACATATACAACACCTTATTTATCAAAAATTATAAATTTTATACTATTTTTAAATAAAATCTCACAATACTCCAATTCATACATCATAAAATCATAGCCTAAAATTTAAAATATTAAATCATATATCTTAAATTACTTAACACTAAAAACTAAACAAATTTTAAATCTTAAAACATAAACCCTAAAACCTAAAATTTAATTGTCATAAATTAACTATACATATATAATCAACTTTACTAAGAGAGTGTTTGGATCAATATTATATTAATACTATTCTATGTTATCTAGAGAAATTGATTGTTTAATTTGATGATATGTATAACTAATTTTATAAAATATTATAAAATTATCACTCAAAAAATAATATCTAAATACCTTGACATATCATTAAAATAATATTCAAACAAATACCTCCTAGTCTAATAAGATGCAAATCTCTATTGTGAATTTTTAAACCATACATAATTAGAATAAAATCTATAATTTTTTTCAAATTTCAATACATTACATGTAATTATCCCAAATATTATTTATTAAATAATCTGAGATTTTTTAGTTTTATTTAAATATTAAAATTAAAAATACTAAAAACTAAAATCATCTTAAAATAAACATAAATAAATCACAAAATCAAGACTAAATCAAAATTGGTAACAAACTAACAGAGACACATGTTATTACAGAAGCCAAACAAGCAAAATTTATTTGACCAACTATCTTCGATAACAAATAAAGACTCTTCGACTTTGGATCTTCGAGAAAAACAAACTAAAACATCTTCTCAAATCTTAAGAATATAAATACAATATAACATAGACAAAAAATACAAATTTTACATAAGAAACTCAAATATGAGAAGAAAACACATGGTGTCAAACACGACAAGAAGCACTCACAAATGAGATATTACAAATTTTTTTCCCAGAATAATTTCTAGAAGATTACGAGTTTCGTTGCCTAAGCAAAAGTGGATACAAGTAAACACAGTAATCTTCTTATTTTGAACTTCTCCTCGACAATGAAGACTAGGTGGTTAAATACTTAACCTAGTGAGTTATTCTTGGTGTTCGTTTGCCCAAGTTACCTTTAACCTAGGTTAAAATTAACCTTATAGGTCACATCATACACAAATTTTAATGTTAAACTAATTATATTTCAAATCCCACACAAACTTCAATATTAAAATCAATACAAAAGCACCATACCAAAAGTTATCCTCGTAAAAAATAACCTTACAAATAAACAACTATGTATCCTTAAAGAATGATAAATATCCTTCTGCTTTACCAATCTAACAACAGCAACATAACAACATCAATATTAACAAAGTAGATTGGACGATACTTGGATAGGTGTAGTCATAACTCTACCAATTGTTCATCATCAACACTGAGATTAGGGTTTAAGATTTGGCCCCGTTTGTTTGGCCGTTGAAAATTAACTTGGTTTAATTTTAACCAAGCATATCACATTACACATAAAATTTAATATTAAAAATTAACTCTATTTCACATCCTACACACATTACTAAAATAATAACTAACTTATATTACATCTCACATATCCCAACATAATAACTAACTTTATATCATATCCCTCACATATCCCAACATAATAACTAACTTTATTTCACATCATTCACAACTTTCAATAAAAAATATCTTTATCCAAGTTTAATTTTAATCTTGTTAAATTTAATCTTACAAACAAACAGGCCCTGAAGTTTAAGTGTAGGCATAATTCTACCAACTGTTCATCATCAACATTATAGTGTTTTCTTAGTCTAGTGAGAAAAGAGCTCTCCTAAATACTAATAAGTCTTAGATTCAAACCACATCACCACAATTTTCTAAGGTAGGTAGGAGAAATTATAGTGTTAAAGAACAAATAAAAATGAAACAATTGCCAAATTTTCAGTGCTTGTACCATTTCTCAATGCGGAATCTTCCCAAGAAATTGATGCTTCAGAAACGCCTCCTCCAAAAAGTTGTCTTACAAATCATTCTGATAAATACCTTCTTCAACAAGCCTTTTACGACTTTTTCACCTTCCAGTCTATCACCATCTTGAATTTTGAAAAATAACATGACATTTTTGAAAACCATAATGAAAATCTACAAGTAATCAAATATCCTCTTAATTTTGACAAGGATAACAGCAATAGCATGTGCACAAATCCTTGATGATTCGATCTCATATTCAAAAAGCATGGGAATAATTGGATTAAGCTTTGTAATAATCTTACTTAAAACCACATATTATGTCAAAATAAATCTATCATGAATAATCCAGCTCAGTTAATTCGGTGATAATGTCCCTAAAATCTTATGACATTTATCTACTTCTACCAAACGTTATTTTAGAGAGAGAGAAAGAGAGAGGGGCTCAATATTTGGAACCAAAAGTTTCTCTTTAGAAGAGACCATTAAAAACTTTGCAATCCTTATTTTTTCATGTGCTCGCATGCAGTGCTTTGATTTTATCCCAGTAACAAGAAAAAGCCAAATGACAAGCAGATGACTGCTAAATTTAGAGTTGTTAATTATCCGATCTCGAGCCGATCCAACCATAACTCAAGATTGAATAAAAATTTTTCAATTCGATCCTGATTTGATTCAAAATAAGACCAAGAAAAATTTGATCCGATTTCAATCCAATCTCGATCAAACTAAACTTAGCTCGTTTGTTATCGATTCAAACTCAATTCGAGCCAAAAATCGATTCGATTTTTGATTAATTTTTAATTTTTTAGTCAAAATCTTAGATATAAAAGTATTTACTTATTCAATCAACTTAAATCATATTCATAGCCACTACCTTTATCCAATGGTAAGAAATAAGAATAAAAGACTATAGTCAATATGGTTTGAACAAAAGTTATGAAAAAAATTCTAATGTAGCTATCTATTAGGCTATTGTGAAGTAATTATATATATAATATTTACATTTACAAATAATTTCTTATAATTTTTAAACCAATCCGATTTTAAGCTGGCTCGATCCGATGTTATGCTGACTCAAAATTAAATCGATAAAAAACTTGTGCCATAAAAATGGCTCATTAGTCAGCTTGTTTGGATCAAATCAAACTCGATTTAATACAAAATTCAATTCAACTTTCAATCAATCTTTGATTTTCGAGCCAACATAACAACCTCAGCTAAATTCAGTGTAGATATTCTTCCTCTTATAAGGTCATCAAACCAATGTATTTTGTTTGCTTGTTCCTTAGTTGGTCCTCTATCAAGTAATAGAAATGATTTTCATTTTGAATGGGCGAGATGAGTGGATCCTAACCTCACTTTATATTCCACAACCAATCATTCCTAACTGAAACCTTGTTCGAGCAGCATAAATTATCAAATTTTCAAGGACCAATAAATACATGACACGATGGATATGCAGGACATAGATAAACGGCACAGAAATCATGGAAAGAGCAACAGCATTAACAATGACTGCTCTGTGTAAGCTTGATATTATTATGTACAGGCATGATGCACAATAGTGCAATGTATAAATTCTATCGTTTATATAACACTATCGTGCTCATATGTAAGCTTATATGTAGCACTTTAAAAAGAGGGAGAAAAAAGAGAGAATGGAAAAAAGGTGAGATGCATGCATATAGTTAATATTATTATGTCTATGCATAACCTATCATCACTATACATCATTTTTCTTCTTTAACATCGTTTCTATTCTCCGCTTCACAGGTGGGTCCTGCTATGCACGTGTCATGCATTCTTTGGTCCCCAAAAGTGAGGTGTTACGCTACTTGAACCCAATAATTTCTCAAGCTTCTAAGGGGAGCTACCCCACAAGAAAATTCTATCTATAGGGCGTATTTGAAAAATTTTACATATTTTTACCATTTGACTTGACTCTTCAAATTCTATATAATTAACTCTAATATACTTTTAAAAAGAGCCAAAAATCATAACTCATGGATTATACAAATTATTAATAAACCCATGATATAAACAAAGGCCATCAACCTATTGCATTTTATACTGTCCCCAGTTGTTTTAAAGTTTGAAACCAAATTGACTATCAACAAGATCAAATTTGGATTACAAATAACGTGATGTTAATCATGCCCAGATTAAAATAGCAATTTACTACCAAAAAACCGCAGAAATAGCAAGATTAAAAACTGATTGAAATTGGATTATAGTATTGATTTATGGATTATACTAATAAATCCATGATATAAACAAAGGCAATCCACCTACAGCATTTTATACTGTCTCCAGTTGTTTTAAAGTGTGAAACAAAATTGACTATCAACAAGATTAAATTTGGATTACAAATAATGTGATGCTATCATGCTAATCATGCCCAGATTTAACTAGCAATTTACTACTAAAAACTGTCAGAAATAGCGAGATTAAAAATTGATTAAACTTGGATTATAGCAATTTTTATAAACAAACACTGCTCCAGCACTTGTGCTTATATTTCAGGATCATAAATAACTCTGGCTCTATTTGGTAATGAGAAAAAAAAATAGTTAGATTTTTTAGTCATTTCTGAAAAATGTGTATCATATGAAATAAAATGAGTTAATTATATTAAAAATTGTGAAAGATGTAAAATAAAGTTGATTAATTTATTGAGGATTGTATTGAATATGAAATAAAGTAATTATTTAATATTAAAATTTGTCCAGGATAAGATATAAAATAATTTTTAAAATTTTTTAAATAAATTTAAGATTTTAATTATGGCTAAAATTAGCCATGTTTTTTTTATCTATTGCTAAGCAGGGCCTAATATTAACACATTCAACAGAATATATTTGTATTCAAGTAGAAAGACAAGATTTTAGGATAAGTTTTGCAGGTACTGGTCCTGTTAATGGTTAAAGGCTAACCTGAAGCGGCGGTCCAAAACAATGAATAAACCCACTCAATATGGCGCAGTCAGATCCTTTTTTCAGAAGCCAAGCATAATATGGAAGATTTAATGCTGCTGGAGAAAGATATCCCTGCAAAATCTGCAAAGAAATTTAAATGAATATGAAGCCAACGATCATAAGAGGTCAAGGAGAAATAAAAATGATGAAAAAATTACTAAACTTTAGCTGAGAAAGGCGAGATTTTGATCTTCTTTGAATCTTTTTTTTTTCCCTCTTTTCTCACTGTAAAGTCGACTCAAACAGGCAAATGTCTTGCAGTTAGAGCATTCAAGTGTAAGTTTCTTGACATATAACATACATTACAATAATGGTTTTCTATGTGGATATACTAACAATTATGCAAATAATTCACCAAATATTTAGTACTGTCACTATCCAATCACACACCGTGTACTTAAAACATGGACTCTGCATGCATTTTTTGCCTTTTTGGATGCACAATAGCTTTATTCAGCTTAACATGTGACTATCACGTGAAGTAATCTTCTGAACCTTTTAAGCTGATGAATAGGCATAAGATCAAGTGACTCTCATTAATCACGGGAAAAGTCTCCGAAGAACCGACATGAAGAAATGATCACATACGCAGTGAAGGAAGACTGAAACAACAGAAACCAACCATATCCCACAGAAGATGGAAGTTCTAGGTTGAATTAGTCATGCATAAGAAGAACTTGTATGAGAAATAAAGAACAAGAAAACACTTCAAAAAATAATGATCTACATAAGGGGCCTAGATTAGGACACCTTTCAACATTATCAAATAACTTTTAAGTTCCTTCCAAACCTTTTATGTTACATAGTATTCTACTCATTGGTATTTGTTGGTTTCAGTCCTTATTTTTCCTTCACGTGAAGTCACACATACGGATTAAATCTCCACTGCAGGGAGTAGGGATCATGTCAACAGAAGATAAAAAGGCCAATTATAGCAAAACTTCATTGTGTCCAGCTTACATTGTCAATTTCAAGTCATTCGATTTGCCAAGGACCTCATCTCAGTACCTCAAGAAGCCACTACATTTTGAAATAACCTGATCTTATAATATTGGAAGTCCCTTCAAATCGACCATCATCTTTAATGGTGATAGTACCATCACCTTCTAGGATAAAATTACTCTCAATCACCTCAATCAAATTCATGTCTGCCACTTTGAGTGCCAACCCATTTTTTCCATTTTCCCTTGTTTTCTATGATGGTTTCCAAAGACGTGAAATTTTCATCAACCTTCTAAGAATGTTAATTTTTCATGCATTTTCAACCTATCATTTCCTTCCACATAAGCTTATTACACGTTTCTAAGTACAAGAAATAGACAGTGAACCATGAAGGCCTAAAATATATATATATATATATATATAACTCAGGAAGCAGATCGCTATGCCTCCAAACACCAAAAAAATGGCATCCCGGGTGAAATCCTACTTGTGCCTTGATGAGATTCAGAGAGAGAGTAGTGTCCATACCTTCTCTAGTGACCTATTGCCGTCTTTGGGAGCCAGGATAAACCAGTCTACAAAGCTTAGAAAATTTATAGTTTCTCCTTATGATCCCTGCTACAGGTACAAATTATCTTGTGCCTATAACTCCATTCAGGTAATGTAGTTGTCTTGATTCACTTCACTCCTCTCTTTTGGGTGTTCTTCAACCAGAGCTTGGGAGAAGTTCCTGATTTTCCTGGTTATTTACTCTGCCTGGATCTGCCCGTTTGAGTTTGCATTTCTGAAATATTTGCCAAATAATCTATTTTTAGCTGATAATATAGTCAATGGTTTCTTTGCCATTGATATCATCCTCACCTTTTTTGTTGCTTACCTTGATCGTAAGAGCTATCTTCTTGTTGATGATCCAAAAAAGATTGCAGTGGGGTTAGTATTTTCTTGAAGAGCTAGTCTTCTGCAGCTTTACCTACACCACAGACGCCAATTGAGCTATCCCACAACATTTATTTCTCAGGTATCTATCATCATGGTTCATTTTTGATATCTGTTCAACCGCACCATTCCAGCCAATCAGCCTCCTGTTCAATGAACACGGAAACAGCCTTGTTTTTAAAGTCCTCAACATGTTGCGACTCTGGCGGCTTCATCGGGTCAGTTCCCTTTTTGCAAGGTCAGAATCCTAATCCTTTTTTCACATCCAACAAGTCCTAAAGCATGGATAGAATAATTATTTGCTGAAATTCCTTTCTTAGGCTTGAGAAGGACATCCGGTTCAATTACTTCTGGACAAGATGCACAAAACTGATTGCTGTTAGCGTTCAACAAACACTGTAAAACTTGACTACTTCTGCCTAGTTACTTGCTCACCTTGCTTCAACTGCAGGTCACTCTGTTTGCAGTTCATTGTGCTGGATGCTTCAACTATTTCATAGCTGATCGATATCCGAACCCAAAAAGAACATGGATTGGTGCAGAAATGCAAGATTTCAGGCAAGAAAGGCTGTGGATCAGATATGTAACTGCAACATATTGGTCCATAACAACGTTGACAACAACAGGATATGGTGACCTGCATGCTGAGAACACAAGAGAGATGTTATTTGATATTTTCTACATGCTATTCAATCTCGGACTAACAGCTTATCTTATTGGTAACATGACAAACCTTATTGTTCATGGAACCAGTCGCACAATGAACTTTGTACGTTCATTTCTCATCCATGTGACGAAATATTTCTAAAACTTTACATTAGTAAATTGCAACGACTTTTTCTTAACCCCCCCCCCCCCCCCAATATTTTAGAGAGATTCAGTTCAGGCAGCTTCAGAGTTTTCCGCAAGAAATCAGTTGCCTTATCACATAAAGGATCAAATGTTATCTCACATATGCCTACGGTTCAAGACAGAGGGACTGAAACAACATGAAACATTGAATGGTCTCCCTAAGGCTATCCGTTGTAGCATAGCTAATTTCCTGTTTTTTCCAGTCATAGAGAAAGCCTATCTTTTCCAAGGAGCATCATTTGATTTTATATTTCAAGTGGTAAGGCATATGGTTGATCCCATGCATCACAGGTTTTCATTTTGTTTACAATAGTTGTACTCATACTATATTTTGAACAAAAATAGGCTGCAGAGGTGCAAGCCGAGTATTTCCCGCCGAAAGAAGATGTGGTTCTGCAGCATGAAGCTTCAAGTGATCTATATATAGTAGTATCTGGAGCAGTGGTAAGTAAATATGATTATATGTTCCTTAATGCAACCTGCATCATTAGCACCTAATATTGAATTAAATATAGATGATTGATGAGCAATTTCTTCAGGTTATGAGAACAAATGTTAAAGATGTTGAACAAGTAAGCCTTTTACATTCTAATGTACAGGAGAAAAGAACATAAGTAGGAAAATGACAAGATGATACTTCTTTTATGTACTATAGGTCGTTGGAAGAGTAGTTTCAGGAGAAATGTTTGGAGACGTAAGCACTCTCTGTTACAAGGCTCAGCCTTACACTGCTAGAACAACCGAGTTGTCACAAATTCTAAGGATAAACAGGTTTATACTGATGAATAGATTCCAAGAGAACATCAATGATGGAACCATGGTAATGAGCAATCTTCTGCAGGTATATCATACAATCTGACTTGTGAGAAAATTGAAAAATAAAGCCCAGAATGTAATTAAAGGAATTCTTCCAATCAATAACACAGAAATTGAGGTTGCAAAAAGGTTTGTATCCTGAACTGGAGCCAAGGGATCCAAGAGCACTTCTCACAGAATTCCTTGAACAAGGAGAAATCGCATACAGAACAAAAGATGTACATGAGTTACTAATACGTAAATGCAATGGAACAAGATTCAAAGAGGAAAATCATGGAAGGAACCATGAGATAACAACAAGCTCCACTCCAAACCGAAGTAACCACTCAACTGATAGAATTGAAGACAAAAAGCTGATTAAAAGAGTCACAATTCATTTGCGTTCGCGGAAGAAAGTGATATCAACAAAGCAGGCTGCCAAGCTTATCATCCTGCCTACTTCTCTAGAAGAGCTGCTCGAAATCGGCGGTACGTTCTTCGACTGAAGTATCTTTCCAGCAAAACAAATAACTTCAACAATCCTTAACTTTGGCATCTTTAGCCAAAACATGTACAAGTTAACCTATTTTCTTCCCTACTCTAAGAGGCTTAATCCACAAATGCAGGTGAGAAGTTTGGGGGCCAAAAACCTACAAAGGTAGTCAATCAAGACAATGCAGAAATAGATGAAATTAGCGTAGTCCGAGATGGGGATCACTTGTTCCTACTTGAGGATTGAAACTCATCGTAAATAAAAATCGCGATGTGAACTACAACTTCTGAAATCAAGATACTGCAGAATGATAAGCTACGTAAGACCCAAGAAGAAAAATGTCAAAAACAACAGTTATGACCTTTCGGCGATCAAAATTGTTTTCACGGCCAAAACCCTAGAAAAAAAAATTCCAGTCCTCGCTGTTGATGTAATATGATATCAAGCATGAAATTAAATTTTGATATAGTAGCTAATCGAAGACTAATGCAAGATTTGACAGCGGATGTTAGTCCCTCGAATCAATTCGTTATGTTGGAACTGCAAGCAAGGAATTAAGGCAAATCAATGGCATGCGAAGAGGGAAAAGCTTATAAGAATCATCAAACCCACATTGTGGAACCACGAGGAGACGATGATGATTAGTCGCCCTCGAGTTCTTGCGCGAATGCTTCACATCCACCTGAGAGTAGAGCGGCAGGCGGAGCACCAAGGAAGGCGAAATTGTGAAGCCGATTTTCTCGTATTGCATGATAGTAGAACTAGGGTTTAAATTACTATCAAAAACAAATAATAGGGGTTTGCTAAGATTGAGAACCGGCTAAAAAAGATAATTTATTTTAATTATAATTAAAATTTTTAAATTTACTTTAAAAATTATTTTATATTTTATTTTACATAAATTTTAATATTAAATAATTATTTTATTTCACATTAAACATAATTTTTAATATAATTAATACACTTTATTTCATATCATACATATTTTTTAAAAAAAATTACAAAAAAAATTTATTTTTTTCCAACCAAACAAAGCAATTAAAAATTTCTATCAGAACAATAAAAATAAAAATTTTAGGATTTAATAATGAAATTATTAATTATTGATTAACCCATCGCTCATTATAAAATTTTCATTAGAGATTTTTGAAGAACTACGTAATTACATTTAATGTCTTTTGATATTCTAAAATTTCGACAACCAATTTGATGACAAAAAAGAAAGAATGATTTTAGAAAAAAAAAAAAAAGACAATACAAGGATTTATATATGAAGAACTAAAAAAAAAAGAGAAAAATGATAATATCAACAATGGTTTGAATCCACAAATATGTTAATTATTTTTAAAGCACATTAGTATATAAGTTTGAGTAAAAGTGAATAGAGAATACAATACATAAAAAAGAGTATATTTTTCGTATATTGTGTTGATATAAAAACTGTAGTCTAATTCGAATTTTTTTTCAGCCAACACAAATTTCAACTATAAAAATCAAATTTATTTCATATCCAACACAAATATATGAACATTAGAATTAATTTTATTTCACATTTTACATATTTTTTAATATTAAATTAATATTTTTCATTAAATATATAAAATAAATTTTTTATTTTTTTATCTAAAATTTAACCCCTCGAACCAAACGAGGCCTCAAGGTCAATAAATAATCTACTTTAAAGTTTTGAGATATAGAAAGATCTAGATTAAATTTTTTTGAAATTTTTGATTAATATTTAACATAAGCTATTTATAAGCTTATTTCAGATGATTTAGTAATTTTACTTTTAATTAGTAGAATTTTATTATTATTTTGAGCTAATAAAAAGTATCTTTCAATAATCGCCACCAACAACTTTAGAACGTTTTATGATAACTTAAAAATGTTCAACTATTATCACTAAAAATAAAATGTCTATTGATATATATTAGATTTTTGGTTAATAAGGTTGGTTAATAAGAATGTTTGTGCTGGATCAACAAATTTTTAAATTTTATCAAAAAATATATATTTAAATACTGAAGACCAGTATACTTCGTATAATTTTTAGATATGAACGTACATTTTTATAAAGAAAAATAAATAAATAAAGATTCTGACTTATAAGATCTTCAATAAAAGAAAAAAGGGATAATTACCTACATGCCGCACCATTTTATTTTATTTATGTGTTGCCCATTCATTCTTAGTTAATTACGTTATGCACACTCAAAACATTATAAAATATTACATACACACACTTAAATTAAAACTAAGTCAAAATCTATTTGAAAAAAAATATTTCGTTAATAAATCATTAAAATTACATTTTTACTTTTAATAGTACATTTTTTTTCTCGATATCACACTAAAGCGCTGATCTGTCCTAAAATCAATTCACGTCGTGGATATCTTATTCCCTTGCCACTACCTAAATATCAAAGTTTTAAGATTTTCATTCAAAATATATTTAAATATTATTAAAATAATATGATGAACGGTTCAGATTTTTTGTAACCTAACTATAATTAGATTATTGGAAAATTATAATTGCTCATTATAATGAAAACAAGTGAAAATGTGTGTATGTAAAATTTTATAATATTTTGAGTGTACATAGCATAATTAACTAAGAATGAATGGGTAATGTATAAATAAAATAAAATAGTGTAGCCTCTAAGTAATTATCCCAAGAAAAAAATATTCTCATAATATTTTTTCTTTTAAAAAAAAAGAGATTCTGATTCATAAGATTTTTCTTTAAATAGATCTCGGTTTCATATTTTTTTTAAGTATCAAACTTTTTTGTTTTTGAAAAATTCCTTTTTGTTAATTGAAAAAAAAAGATTGAAATGGATTAATAAAATTTTAGGAAAATGAAAATGGTTAAAAAATATATATATTTTTAATTTCTGATTTTGATTTTGGTTCCTGGCCAATCACGGAAGATCACCCATTTAGTTAATTGATTTCAATTTATTCGGCAAACACCATTTTAATTAAATTATACCTTATTAATTTAATATTTAGGAATTTTTTCTTTTCTTTTAATCCTCATAATGTTTATTAAGCTGAATTTCATTTCACCAAAAGTATGCAAAACTACGCAAATTATATTCATTAAATGGCCATTTACTTATATATATCTTCAAAAATAGCATTTACATGTTGCCACTTAAATTGAATATTTATTTATAGGGATAATTACCTACATGTCACACTATTTAGTTTTATTTATGCCTTACCTACCTATTCTTAGTTAATTACGCTATGCACACTTAAAATATTATAAAATCTTACATACATATATTTTAATTTATTTCTATTATAATGAGTAATCATAATTTTTCAATAACTTAATTATAGTTAGATTACAAAAAATCTGAGCCGTTCATCATATTATTTTAAGGATATTTAAATATATTTTGCGTGAGAATCCTAAAACCTTAATGTTTAGGTGGCGGCAAAAGAAGGAGACATCCGCGACGTGAATTAATTTTAGGACAAATCAGCGCTTTAGTATAGTATTGAGGAAGAGAAAAATATATATCATTAAGAGTAAAAATATAATTTTAAAGATTTACTAACAGAATTTTTTTTTTCAAATAGATTTTGATTAAGTTTTAACTCAAATGTGTGTATGTAAGATTTTATAATATTTTGTGTGTGCCTATGTGTAATTAACTAAGAATGAATGGATAAGATATAAATAAAACTAAATTATGTGACATGTAGGTAATCATCCCTTATTTATATACGAAAGTATCATTGTCAAAACGAAAGATCGATGAATTTATAAACAGTGAGCAAGTATACTAAATATTATACCATGGCACACCACCCATTAGGTCTGTAAATGGGTCGGATCTTGATCCGATCTAATCCGTGATCCGAACCGATTATCTTATGAAACGGAATAAATTTTTGACCCGCACGATTGTTCCGAAAATCTGACTCGCTCCGTTTAAGTATTGCCGGGTTGGATCCGGGTCAATGCTGATCCGATCCGAAAAAAATTCGATCCGAAATTTATAAGTATGAAATTATTTTACGTACTTATATATTTATTATTTAATTGCATATGTTAATTGTTGTTTTATTTTATAAAGGTTTTGAAATGTAACTGAGACCTATAATTATTAAAGAGGCTATTGCAAATTATTTTAAGTGTAGTAATCAGGAAGTGCTTGTATTGTGAAATGGGATAAATAGCTATAAATATTTTTAACCGTTAAGATAAAATATTTGGTGCTAGTTTTAACAGAACTGCACTTTATTTTTTGTGTAATATTTTCATTCAACTGTTGGTTCTATGTTTTGTAATATTGTAATATAATGCTGATGTCAGTGATATGATCTTTAAATGTTTATATATTATTTTTATATTTTCTACTATAACGAATTTATATTGTAAATTTTAGTGATCAAAATTTTATTTAAAAATATAAGAATATATATACAACTAACAGTTGTAGTCATTGAAAAAATAGTATTAAATTATGTAAAAAAAGTTTCGGGTCGACCCGAAATCCGATCCGAAAATCCGAACCGTGGCGGGTCATGGAACGGATCTGAGTTGACCTCGATCCGATCCGATTTTTAATCCGATCCGAATATATTGGAATCGGATCCGGGTCGGGGTCAACCGGATCCGGATCCGATTCGTTGACAGGCCTACCACCCATCATCTTTTGAAGACGGTAGCTGGATGACAAGTTCTTGTTCAAAGCTATTTTAAATTTGGTTATTTAGCTCCTGATATTATTTTATTTTTCATTCGTCGGCAACATCTTTGTAATTAAAGTCGGCTTGTGAGGAGCTTAATAGTTTCACCATTTTTCTTCTATTATATTAGTTTAGCTATTTAAAATTACAATACTGCTCAATTACTAAGGGGGCGTTTGGTTCGTTGTTATCTTAATGTTATGTTATGTAATCTAGATGACATCTTTTGACTAATAATTTTATAATCTAATAGAAGATTATTTGTAGATGTCATTAAACTAAACAATTGTCTTCTCTAGATAACATAACATAACATCAAAATAACATTGAACCAAACGCCCCCTAAGTCATATATAAGATAGTAATGCTTTTCAATTTATCGTTATATTTCTTTAAAAAAAATTTATATTATAATTTAAAGTTTTTTTGTCTCATTTTTTTGCTCTCAAAGACGTCAATTTTCTCACCTCAATTAAAAATTATAGTGGTGCAAATTTAAATGTAAAAGTTTTTAGTTTTAAGCCCTGTTTGGCTCGATGTCCAAATCAGGACCAAAGTAATACTAATTTAAAAAAACAACAATAATAATAATAAATAAAATTTTTTAATCATTCTACATAAATTTTAATATAAAAATATTATTTTATTTCACATACTCAATAATTTTTAATAAAAATTATACTTTATTTCACATCCTAGATCAAAATATTTGAATCGAGTATTTTGGTCTAGGATGTAAAATAAAGTTATAAAATAAAATATTTAGATCACATATTTATTTATCCACGTGAGTTAAAGTTATATACTATTTAATATATTATTCTTTGAGATATATATATATATATATATATTATTGCAAGTCACTTATGATAACGGCACAGTAATGAGAAAAATGAGGGTGGACATATCAAAAAATAAAATATATAAATTTTAATGATATTTAAGGAAATTTGAATGTATGGCCTTAAAATTTTGTCATTTTATATAATTAATATTTAAATTTTTAATATTATATACTTATTATAATAATTATAAAAAAATTACAATTTCTGTACAACTAATATCACAAAATTATAATATATATAATAAATATTGTGATTTTTATATATTTTTTATGGCTAAAATTTTAATATCAAATATATATAATAGTTAAATTTTAGTAATATGTATATAATTAATTTTAGTAAATATAAGAAAGTTATCACTTATATTACAAAGAAAACTGAGAGGATCTTTCATCAGTTTATAATTAATATTTTCATTAATAAACACTGATTAGTTAAACTACTAGGGCTGTTTATTTATAATATTTAATTTAATAAAATTAAAATTAAATTTGAATAAAAATATTTTTTATTGAAAGTTATAAATGATACGGAATAAAGTTAGTCATTATGTTGGAATATGTGAGCAATATGATATAAGTTAGTTATTATTTTAGTAATGTGTGTAGGATATATAAAATAAAGTTAATTTTTAATATTAAATTTTAAGGATAATTACCTACATGCCACACTATTTAGTTTTATTTATACCTTACCTATTTATTCTTAGTTAATTACGCTTTGCACACTCAAAACATTATAAAATCTTACATACATATATTTTAACTTATTTCTATTATAATGAGTAATCATAATTTTTCAATAACCTAACTATAGTTAGATTACAAAAAATCTGAGTCAATCATCATATTATTTTTAAGATATTTAAATATATTTTGAGTGAAAATCCTAAAATCTTAATATTCAGGTGCGGCAAAGGAAGGAGACATCCGCAACATGAATTGATTTTAGGATAAATCAGCGCTTTAGTGTGGTATATTGAGAAAGAGAATAATATGTATTAAGAGTAAAAATATAATTTTAATGATTTACTAACAGAATTTTTTTTTCAAATAGATTTTGATTAAGTTTTAACTCAAATGTGTGTATGTAAGATTTTGTAATATTTTGAGTGTGCATAACATAATTAACTATGAATGGATGGATAAAGCATAAATAAAACTAAATGATGTGGCATGTAGGTAATTATCTCTAAATTTTATGTGTGATGTGATATGACAGGTTAAAATTAAATCAAGTTACTTTTTAACTTTCAAATAAACGGGTCTTAGCGTGTATTATTAACAAGAGTAATTAATAGTTAGGCCTGTCTTTTTTGCCCTTATTTATTTATTTAGTTTTTGAATTAAGCAGGTTGATTCACCCGATGAAATAAAGGTAATGATCGGTTTTTTTTTAATAAATGCTACTTATGAGGCAAAATATTATTTTAATAGTTTTTTGTTAATAAATGTTATTCGATGGATCTCCTCTCCTAACTTTGCTGTAAAGATAATTATTTTCATAAATTTTTTCTATAAAAGTAATGATTATCACAAAATTCATTTGTACTTTTAATCTAACTAGTAGATCAATTTATTTAATTTGAAAACTAGATAGACCTACATGCACATAAGGCGAAATATAAGAAACTCAAATGCTATTTACCCTATTGCAATTCGAGAAAAAATATAGCAAAAATACATATTTAAATTTTTGCGATACATGTTACGTCGAAAACCCAAGTTCTAGAACCTATTTGTTACCTCGTGATCCGCAAGCGGCATCCGGAGCGTACACGTGAAGAGCAGCCCCAGTAATCAGACGAACGGTCAAGGCGAAATGTAAATAATCTCCACGAAGGCGAAAAGCATCAAGACGAAAAGTCTCCAAATCGAATATTCGTACAAGATACGGATTGCTCCAAAGGACGCAGAATGGCCCCCCGTGCGTCATTGAAAGAGGTATGGTCTGCGGTAGGCGTCGTCCATCTGTACCAGTATGGCCGACGACCTACAGGATGGGGGACGGGCCTAGAGCTCCTTAGGCCATCCCAGTCGTCAAAGTTATAAAAATTCAGAGTATAAATTATGATCCAACAGAGGAAACAGGGTCCCCTCCTTTTTGTTCTTGGTCTCTGTTTCAAACTCCCTTCTAATTACCTTTATAATACACTTTTTAACTAGTGAAACTCTCTTTGAAGTCGCCCAAAAAGCGGCCCCGTGATTTTCCGTCCAGCCGGTTTCCACGTCTAAAAGCATTATCTATTTTAGTTATCAACACTATTCAAGTGCGAACATGATAGAGTTTTAGCTTGTTTGAATGCAAATTGAATTGCCTCTTCCTCTAGAAGATTTCTCATCATGATATATCATGCATCATTTGAAGTAAAAAAATGAAACTTTTGGAGGCAAAATGATATGAAATCAAATCAAATGAAATGAAATGAAGGATGCATTAGTATTCAAACCATTCACGCCATTGTAATGCAATCCGGACCAAGTTTTATGAGCACTTTTAATTTCCATCAAAGTCAAGTCAACAATTGTTGGTCTATTCAATCTACTTGTTACATCGGCTGACTCGTTCACACGATAATTGATTCAATTTAAAAATATGAATGTAGAGAGCGAGAGAATGCTACCGCAACGATTTAAGAATTTCCCTATCCCGCCGTTCTAAGCATCCATCTTCAGTTTTATTTGGTTGGAGAAAAACTTGAATCCAACCGTAATACTATCCAGATGTAAATAGGAAGACACCGCGTGGAACAAAAGTGGGCTTTAGATACTGATATCTCACCCCCTGTTTGTATTCAAATGGCACCCCATGAGCTAGAAGTTAGTTTTTCTCGTTTAGATTAGGCTAAAAATTCATCAAATACTTTTATAAATACTTTTATAAATATTTTACATCTTAAATATTAAAAATTTATTTTATTTCATACACTATAAATTTTAATCTTAAAATTTAACTTTTTCATTGCTACTTAAACTTCAATAAAAATAATAATTTTAGTTCGCATCCAACGTAGTCCTTAATGATAATAACTTTAACTTATACAATAATATTAAAATTTCTCTCTATCGAAAATACTCAAAACATCTCGAAAACATAATCTAGCCAAACAAGACGTAAGTAAAATTATTAAATTCAGGCACATGCACTACTCCCTAGCTATGCCACGCACGTAATAGTAAGAAAATATTATTTTGTGCCTTTTTGCGGTTTTCTAATCATTTTTTGTGCTTTGTATAGATAATATAAAAAATAATCATATTAAATATAATACTTTATATATATATAAATATTTTTTACTTGGTAATTATATACAAATCCTAAAAACCCCATTTAAAACAAAAAATGCTCATGCGAAGTCCTGTTTGGCGCGAGGACTAAATCAGGACTAAAGTGATGTTAATTTTAAAAACAACAATAATAATAATAAATAAATTTTTTTAATCATTCTATATAAATTCTAATATAAAAAAATAGGGGCATTTACATACATACTCCTTAAATCATCTTGAATTACATATTAAACCCCTCATTTTTTAATTTTACAACTTAACCCCCTAAATCATCCAAAAATAAAAACTAGTAGAATACATGTATTTGTAAATATATTTATAATATTTATATAAACATATTATTGGTAATAAACATCCAAATAATTATAAATCAACAAAAAATATACTTGAAAATCTTGAGAAAGACTTAAATATATTATTTTTGGATGATTTAGGGGGTTAAGTTGTAAAATTAAAAAATAAGGAGTTTAATATGTAATTTAAGATGATTTAAGGGATTTATATGTAATTCTCTCAAAAAAAATATTATTTTACCTCAGATACTTAATAATTTTTAATAAAAATATATACTTTATTTCACATCCTAGACCAAAATATTCGAATCGAGTATTTTGATTTAGGATGTAAAATAAAATTAATTTTTTATTGAAAATTATTAAGTATGTGAAGTAAAATAATATTTTTTTTATATTTGAATTTGTGTAGCATAATTAAAAATTTTATTTATTATTATTATTATTTTTTTTTAAATCAGTATCATTTTGGTCCTGATTTAGTCCTCGCGCCAAACAGGGTCATGCTAAATGAAGAGAAGGCAATGCGGAATGGAATTTTCACGACGGTTCATGCACGTGCGGCATGGCCGGCAGGTGCGACATTTGAATGCAATGATTTTTCGAGAATCGGTGGCGAATTTGATCATCTCTCTTTCTCATTCTCGTTCTTGTGGATCAACTTCAGACTTCAGATCATTGGCCGTGCGCAAAGGAAGAGTTGAATAATTCTGCAGTAATATTATATGCTGCCGGTGCGGATTAAGTTGTATTATTTCATCAAGATTGGGAATCTGTAAGATCACGAAAGAACCTTCGATGCGTGCACACAAGGCTGAGACTGGTCAGTGATCCACCACGTTTGTCGGATTGTCGCGTTCATCGATCTCGTGTGCGTCTCATGGCACACGGTCTCCGAGGCGTTTCGCGTTTCCGTTATGAGGTAAAATGATGGCGAGCTTTTTCTTGTATATTTTGTCGGATTGTTTAAGGCTCTGTTTGGCGCGAGGACCAAAATAGGACCAAAATGGTACTAATTTAAAAACAACAATAATAATAATAAATAAATTTTTTAAATCATTCTACACAAATTCAAATATAAAAAATATTATTTTACTTTATATACTCAATAATTTAAAATAAAAATATCAATTTTATTTCACATTCTAGACCAAAATATTTAAATCGAGCATTTTGATCTAAGATGTGAAATAAAGTTTATATTTTTATTAAAAATTATTGAGTATGTGAAGTAAAATATTATTTTTTATATTAAAATTTATGTAAAATAATTAAAATAATTTATTTATTATTATTATTTTTATTTTTAAATTGGTCCTATTTTGGTCCTCTTTTGGTCCTTGCGCCAAACAGGGCCTTAGGAAGAATTTATTAATTGATAGAGCATAATAGAAATAAAGAATTCATGTAAACGACCGCACCTGGTGGTGGGAATAAGATTTTGTTGTTGTTGTTGTTGTTGTTGTTGCTTCAACTGCTTTTTTCAAGGTTTTTAAACTCGGTTCAATATCTGTCACAATGTAAAAGTATCGATTTTGACAGTTTTGACAGTTTGGGTATCGATAGTTTCGATTTTTTCTATAAATTATATAAATTAAATTTATTATTGATAATAATTGAATATTAGTTCTTGAAAAAAAATGACTTTCAGCAGTTTCGACCAATGTTGAAGAGAAAGTTATCTATCTTGAAAATGGATGAGATCAAATTTATGACGAGATTACTCGATGTTGCAATTACTCTTGATCAGCAAGAAGAATATACGGCTCTTCGAGAATGTGGCATTTTGGGTATTCCGACGATTTGTTCTGTTCCGGCCAACGTTGATGTTATAGCTTCGATTCAATTGATTCTTATCAAATTAATATCTACAATTTTTTAGAACCGTTCTAGCTGTACAAAAAATCGAGTTTTAAAACTTTGATTTTTTTCTTAAATTTCACGTCTTCACAGTATGATTTTCCTCACTCCATAAACTGGACGGGGAGAACGCCACACGATTGCTTCTATTGTTGATGTTGTTCTCTCGCGGTTCTTTCATGATGTGCACAAAATGTGCAGATAATTATTAATAATCGAGTTCAAATTCTTGATCTTTGACCTGATATATCGAATAGTACGTGTGAGGTTGAAATTAATTAGATAATGAAATTGAGATTTTAATGATTGCACAATTGAGTAAGGATTTTCTTTGAAATATAATCTATTATAATGGCCAATCGAGATTAATATTGTCGTTGACTTTTATCATGTAAAAGTCCACATCTACTTATAATAAAAAAAAAAGATAAATTGCATCCGGGCCCTAACATTTAGAGGGCATTGCAAATTAGTCCTAATTTTAAAAAAATCTCAAATTTGATCGCAAACGTTGTAGAAACACTGCAATTTTGAATTTTGAACTATTTTTCAAAATTCATCTTTTCCGTTAGCTTTTAATAATGAAAAATATGAAATTTGATCATTTTTAACTGATTGAAATAATTTATAATTTTAAATGAATATTATACCCTTCTATTCTCATCCTTTATATATATTTTAATTAAGACTAAACAGAAGTAATTTTATAACTTCAGGGACCGAAATTATAATTTTTTGAAGTTTGCTTTTTTAATTTTGATCCTTAAAAGATTATTGATGATATCTGAATAATCTTATGATTTTAAGGTGCTTGCAAGAGAGAACTTCTATCTTTATTGAATGCACCCATTAATTTTACCAGATGAACGGTTAGGATTACGCATAAAATAATATCTTATGATTAACATTTATTTTACTTGGCTGAATATATATAATTATATAACTGCCAAATTATACTAAAAAAAAGCAAATTTTGTTCATGTTTGATCTACTTAATTAAAAAGCAAACTTTGATCTGATTAATTTAATTCACTTTTAGTTGAAACTATTATTTTCATTAATCTTATTAATATTTAGATCAAGTAAAAATTTAAATTATAGGATCTCATAATATAATGTTACATGATAAAAAAAATTATTTTATTGGACGATATATAGCCTTTTAAGGCTGTTATTCCTTAAAAGAGTTGGCTTTAAGACTATGATTATAATATATTGAACCACTGCCTAAAATTAGGGCCGGCAATTTTATTCGAAATTCGCTCGATAAAAAATTCGACTCGAAATCGATTCAAGTCATTTCGAGTAGAGTTTCGAGCTATTCAGTGTACTCGAAATTATTTTGAGTTGATTTCGAGTTTGGCTTGACTCGCTCGAAAAAAATCGAACTGACTCGAAATAAAATTATTTATTAAATATTTTTATTATATTATGAAAGAGTGACACATTGAAAATTGAAAATGAAAATATTTTTTTTTGAGTTAAAGTGTACCATTTTAAATATGTTTTTTTTTTATTATGTAATTTAAATTTATCCAGAAATTGAAATCGATTCGAAATCGACTCGAACTCGAGTTATATCGAGTCGAGCTGACTCGACCTGAAATGATTCGAGTTCGAGTCGATTTCGAGTCTCGTTGAAATTGAATTTTTTGAATTTGAGTATACTGAAACTCGCTCGAACTCGACTCGATGCCACCACTACCTAAAATATTATACGACAACAGTTTTTCATAAAAAATAAAAATCCAATAAAAACACCACAAATAAGTTAAATTTCTTGAGCTAGTAGTCTTTTTCATCATATACTTGATGAAAAATAAAATTAAGTAGATTTGATGTATATATATATAATTATCATGATTTGTTTTCTAAAAGAGCATTTACATATATTCATTTAAATATTTTTATTGGACATATCTATTATTTAAATTTTTATATTTATACACTGGTCACTGAAATATTAATTAAAAAATTTCTATTATCCATATTACTTGTTCCTTTTTCATATTTAAATTTTTTTTATTTATACATATATGCATTACCATCAATTATATACAATTTTGCATATTCTTTTTCTCATAAGTATATGCATAACTATAACTATATATATATATATATATATATAATATTTTTGAAATATATATAATTAAATATGTAATATAAAAAAATTTTGATAAAAGTTTGTTCTACTATTTACAATACATATAATTTATAGGGGATAATTACCTATATGCCACACAATTTAGTTTTATTTATGCCTTACCCATTCATTCTTAGTTAATTACGCTATTCACATTCAAAATATTACAAAATCTTACACACATTTGAGTTAAAATTTAATTAAAATTTATTTGAAAAAAAAATATTCTGTTAGTAAATCATCAAAATTATATTTTTACTCTTAATAGTATATTTTTTTCTCTTCCTCAATACTACATTAAAGCGTTGATTTGTCCTAAAATCAATTCATGTCGCGGATGTCTCCTTCTTTTGCCGCCACCTAAACATTAAGATTTTAGGATTTTCACTCAAAATATATTTAAATATCCTTAAAATAATATGATAAACGACTCAAATTTTTTGTAATCTAATTATAGTTAGGTTATTCTCATTACAATAAAAATAAGTTAAAATATGTGTATGTAAGATTTTATAATATTTTGAGTGTGTATAGCATAATTAACTAAAAATAGATGAATAAGATATAAATAAAACTAAATTATGTGACATATAGGTAATTATTCCTAATTTATATATATATATATATATATATATATATAATACTACATACAGATGTCAATTACATAAAATAAAAAAAAATGAAAGTGTTTTAAAATTTTATGATATTTTAAGGGTTAATATATAAATATGAAACTTTAGATATAATATACGTAATTTAATAAAATTTAAGTGAAATAAATATTTATGTAGTAATTTTTTAAATTAAGTTGCAATCAGGAAGTTGACCTAACCTAAGTTAATTTCAACGGTCGTTGACTCAAAGTCAACAATTTCAGCAATCGTTGACTAAATTTGAATCATTTTTTTTTTTTTGAAAATCAATCAAATATCGTCTTTTAGCTGACAATAAATTTGTAAATGGAGCATGCGGATGCGGTGGTGGTGGCCTATTTTAATATCAAAGAAGGCAAGTGGTTTGACTTTTTGCATTAAATAGTTGACTTTTGCGATTTACTAGATTTGGAATAAATTCAATTAATTTAAAACTATTTAAGTTAACGGTCAACAGCAAAAGCTAGAAAGTAAATGTATGTGAATATTATGAACATTTTATTCTATCTTAATAATTTAAAACTTAAGATACGAAATTATTTGCACTTTGGCCCATAACTTAGTTGATTTATCATGAAATATTCTAAATTTATAAATCAGAGATAACGTAAGTATTTTATATTATTTGAATCTATTTATGCACTCGACAATCAATATATGAAGATATTCTGAAAATATTGATACTTGCAATGGTATTAAGATTTTGTAAATTTTAATTTCATAATAAGATCTTAAATCAAGTACATTATAATCCGAGAATGCAGGATATTTGAGCGAGCCTAATTAACGATATAATTTCTATAGTTTCAGTAATTTTGCTAATAAATAGGTTAAACGAGTTATATTGACATGCAAGTAGCAATTTGTTCCCGTCAATATAGACTTTGCTAGATGAATATTAATTTACTTATATATTATATTCAACTTGAGTTCTCTGATATTTCTCCTCTAACATGTTGAAGATCATCTTTAGAAAGATGTATGTCAAAAAATTAAGATCCAAATTTATTTGTTTGCAGTCAAGGATTACCAACCAATTGCTTGATCAATGATCGGACTGGTCGAACTGATCATTATCGAATCAGTTGAACCGGTAATGCACTACCTTAAAAAAAAACCAAAAAGATAACAAAATCTTCCAAAATTGTAGCAAATATTAAAAAATATGCTTATTTATTCTATTAATCCATCATCTTTATTAAATAAAAGCATCATAGACATAAATAATTTATTATTAATCAATCCTGTGGAATATATAATTCGGTATATATTAACATTGAATTGAACAAAAAAACATGCTGGTTCAAAGTCAAATAAGTTGAATCAGACAGCTCAATCTAATTTTTACAACGTCAAATTAGATAGCACGAATGAAAGTTAATAAGCAAAACTTACTGTCAATTGTAATAGTTCAGAGGTAGCAAGGTCTTCATATATCTTCTTATGTTTTTAGAATATTAGCGATTATTAGATTTAAATCAAGAACAAAAGTTAAATAATATTCGTGAGAAGAGCAACTAATCGGAATTGTAGCTATATGTAAAGTGGTGTCCCCGCGGAAAGAAATAAATTACTTAACTATAATTTTGAAATTTTGTGAAGCTCAATATTATTAATTTTTATTTAACAATATCATTAAAATATAAAAATAAAAATAAATCACACATTTATTTTTAAAATATAATTTATTCTTACTTTTTTATAAATTGTCCCAACAACCTCAACCACAATTAAATAGTTAATATCATTTTCACGCAATTTAAAATTAAAATCGCATATATTCGTTATAAGACTTAGACTCATTCATAAAAATTAAAATCATATATACATAAAAAAAAAATATATATATATATATATATATGTATATATCCAAATGAGCTAATTTCTAACTCACGTAATTTAATCCTCGACTTTGATCAAATATGGCAAGTTCTCTGTAGGTTATGAATCAAGAATTGCATTTTCAACCTTATCAGTGATTTTATAAGCGTTATTTTTGTATTTGTCAATATTATAAAATTTTAATTAAATTAGAAATTGATTTATTTAATTTGTGATTGGATTGGTTTAATTGATTTTTTGATCAAGTTAATTGAATAGTGTACTCGTTTAAACTGCTTGAACTAAATTTTACTGAGTTTGGTAATAATTCAATCGACCAATAGATAAGCGACACGTCATTACTGGGTGGGCCTACTACTAATGTAGCACCAACTATTTATCAATTAAACACAATAATTGTTCTGATTTAACAATATGATTATTACAACAATGATTTTCATCAGCATTACGTCACATAATTACTTAGCTATATCAAGGACGTCTTATACGTAGACACGTGGCATCTTCTTCCCCGTCTATATAAATCTCAAAGGAGCCCGCCTCTACCACATCCGTATCTCCTCCCCTGTTTTCTTCCTTCAGAACAAAAGCCATGGTGGTCCGCACTAATCCTTCGCCGGAGGGAATATTCCTCGTGAAAGCTCTGAAGCCCAGCGCACCCTTCCCCGGCGTGCCAGCGATAGACCTATCCGTCCCCGGAGCCGCCGGAGGCATGGTCGCCGCCTGCACTGAATTCGGGTTCTTCAAAGTCATCAACCACGGGGTGTCGAAGGGACTGATGGCGGCGCTGGAGGCCGAGGCCATGGAGTTCTTCAACCTCCCGGAAACGGAGAAGGAAAAGAAGGCCGGCGCCGCGAGTCCCTTCGGGTACGGAAACAAGAACATCGGGAGAAATGGAGATGTCGGCTGGCTCGAATATCTTCTAATGGACGCCAGCACTGCCTCTCCGAGCTTTCGTTTGTAAGAATTTCTACACTGGTGTTCATGGATTTTGATTCAGAAACAGTTATACGTCACAATGCTCATAATTGTTAAAAAAAGGTGAACTTTTTTGTGTTTTAGAGGTAAAAACAGTTACATGCAGCATGGATTCACTAAATTTATCTGTTTATAGTCAAAATAGTTAGAACCCGATACCCGAATTTTAAAGTCTCTTGTACCAATGGTAAAAAGTACAATGGCCGACATCGAATCAATTAATTAATGATGCTTCTTCTCTGACGAACGATTCAGCGCTGCTTTGAAAGAGTACGTGGCTGCCGTGAAGAAGCTGGCAGCAGAGCTGCTGGAGTTAATGGCGGAAGGTCTGGGGATCGAGCAGAGGAACGCCTTCAGCAGGCTCGTGAAGGACGCGAGGAGTGACTCCTTCTTCCGGATAAATCACTACCCGCCATGCCCAGCGGTGCAGAGCTTCAACCTGGGCCTGAACGGGTTCGGCGAGCACACGGACCCGCAGATCATCTCTGTTCTGAGATCAAACAACTCCAACGGTCTCCAGATCGCCCTGAAAGACGGGAGCTGGGTCTCGGTGCCGCCGGACCAGGATTCCTTCTTTGTCATCGTGGGGGATTCTCTTCAGGTAATGGGTAGCTAGCTGTCTCCATTAACAGAGTAGAAAACAGGGGAAACCATGGACTTTGAGAAATTTTTGAATCAGGTGCTGACGAACGGGAGATTCAGGAGCGTGAGGCACAGGGTGGTGACGAGCGGTGTGCGGTCAAGGCTGTCGATGATCTATTTCGGGGGCCCGGCGCTGAGTGAGAGGATAGCTCCTCTGCCGCAGCTCCTTGGAGCACTGGAGCAGAGCAGATACAGGGGCTTCACATGGGCAGAGTACAAGGCCGCAGCGTTCAAGTCCAGGCTCGCTGATAACCGGCTCGTCCACTTCGAGAAGAAGCAGTGAAGAAAAGCAGAGGGACTGCGAAAATAGTTTAGTCTAGCGTGTGGGGTTCTTCCGTGAGTGATAAAGGTGACAGTTTGATGTGAGTTTTGTGGTGTTTTTTTTAGTACGGCGCTGGTCAAAAACAGGGTGGCTCTGCTACCGGCTTTAACTTTAACCATAAATGGAAACAAATAGGTTCATCTTCCTCTCTCTCTCTCTCTCTCCCTCTCCCTCCTATGTTCTATGAAACGGAGAGCATCTGCAGTGTATATTGTTGTGTTCAAGATCAAAGTTTGCTTCGTGAGCTCGATAATTAATCTAACTCATAATTCATCCCCGAGCTTTTTATCTTATCCTTGTCAGCTCTTAATTGTGTCGTGTTTTTATTGTCCATAATTTTATGTCGTGGGATCGTTCCATACGAGGATGGAAGGAAGTTAAGAAATCTTATCGTAAAATATCACCATTAAAAAAAGCTTTGTGAAAGATTTTCGTCGAACTGAAATCTCAACCACATCACCAAGAGGTTTGACAGGGACTTTGAAAAGTTTAATGTTAACGTTGAGGTTTTAAAGACCTTGAATGAAGACGTACTGTGGATAATAAAAATTTTGTAGATAGACTTTGATTTTATATTGAAAGAAATCTTGACAAAAAGGGACATCGGCAGTTAAATTGGGGTTAATTAGTGATCCCCCTTCTAAAGAAGCCATAAAAGAATTAAATAATTTTTAAAGAGCGGAACTGAATTTTGTGGAGATTGATTATTTGATTCAAGAAGCTACAAGTTCGATATTCACTAAAAAGAAACCTTCCCAAATGAGTGGAATATGTGCTTTTAGAAGACCAGAGGAACTTGGACAGTTTTGGCGGGTGGTCACATTATCTACTACATAGCTACTGAGCAGGGGTCACATTATCTACTAATTGAACTACTTGTGGGAATGCCTATATACGATAGTGCCATACAAAAGATTTCTTAAAAGATCACATCGAAAATCATTATTTATTTCTTCAGTTATAAAAAGAGCAGTACCATGAATATACTATATCTATACTTCATCACTGTAGGGAAACTCTGCCACATTGAAATCAAAGAGCCACAAAAAAATCTCAGCTTAGAAATTAAATCTAATGGCGAAGATCTAAAGTATGCATGATTTAACTTTTAAACTTCCGACATTACCATCATAGCCAATGAAAGTAATAATAATAATAAGACCACTAATTGTTTCCTCTTAAGTAGTTTTAAGCGAGGAGTACTCGTGTAATTCTTCAACATGTCAATAGAGTCACCCAAACTAAATCTCGACAGACTAGTGGCAACTATGGGTTTTTATATTTAATGCAATAAATCTTATAAATGTGTATCTTCAAGTTAGTATGAGAAATTAGAAGAGCGTTTCTTCAATTATTATTCTAAGTCAGTAGTCAAAGCTTTTTATTAATTGAAAATCTTAAGCCTATTAGATCAAGACGATTATTTTCTTCGTACGACAACACCTCCTTCGACAATGTTTAATTTTTACGCTTTCTTCAACGACTACATAGTATACTACAGTGAAAAATCGACAATACAGATTTATATGGGCGGGGAAGTGTATGATGTTAGTGGGTTATTATAATTGTGGTTGACTCAAATCAAAATAATGTCGAGTTAAATTGTGATTAACTCGACTCAAAATTATTATCAGTTAACCTAAATGTGTTATGTAATATGTTTGATAAGTTAATAGAGTCGGCAAAAAGGATCCGTCAACTCTTCTTGCGTGGAGCAATTGGTGAGAAGGAGGAGCCAACCATCTCCCTGAAAATTACGTGTTCAACGTCCAGATAATGGTTTAAATATATATATATTATATTCAAATTCAATCCAATTACACATTTCTAAAGTAAATTAAATGAAAGGGACAATTACATATAGGAATATTTACACGATAGACATAGAAATTGGGCTAATTTATGAATTTCACTATAAATCTCAAAATATTACAGTTATTGCATCTAAAATAACTATTTTTTCATTTATCATATTCTGCAGTAAATTCTATTAGAAGATTTAACCATAGTTAAATATCAAAAAAATCTCAGTCATTGATTGCATCATTTAACCATCGACCTTCATGTTAGGGTATCGCGGAGTTGCATTGGTTCCGGCGGCAGCGTATTCATGCAAAGCGGCAATGTATTCTCGCAATACGACAGCGTATTCACGCGAGCATCACTCTGCTATTTGCATCTTTTTCTTACGCGGGCGGTGATAGAACTCTGAAGCTGCAAAAATTTCTGATGCTCGCTCGCGGTGCCCGTGTAAGAAGAAGATGTAAATAGCAGACTGATGCTCGCATGAATACGCTATCGTCTTGCGAGAATATGCTACCGCATCGCATCAATACGCTACCGCCGAAACCAGTGCAGCTCCGCGATGCCCTAACATGAAGGTCGATGGTTAAATGATGTGATCAATGAGTGAGATTTGGTTGAGATTTAATTATGGTTAAATCTTTTAATAGAATTTATTGCAGGATATGAAAACGAAAAAATAGCTGTTTTAAATGTGATATCTGTAATATTTTGAGATTTATGGTGAAAATTCGTAATAGCTGAATTTTTGTGTCCACCGTGTAAATGTCCCTTATATATTATTATATATTATATATATATAATTTTAATAAAAAAATTATATTTGCATGTTTTAAGTACCCTCCAAAATTTATCAATTGCATTGCTTCACCATATTACATATTTCCATTATTTACTACAGTTAAACCATTGTTAACCTGACTCAAAATATACAAAATAGTGGCCAGCAGTGACAATCGACAATGCTAAATGGCCACCAGTGAGTGGCGTGACCGCTAATAGTGGCTGATAGCGTAATTGCAGGGTATGGCTAATGACAATAATGACCGACATATAATGGTCAGATTATAGCAATAACATACCCAACGAGATGCCTATGAGACGGCATTAGACTAATGATAGTCTACATATGAAATATTTTTTATATATTTTATTTATTTTTAATAGATATTATTCTAATTAAAAAATATATATATATAATATATTTATGATTACAGTGTAAATAAAATTTTATAAAATGGTTTGCATGCAATTTTTCATAAATAAAACATATACAGCTCGTTTAATCTATGTAAATGAATATCTACATCTATTGATATCCCAAATAAAAAAAATAGAATTAATATATTTCTCTTGAGTGATAAATGTAAGTTTTAGTAAGTGAGATATATAAATTTTTATTTTTGAGGGAGAGATAAATATTTATTTTAGGATAATATAAGTAATAAAGCCATATTTGACAATATATATATATATATATATATATATATATATATAATTATATATCTCATAATATATAGTTACTTGATGGGGAACTTTTTGAATTCATTTATTTGGGTATAAAGCAATTTTCTTAATATTTAACAAGCTTAATTATAACATTTTTCATCATTAAAAATTTGAACAAAATAATTTGAATGATAAAAATAACATTTCATATACTTCAATTTGGCCAAAAAAAATTAATTATAATTCCCTAAGCTTGTGCTCCACTTAAAAGTTGTGGCTTCTTGATCTAAATAATTATTTCTCTATAAAATTCTGAATCTTTAATTTGATCCAACATCTCATAATTATGAAATTTTAATTTATCAAATAAAATGCAATTTTTAAAATAACATGATAATTATCTTGATAAATTAGAATAATTCAATTATAGAATGAGTATTAAAATAATTTAATAATAAACTATGAGTAATCTAATTGTATCAAATTAAAAAATTGAGACCAACAAATAAATAAGTTCTAATATGTAGAATATAGCACAGTACTATTATTTTGAACACCATCGTGCGTGATAACAAATCTGAAATGTTAGATAAAAGAAAATTATTTTTTTTATAATAAATAAAAGAAAATTAATTAAATTGATGAAATCAAGTTCATGCATGGCATAAAAATAGAGGAAAAGTCAAAAAGTTTTTTTTTTTTTGGGTTTGATAGAATTTTTGTCAAAAAGTTTCTAATAAAAAAAGAATGTAAAAAGATTTAAAAAAAATGTGAAAAAGTTGAATAAAAAATGGTGAAAAAGTTGGATCGACATGAATGCTGTGGTCAGCGACCATTAAGTAAAAATTAGCAATCTGAATAAATAAATCTTCTAATTTAAGATAATATATAAATAAATTTTTATTATTAATAAAAATATTTAATGAAAATTAGTTTTTTTAACTAAAAAATTAATTTAATTAATTTTAAAATTAAATTAATATTTTAAATAAAAATAAAGTTTAAATTGATTTATTAATTAGAGTAATTTTTTTTATTTAGTGCTTAAATTAATATCAAAGAATTTATTTGTATCCTCTTTAAATTAAAGGGTTTATTTAACTAATTTAAAAATTAGAGGGACCAAATTATAGGTAAATTCAAAAAATAAAAATTTAATTGCTATTAATCAAAAACAAAATATAGTTCGAGTTTGTTGGACATTGAAAACGTTTTTGGTGTTTTAAATAAAAAATATTTTTATACATTCATTCTTACACCAGACATTAAAATTTTATAAATAATGCAAAACTATGAGTTAATTATTTTAATATTTGTATGATTTAAAATAGGATAAATCGTAAATAAGTGCCTCTTGTTTAGCCACATGTGAAAATAGATCCTTATTATTTAAAAATTATTCAAATTAATCTATTAGTTTGAGATAATATATAATTAGGTACAAAATTATGATTTGATAGTAAAAAAAATTTAAAAAATGATTTTTTTTCACTTGAATTTTCTCTCTCAACATCACATTTTTTCTCTTCTCTCTCCCCCTTCCTCCCTAGTAGGGGTGCTAAAAATATCTAAAACTCAAAACTCACTCGCAACTTATGTGATTTTTAAATCGACTCAAAAATGGTTCGAAAATTTTAAATCGAATTATGAGACAAGGAATTTGGCTCGAAGTTCAATTCGAACTGATTTCAAGTTGACCATAACTCGCTCGAAATACTACTCGATTTGCCTTAAAATTATATATATAACTTGAATTAATTTTGATAATTAATATATATATTATATATATATTAATGATATATATATATAATATATATATATCAATGTTAATTGGTATTACCAACTTAGTTATTAGTTTAGTGGTAAAGTGGAGGAGGTTTAAGCCTTGTTTTATTCAAAGTTTAGGAATCAAATTCTCTTGAACACATAATATTTCTATATTTTTTTACAATTATGAGCCGATTCAAATTATGATTCGAGTCCTCTCGAAATCAAGCTATTTGGAACCGAATAGGCTCGAATCATGTTCAATTAGATTTCGGACCAATTTCGAGCCGAGCAAAACTCAAAATTTTCGAATTAACTTCGGCTCATTTGAAATCAGTCCAATAATAGCTCTACTCCCGCATGGTGGGTAGCGAGCCGCCCCTCTGGCGGTACTCTTTTTTTTTTGATAAAAACCCTTCAGGGTGCAACAAACTTAAGAAAAAACAGAACTACACTGAGAGTCCATCTTACACATGAGCTACTGTGTTAAATGCTTAAAAAAATAACAATAACAATTACTGTGTTGAAGGTAGACCTGGGCAATGGGCGGGCTGGGCTTGGCATGGGCCGGGCTTAACCAGGCTTTGACTAAATCAAATCGGGCTCGGGTCGGGCTTAGCTCGGCTTACGGGCCTACTTTTATTATCAAGCCCGCCCAATGTGTGGGCCGGGCTACCCACGGGCTTTATTTGGTTCGAAATTTTTTTTGGACGAAAGAAAAAATATTTTAACTTTTAATTTTAATATCAAAGAACTTTATTTTTATATTAAAAAATATATAAATATAAAATAAAGTTGATTCTAATATTCATATTTGTGTTAGATGTATAATAAAATTTATTTTTGTAGTTAAAAGTTTTGTTAGTCAAAAAAATATCTCGAACCAAACGAAGCCAAAGTGTCTGAAATTTATATCCAAACATAATTTAAGTCTTAGGTATTTTGGCATACTATAATATTGCTATTTACGCTTTCCATAATTACATATTAATATAATTTTATTTAAGTTGATAATTACAAAATTAAAAAATATCTTTCCTAGGATATTAATTTAAAATAGTTAAACAAATTAATGAGAACTTTAAGCTAGTAAGCTCCATGTTTTCATTCAATTTCTTCAATAACCAAAGAAAAAAATTAGAACCAAAATAAATATAATTTCAATAATATCTATTATAACATAAACATTATAAAAAGAAGCATATATGACAACATCATCATTTTCAACATGGGCGGGCCGACCGGGCTTAACCGGGCTTTGACTAAGTCGAATCGGGCTTGGGCCGGGCTAAACCCGAATATCGGGCCAAAATAAATGACCAAACCCATTTAAAATTTATCGGGCTTTGGCTAGCCCGTCGGGCCACCCGCCCAATGCCTAGGTCTAGTTGAAGGCAATAAAATAGAACAGACACTGAGTCGAATTTGAATGAGTCATCTTTAACTCAAAATCTTTCACTCATAAATATTTTTACTTTCAAATTGTATTCGACTCAAAACTAATCAAAACTTATTTAATTAATTTTTGGATGTCTTAACAATCTTTTACATGTTGTAGCTAGCACATTACATGAAATAGCATTATTAACTATTATTAATGTGCATATATAAATTATCTATATATACTTTAAAATATCATTCATCAAACATTTCTCATAAATATATATACTAGATTTAATTCTTGAGAGATTTACTTCTGTCACCTCCAAAGATCAATTATTTTCAGACGATATTCTCAAAGTTCATTATTTTCATGCACCACCTCATATCTAACTTCAAAAGCAGGATGCTATCTGTAAATTTACCTCAAAATGAGAGTTGCTTGAAAATAATAGACTTTGGAGGTGCCGACTGAAAATAATAAATTTTTGGGAGTGACAGATGTAAATCATCCTTAATTCTTCTTATTTTACGTATTTAATATTTAAGTTTTTATATTTAAGCATTGGTCACTAAAAAATTAAAAAAATTAATTACATCATATTGTTTTTGTTACATATTTAACATTTACAATTATATACAATTTTACATATTTTTTTCCCATAAGTATATACATAACTATATATGCATATATTAATTACGCAAAATAAGATAAATTGTAGTATTTAAAATTTTTTATGATGTTTTTGGGTTAACATATAAATATAAATATTTAGATATTTTTAAAATATACAGTTTAGTATGGCTTAAGTGATATAAATATTTATGTAGTAATTTATTAAAATTAAGTTGCAATCATAAAATTGACCTGAACTCAGCAATGTCAACGACAGTTGACAAAAATTCAGCTATTTTAACGATTGTTGACTAAATTTGAATCAAATATCTTCTCGTAGCTGACAATAAATTTGTAAGAAAACTTTACGTAAAAGACAAAAAAATTTCAAAAAATTATAAATTTTACACTAAATTTTAAAAAATATTATAATCTTAAAACTAAATTCCAAATTATATATGCTAAAATTCAAAACTAAAATTTAAACTCATATATTCAAACTTTTAAATTACTTTAATACTAAAATTTAAATCTTAAATTTTAAAAAAAATTAATTAACGAAAGATCCCTGTAGTTAATTTATAATTACTATTTGAATTACGATTTTTCAAAATTTACTGAAAAATTTCTATTATTTACAGAATAAAGTATAAAAGGACCCTTCGTTGTTAAATTCAACTGATTTATAATTTTACTCTTAATAATTTTTAAAATTTTTATTTTTTTGTCATTACAGTGCCTTGCAGGGGGAGAGAGAGAGAGGGGGAGAGAGGGGGTGAGATGCCAGCGTGCTCACCCCCCTCCGTGTATAGGCCGATGCGCCCACCTCTTAGGCTCTTACCACACAATGCACTCGCTTATACAGGTGAGAGAGACAATGAGAGAAAAAGAAGAGAGAGAAGGGGGTGTGTTGCCAGTACACTCGCCCCCATTAATGCACTAGCGTGAAAAGAGAGAGAAGGTAGAAATAATTTTTTTAAAAATTTAAAACGTAATATACCTTAAATGCTGATAGAAATCATTAGTATGAACATGTTATTTAATAATCATAATTTATAGGAATATTTCATATTATAATATTTTCACAAACGAAGCCTTTAAACTAGTTTTTCAAAACCGTGAATCAAACAGTAATTATAGGTTAACTATAAAGAACTTTTAGTAATTAATTCTTTTAAAAATTAAAAATAAACTCTCAAACATAAATATTTTAATGATTATTAATTAAGTGTATATAATTCACTTTTAATTCAATTTATTGATATAAACAATTTCATTTTCAATTCAGTTTATTGATATAAAAATTTTTATTATAGAATTATAAGTCATATATAATAAAATAAAAATTATTTGATGATATTTAATAAAAATTTATTTTTTTAATTTAATATAAAATCTATAATTTCTCCCAATTTCTGCCATGTGTTTGAATTTGACTTTTTGCACTAGATTTGCACTAGATTTCTCCCAATCGCTGACTTTTGGTATTAACTAGATTTGAAATAAATTCAATTAATTTAAAATTATCTCATAGTGCAATCTCAAATTAAGTATATTGTAATCCGAAGACATAACATAATTAGAGCGAGCTTTCTATAATTATATTAATTTTTTTAGTAATTAAGTAGGTAGAGGCACTTGAAATTCTTGTATATAAGAGTGTTAATGAAGAATTTTATTCAAAGATAATTAGCGGTGGATCGTGCGTCATGAAAAACAGTTAATTAGCAATGAATTTGCCAAAATAAATAGGAAAAAGTAAAGAGAATAAATCAAAGAGTTTTAATACGCGCGTTACATAAGTCAAAAAGATCTTCCAGCCTCTACAACGAACCAAGCAAATGATTCTAATAAATAAAGACAGTGCTCACAATATTAAAATTGTATATAAGCAATTATTTTATATTAATAATTTCATAAATTATGTTAATATATAAGTGATAGAAATTTGTTTATTGACATTGATTTTTAGGTGAATGAGTGTCAGTTTACTTATGTACTGAGGCTAACTTGATCCTCCGGTATCTATCCCTTGGCACTGTAGCACATTGAACGTTATTATATGAAAAAAAATTATAAGTATAGTGAATCAAGAATACAAGGTGTTACATTAAAGAAATAAAAAAGAAAAAGAAAAATAAGATCTTATCTCTAAAAAGAATTTAAGTCAATAAGTTATGATTCAATTTTATTTGGTTCATATTTCTCTCGTAAAGAGAAACCCTTTGTAACAGAGGATTACTATTAAAGATTATTCATGATTGGACTGGTTAAACTGATTATCAAATTAGTTGAATCAGTAAAGTACAACTTAAAAAAAAGGTTCGTAATATTTTCTAAATTTTTTAATAATAAGTATTCAAAAACATATTTAATTTTTTATTAATTCATAATCTTCATTAAATAGTAAATATTATAAAAATGAGTAATTTATTATGATTCAGTCTGTGATATGTAATTCGATATTAACATCAAACTAAACTAGATAGCATGCTAGTTCATGGTTGAACCAAATAGTCTAGTCAAATTTTCATAACATTAAAATTAGGTATCACCAATGGAAGATAATTATTCTTACTTTTGTTTTTAAAATATAATAATTCTTACTTTTTTTTATAAATTATCCCAACAACTTCATCCACAATTAAATAATTAATATTATTTTCACTCAATTTAAAATTAAAATCACACATTTTCGTGATAAAACTGAAAGCTCATTTAGCCCTGTTTGGCACGAGGACCAAAACAGAACCGCGATAGTTCTAGTTTAAAAAATAACAATAATAATAATAAATAAATTATTTTAATTATTCTACATAAATTTTAATATAAAAAATAATATTTTACTTCACATACTTAATAATTTTTAATAAAAATATAAACTTTATTTCACATCTTAGATCAAAATACTCGATTTGAATATTTTGATCTAGAATGTGAAATAAAATTGATATTTTTATTTTAAATTATTGAGTATATAAAGTAAAATAATATTTTTTATATTTGAATTTATATAGAATGATTTAAAAAATTATTTATTTATTTATTATTATTATTATTATTATTATTTTTAAAATTAGTACCATTTTGGTCCTATTTTAGTCCTGTTTTAGTCCTCGTGCTAAATAGGGCTATAAAAGTTAAATTATATTTATTTAAATATATATCCAAATGTGCTAACTTTACTCTTACACAATTTGCACCTGAATTTGCCATAATGTGAACCATACACAAATTTCTATATTCATTAATATTATATAAAAATTTAATTAAATTAAATATTGTTTTATTATCTAATTATGATTGGACTGTTCCCATTGATCTTTTGATCAATATTTTAAAAACTGGATCAGACTGACCAATTCAACCGATTGAATCACAATTCGACGGTCCAATCGGTTCAGTTAAGTCTTAAAACTGACTCTGCATTAAACCAAGATTGAATCTATTTAAATCGGATCAAACAAGTTGATTGTTGCGGTTGGATCGATGGACTATATGCTTCTTCACTTATGCCACCCTTTAGCAATATAATATGAAGAAGATTTTATGTTATATTACTATTCTTTAGCAATGTGGGACTGAATCCTACTATTTATATAAGGGTAAGAATTTTTTTTTTTTTACCTTTTTTAATAATAATTATAAAACATACTCTATTATTTATAATTTATAGTTAAAACAACCTTTATATTATTTATTTTTTTTCATTTTATTGCAATTTTCTTTATTTATAATTTATAAAAATACCTTTCTTTATATTATTCTTTAGACTTTTTTTAATGAATAACTTGAAACTTTTTTTGTTTATAAGAATAATTTCATATTTTTATGTTACTTAATAATTTTTAAAAAAGATTTTAATGTAACTAAATTTATGTTTTTTAATACCACCATCAAATCATATATTTTTTTATAATATATTTTATTTATTATTTATATTATTATAAATATATTTTATAAATATTTTTTAAATTATTAAATTATAGGATAAATTGCAAGTAGGTCCTTATTGTTTGATCGTATGTTCAAGTAGGTCAAACTTTTTAAAAATTGTTCAAATTGGTTCATTAGTTTTAGGTAATGTGCAACTAGGTCCAAAATTTAGTTTTAAGAATAAAAAAATATATGAAATGACATTTTTATCCTTAAAATTTTGTCTCTCTCTGTCTCCTGAGGAGTAAGATAGCGACAATGAGGGAAATGGGTGGCTAAGTTCTCTCTCTTTTGAGGAGTGAGACATTGACGGCGTAATACAGAATCACCGCCACCTTGCTTTGGAGTTCGAATTGGCAGAGAATAATGGTGTGAAGAAGGTAGAGGAGGATCCAAGGGGCTGGGGCCTGCGCTGGCGGCAAGTGAGAAAAGACAGAATCGAGGGCCGGCGCTGACCACAGCCGGTTTTTGAATCGGAACTGTTGCCTACCGCCTTCGGCATCCAGGGAGAGGAACCACCGTCTAAGTTCAAAGGAGAGGAAAAATCTCACCTTCGATATCACACGGTGGAGTCGACCCAAAAGATAAAACCTTTTAGGAGCCATGAACTGAATTCATGAGAAAGGGATGGAGAGAGGGAGAGAGAGAAAGAGAGAAATTTAATAATACAAATATCATTTCATATATTTTTTACTATCAAAACTAAAATTTAGACCTAGTTGCACATTACCTGAAACTAACTGACAAATTTGAGCAATTTTTCAAAATATTAGACCTAATTGCACATATGATCAAATAATAGAGACCTATTTGTAATTTACCCAATTTTCATTTAATCGGTTCTGATTTTCAAATTTTTGGATGACGTGCGTCTTCTCGATAGAACCGATTGAACAATCTGATAATTAGCATTTCATCAGCGTTATGTCACATAATAACAAGCGGTATCGTGGACGTCTTCTACGTAGCCACGTGGCATCTTCTTCCCCGTCTATATAAATCTCAAAGCAGCCCGCCTCTTCCACATCCAGCCCTGTTTTCTTCCTTCTGACCAACAGCCATGGTGGTCCGCACTAATCCTTCGCCGGAGGGAATATTCCTTGTGAAAGCTCCGAAGCCCAGCACACAGTTCGCCGACGTGCCAGCGATCGACCTATCGAGCCCCGGGTCCGCCGGAGGCGTGGTCGCCGCCTGCACCGAATTCGGGTTCTTCAAAGTCATCAACCACGGGGTGTCGAAGGGACTGATGGCGGCGCTGGAGACAGAGGCCATGGAGTTCTTCGCCCTCCCGGAAACTGAGAAGGAGAAGAAGGCCGGCGCCGCGAGTCCCTTCGGGTACGGAAACAAGATCATCGGGAGAAATGGCGACGTCGGCTGGCTCGAATATCTTCTAATGGACGCCAGCACTGCCTCTCCAAGCTTTTGTTTGTAAGAATTTCTACACTGGTGTTCATGGATTTTGATTCAGAAACAGTTATACGCCACAATGCTAATAATTGTTAAAAAAAGGTGAACTTTTTTTGCGTTTTAGAGGTAAAAACAGTTACATGCAGCATGGATTCACTAAATTTATCTGTTTATAGTCAAAATAGTTAGAACCCGATACCCGAATTTTGAAATCTCTTGTACCAATGGTGAAAAGTACAATGGCCGACATCGAATCAATTAATTAATGATGCTTCTTCTCTGACGAACGATCCAGCTCTGCTTTGAAGGAGTACGTGGCTGCCGTGAAGAAGCTGGCAGCAGAGCTGCTGGAGTTAATGGCGGAAGGGCTGGGAATCGATCAGAGGAACGCCTTCAGCAGGCTCGTGAAGAACGCGAGGAGCGACTCCTTCTTCCGAATAAACCACTACCCGCCATGCCCCGCGGTGCAGAGCTTCAACCTGGGCCTGAACGCGTTCGGCGAGCACACGGACCCGCAGATCATCTCTGTTCTGAGATCGAACAACTCCAACGGTCTCCAGATCGCCCTGAAAGACGGGAACTGGGTCTCGGTGCCGCCGGACCAGGATTCTTTCTTCGTCAACGTGGGGGATTCTCTTCAGGTAATGGGTAGCTAGCTGTCTCCATTAATAGAGTAGAAAACAGGAGAAACGAAGGGCTTTGACAAATTTTTGAATCAGGTGCTGACGAACGGGAGATTCAGGAGCGTGAGGCACAGGGTGGTGACGTGCGGGGTCCGGTCAAGGCTGTCGATGATCTATTTCGGGGGCCCGGCGCTGAGTGAGAGGATAGCTCCTCTGCCGCAGCTCCTTGGAGCACTGGAGCAGAGCAGGTACTGGGGCTTCACATGGGCAGAGTACAAGGCCGCAGCGTTCAAGTCCAGGCTCGCTGATAACCGGCTCGTCCACTTCGAGAAGAAGCAGTGAAGAAAAGCAGAGGGACTGCGAAAATAGTTTAGTTTATTGTGTGGGGTTTTCTGGTGAGTGATAAAGGTGACAGTTTGATGTGAGTTTTGTGGTGTTTTTCTGGGTACGGCGCTGGTCAAAAACAGGGTGGCTCTGCTGCCGGCTTTAACTTGAATCATAAATGGAAACAAATAGGTTCATCTTCCTCTTCTCTCTCTCTCTCTCTCTCTCTCTCTCTCTCTCTCTCTCCCCCCCTCCCTTCTATGTTCTATGAAACGAAGAGCATCTGCAGTGTATATTGTTGTGATCAAGATCGAAGTTTGCTTCATGAACTCGATAATTAATCTAACTCAAAATTCATCCCTAAAAGCTTTTTATCTTATCCTTGTCAGCTCTTAATTGTGTGTGGTATGTTTTTATCGTCTAGAATCGTCTATCATATTGGTTCATACATGATTGTAGGTATTGTATATATATGCTAGTATGTTGTGAGATTGCTCAATTGGAGAATGGAGAAGAAGTCGAGAAAACTAATCAAAAAATACTACAATTGAAGAAAGCTTTTGTCGAAGGTCTCCGTCGTGTTGAAACCTTGACCATGAGGTTTGACAGTGACTTTGAAAACATTGATCGAAGGTTTGAGTTTAATGTTCATCCTGAGCTTTTAAAAACCTTGAATGAAGATGTACCGTGAATGTCAAAGACTTCTAGATGGTCTTTGTTTTTACGTGATGCCCATAGCAGAAGAGAGCGCGTGATGATCGTCGGATAATATTCCAAGAAAGAAAATCTTTGGAGCACAGTACAACTTCTAAAAAAATTTTATGTCGATAAATAGCAGTGAGAAAGGAACATAAATGACTCATTTCACATCAGAAAGGGAGGGGAGATCTTAAGATGCATAAGTATATATCATGATCCCAAATGAGAGGCATCTGTTAGGACAAAATTAGGAAGCTAATGATGAAAAAATTATCCGCTTACATAAATTAACTAAAGAATTAATAATAATTTACAATAAGAAAAAATTAAAGTAACTGAGGCTAATTTGAGTCTAAATTTCTTAGTCTCAAGAATTAAGAGCAAAAACAAGTAAAAATGTGACAATTGAGGCATGCTTACATTTATGTCCTGAAAAAATAAAATAAAATGATACATTCTTTATTTTGTTTTTCTTAGATCATGACGTAAATTCTCATTTACATATTATAAACCTGATTTCACACTTAAAGAAAGTATTAATCGATAAATTAAAGTAATTATTATCATCAAAATTAATAGAGTTCAACATTGAGATGTGTGATCTTCTGAGAAGTACTAAGTTACAAAGTTTACTAGAGCCAAAGTAAATAATATCTTAATATTTGACTCAGAAGATGCTATAATATGATGTCAGAGTTAACCTTCACAATACGACATGGTTCGAGGACGAGCCAGGCAAAAGTTTGTGGCTCTATGACGCTCGTGGCCAAAAACTGAGCAAGGAGTAATGCAAAATGTTGTCCCAAAAGAAGAAAATCACTAGTGCAAAGTACGGCTCCTAGTAGATTTTTAGGTAAATAAATAATAGTGAGGGGTGCACAAAAATGTATCAACCCACATTGAAAAGGGAGATGTGATCCTAAGTTGTATAAGTATACAACGTGATCCCAAATAAAAGGCGTCTTTTGGGAATAAACTGTAAGATTAATAATAAAAAACTTTATAATTAAGCGTTTAGGTTGGAATAGTACTATGATAGGTGTATAAGAAGTACTTATACCATATATTTTCTAAATTGAAAGTAAACAATACTTTTCTGTTTGGATCACAAAAAATTATATTTTATGATGAAAGGAGGCATTAACAATCAAATTGGGGTTTAATGAGGTGGTCCGTTCTAAAGAAGTTACCGGAAGAAAGAATTAAATAATTTTCAAAGAATAAGACCAAATTTTGTGGAAATTAATTATTTGATTCGAGTAGTTATCCATTCAATGTTCACTAAGAGAGACAATCTCAAATGAGTAGAATATGTGCTTTTAGAAGACTAGGGCAACTCGGGCAGTTCTGGTGAGTGGTTATGTAGACCTACTAAATGGTTGTTGCACAGGAGTTGCATCATCCACCAATCAAACTATTTAAGGGAGTACCCATATGAGATAGTGATATACATGGGTATGCTTAACAGTTCCCATTGAAGACCATCACTTCTTTTTTTAGTTATAGAAGGAACAATTCTAACATAATGGAATCAAAGATCATTAAAAGAATCCCCAGTCGAGATTAAATTCAATGATGATGATGAAATGCAGGCGTGATCTAGCCTTCAAACTTAATCTAACATAACCGTCATAGCCAAGAAGAAGACAGAGAATTTTTTTTTTATCCTAAGTAGTTTTAGGTGAGGAGTACTGCTCACTCAATTCATCAGCAAGTCACTAAAGAGAGCCACAAAAACTAAATCCCAACCACGCCACTCCTACAGCAGAAGCAACGGGAGCCCTTATTGCGATGACAGCCGCCCAGGAGTGGGCGAATACGGCGGATGGGATTTGGATAAAGGGCGACTTTGCCATCACTATTACGGACCTTCACCGGACAGCCAGAGGACACCCTCCCGACAAGACTATGGTCCAGATCGCCAACCTTTTTTGCGCCTTTAAGGCGTACAAGATATCTCATGTATACAGAGCCGCTAATAAAGCGACAGATTTTGTAGCTTCCTTTTCTTGTTTAGATGATTTAGAGTGGCGTAGGGGCATGTCCCTCCCACTCGATTTTTGTGCGATTCTTGACGAGGATCAAACTTTTTGTACCTGATGTATCTTTTTTTACTGTTATAGTATTATAGGCTACGACCGAATTTCAAAAAAAAAAACTAAATCCCAACGGATTAATGGCAATTATGAGTTTTTAGATTTAACACAACAAATCTCACAAAAGTTTATCATTAAGTTAGTACAAGATCTTAAAAGAGCGTTTCCAGAATTATTATTCTGAGTCAGTAGTCCATGTTTTTTTCTACTGAGTGAAAATAATTGTTTCCTTCATAGTACAATGCCTCCTTCGATGATGTTTAATTTTTGCACTTCTTTCAACGACAACGCAGGTTTTATGAGTAAAAAGGGTGAGAAGTTAGTGGGCTATAAATTTTGTTAACTCGGCTCAAAACAGTACGTACAAAGTTAAATTATGATTAACTCGACTCGACTGAAAATTGTTGCGAGTTAACACATACATGATACATGTAATATGTTTTGATAACTATGGAGTAGGCAAAAGGGGACCAGCTAGCCAACTCTTCTTGCGTAGAGAAATTGGTGAGAAAGAGGCAGCCATCTCTCTGAAAATTACGTGATCAACGTCCTCTCAAAATTTGACATTGGGTTTAAATAAATAAATAATTTTATATCCAACGTCCTCTCAAAATTTGATATTGGTTAAAGTAAATAATTATATATATTTCTACATTAAATTAAATAAAAGGGGAAATTAAATACATGCCACTTTTTAGATTTATTTACGCATGCTCAACCCATCAATATTTTATATTACTATAATTAAATTATAAATAATCTAACTCAAAAGATAAAAAAAAAACCTAGTGGCCCGCAACGAGTAGTGTGGCCATTGACCGTGGCTACTAGGCCTGTCAACGGATCGGATTCGGGTCGAGTTGACTTCGATCCGGATCCAAATTCATATATGTCGGATCGGGTTATATATCGGATCGGGTCATGGTCGATCCATATCCTCTCGGGTCGGAAATCGAATCGGTTCGAAACTCGGGTTTTTGGATTTAATCTATTTACAATAAAAGTAGTTATTTTTAAGTAATTTTCATAATCAAATTTAAAACAATGTTAAATTTATTGAAAATAAAATAATGGAAGAATATTATATTTTTATGAATTAATTAAATATTTTAATATAAAAATCAATATTTATAATATATATACATATATATTGTGAAATATAAACTGAGCAGTATAAATTATAATCTACTAATAAAATCTGTGAGAACTTTTTATTAATTAATTATAGTAACACTCTTTACTTGAGCCTTCCAATAAAAAGATTTTTAGCCATAATGTATCCTTATATGAACTACAAATTAAATTGCATAAACGGATCGGATTTTAAACGGATCGGGTCAATAGTGATCCATATCCGATCTATTTATTTGTAAATGGATCGGGTCGATAAACGGGGCGGATTGACGGGTCAAAAAAAAATCATTTGAGAGTTTAATCGGATCGGATCATGATTCGATCCATTGACAGGTCTAGGGGCTACTGCATGGTTCCGGGCCATGGTCCATAACAATGACAGCTGACATACGCTGACAAGTAGTGGTCAGATTACCGTAACGAAGTATCCATGGAATAACGTTTGACTAATGATAGTCTGTATATAAAATATTTTATGTACATTTTATTTTATTTTTAAATAGATGTTAACCTGAATGACATATGTGTAATATTTAGAATTAAAAGGTAGCACCATCGTAAATAAAATTTGTTGAGTGGTAAATATGTAAGTGAAATCTCACAGAATGATATGTGTATAATTTTCGCTAAATAAAAATAGATACTGCTCATTTAATCATTGAAGATGATTAATTTTTCATTAGTATTTTATGATTCAACTGTAAAGGTATTGCCTGTTTTAATTTTAATAAACTGCGACTAAAGTATTTTCTAAGAGGTTATTTGACACAGTACTATGCTAGTTCAAGTAAGCTTAACTATAGTATTTTTCATTATTAGCTTCATAGTCTTATCCCAAAAAAATATTTTTACTACTTTGAATCATATTATTTGCTTATATATTTCAGAAACTTTCATTCCTTTTTAATATGAGAAAATTCATTCTTTTTTCTCTTTCACCATTATTTATCCACTCAGAAACCTATCAGAAGTTGTATTTTGCTTCAGTGATTCTTTTTTTTTTAAAACGCCACTCGACATTCACTCTCTGCGCTCTTCAGCGATCAACATCAAAATAATGCTCTTTCTTGATAGATAAGGAATTTTTGAACTCATTTATTTGGGTATAAAGCATTTAACCAGCATATAACATTTTCAGCATATCATTCATTTATCATTGAAAAATTGAACAAAATAATTTAAATGATAAAAAAATTTCTTATACTTCAATTTGGTCTAAAAGAATTAAGAGGGTTAATTAAATTCCATAAGTTTGAGGTCACACTTAAAAGTTGTTACTCCTCAATCTAAATAATTTGGTCTCTCTAAAATTCTGAATCTTTTATTTGATTCAACATTTCATAATTATTTAATTTTGAATTAATCAAATAAAATGTAATTTTTTTTAAAAAATGTCCCTTTTATTAAAAAATAATAATCCATGAATTGGAACTATATAGTGATTTTAATTTTTATCATTATCTAATTTGAATTTTCAATTGTCAAAAAAAATCAAGGAACAATCGAGATATTAAAATTATTTAATAATAAAATATGAGCAATCTAATTATATCAAATTAAAAAAATTAAGACCTACATATAAATAAGCCCTTAGGATCATACCAAAAAAATAAAAATAAACACATAAAAAAATAGGGATAATTAACTACATGCCACATAATTTAGTTTTATTTATGTCTTACCAATCCATTCTTAATTAATTATACTATGCACACTCAAAATATTATAAAATCTTATATATACACATTTGAGTTAAAATTTAATCAAAATCTATTTGAAAAAAAATTCTGTTAGTAAATCATTAAAATTATATTTTTACTCTTAATAATACATATTTTTCTCTTTCTCAATACCACACTAAAGTGCTGATTTGTCCTAAAATTAATTCACGTCGCGGATGTCTTTTTCCTTCGCCGCCACTTAAACATTAAGATTTTATGATTTTCACTCAAAATATATTTAAATATTCTTAAAATAATATGATGAACAGCTCAGATTTTTTCTAATTTAATTATAATTAGGTTATTAAAAAATTATGATTACTCATTATAATAGAAATAAGTTAAAATATGTGTATGTAAGATTTTATAATATTTTGAGTGTGTATAGCGTAATTAACTAAGAATAAATGGGTAAAGCATAAATAAAACTAAATTCTGTGGCATGTAGGTAATTATCTTAAAAAAATAACAGCACATACGCGACAAAACAGTAAGGAATTAAAATAAAATTATACGAATAATATTTACTATTTATTCTTAAAACCATCAACACAAAAGTTAATTTTTGTTATTATATTTTAGCTTTCAAAATTTTAAAATATCTGAATCAAAGTTAATTTTAATTTAAAATTATTGTAAGGTATAAAACAAATTCGATCTTAAAAGTGTGTAGAATATTATTACTTTAATATCAAAATTTATGTATAATATAATTTTATAAAATTAATTTTAATTCAAATTGAAATCTAAATTACCAAAAACCGATCAGACCTGCGCAGGGTTCGGGTGATTTTATCTCAGTTTAGCACAAAAAAAATAATGATGATTTTAAAATTTTGTATTTTTTTAAAATATATAATAAATTGAAATAAATTGAATTATTTATATTAAAATTATGACAAATTTAAAATAAAGTGATTTTTAATATTAAAATTTATGTAAAATAAAATATAAAATAATTTTTTATTTTTTTAAAATTATATAAACTTTTTAATTATAATTATCTTAACTATAGCTAAATCTTTTATTTACTAAATGTTGTATTATTTTTATTTTTGGGCAAATTACACCCGGGTCATTAGTTTAACGCTCAATATCACGCAGGTCCATGTTTTTAAAATTATAATATCAACGTCCTGAGTTTTAATAAATTATCAAATGAGTTTTTTTTGTATTTTTTATTATTAATTTTTTAAAATTACTTCCTGCCCCTCTCTCTCTCTCCTCGCAATCCTGCGTGATATTAAGCGTTAAGCGTTAAATTCAGGGACCCAATATTATAATTTTAAAAAAATTAATAATAAAAAATTGAAAAAGGACCCATTTGATAATTTATTAAAATCCAGGGACCCCGATGTTATAATTTTTAAAACGTGAACCAACATTATATAAGCGTTAAACTCAGGAACCTGAGTGTAATTTTTTTTAATTTGCTATCAAAATAATTTTATTTTTATTGTTTAGAACTGGGGTAGATTTTAGATTCTATTCTAAGTTTAATTATTTTCTTTGAATTGAATAATAAAAAGTGTAATAAATTAAAAAAATACATTGAATTTGATCCATTGACATTAATATAAGATGTTGTATTGATAATGACACTCTTTTTATACGAGAGAGAGAGAGAGAGAGTCAAGCTTGAATAAATTGATGTGTTGGCAATGAGACTCAAGCATCAAAGGGTTCGTGTGTTGGGCTCGGGAAGGGAGAGAGTGGGTTTAATGTGGGTAAGTTGGGTCAAATTTGTCAAAATGTAGAATTAAAACATAACGTACAGCATTCATCGGCTTTCATTTAAGCTCGTAATGCACATGTTTTAGGCTGGCCGCGTGGCCGCTAGTGAGTGGAGGGTACCTCGATCCGAGTCGGGCCCATCAAGCCACACGGTTTGTGGTACTATTCTAGTTGGATATCTCCTAAGCTAAACGTAATTTAATTTTTATAATTTTTTACTAAAATTTGTAATTAAAATTATTATATTCCTATTTTAATTCCTAAAACTTTAAGTAAAAAATTTTAAAAATATTAATAATCTAAATAAAAAAGTTTCAAAATATATAAATCAAAATGTAATTATCGATCAATAATTAATCTGTCATCTTAATATTTCAAAAAATATTAAATTTTATAGTAATCTATCAATTTAATTATTTTTTCTCTTATTTATTATTAAAAATTTATTTTTCTTTTATCCAGCATTACAGATTAGTTATTACGTAGTGTTCAAAATGATAATGTGCCATAAATTATTTTCTTCTATACATCCATTAATTATATATAATAAAATGAAAATCATAATTTTACATTTGGTACAACTTAATTTACTAAGTGAGGTGAATTCGACTCAAAATTTAAACATGCTCATTAAAATTTTAACTCGACTTATAATCAATTTTATTTTTTTAATTTTAAAATTATATTAATCGAAATAAAATCAACCAAACTCAACTTCAACTTGATATTGCATATTCATAATTTCTAATGCATGATACGGACGTGTAATTATATACATAAATGGATTAATCTATATTTGTTAATTTATAAAGCATTTAATTAGAAAAAAAAACATAAAAGGCTGAGCAAAATTCTTAAAACTCAAAAATTGCTTAAAATTAATTCATATTTTAGTTTATTTGAGTTTGGCTTGATGTTTTATAACTCGAGTATCAACTCGTTTGAAATAAAATTAATTTATTTCATAATTGCTTTAATATCCATATAATGATGTATGTAGGCTTTTTAAATTTATATTAATATATTATATATAAAATTATAAATTATAAATTGAAGTAATTTATTGTATGTATAAAATACATACAAAATGACTATAAAGTTTAAGTAAAAAATTATATATAATAAAAATTATATGTGTCTAAATTAAAAAATAAAATTAAAAATTAAGCCCGATTCCAGTGAAAATTGAATAGATTTCAGTCAATTCAAATCAAACTCGGCTAGAGCTCTAAAACTTTGAGTTTAAGTTGAGACAAACTCACTCAAACTTGACGCGTTATCAGCCCTAATTTTTATAATGCATAATATATTGTATATCGCAAAATTGATCATTTATCCCAAATAAGTTTGAGCAAAATATCTAAAACTTGATTTAGAATTTATTTATATTTTACTCGATTCAAACTTGACTCAATTTCTTTATGATGTTAACACGTGGTTCCAGCGCTGCATCCCTGTCATACACGTAGCGCCAAGTTGGCATTTTGCCTTTATTTTTTTACTAACTCATTTATCTGTTCTCACAGGTTTCAGACCTCGGTCAAACCTTAAATACGAGGGTTCAATCAAGCCCCGTCCAACACGAGCCAGGACCATCCGTGATAATATCGATGATGATATTACAAAGCGGTGCCTGTCACAATTAGCTTGTCCCGACCGCGCCATTCCCCATGCAAGACACCTTTTTTTCGAGACACACAAATAAAGGATCCACTTGTTCCAGCTGTCACGGATCCCCAGAAGCAGTACCAATATTAAAAGTTAGCATCTTCCTTTTGCTGCTTTTGGTCCCCCCAGCGGCCGACAAGCGGCGCGAGCTCAGAGCTTGCTCAGAGCTTGCTCACCTTCTTTTCTCTGGAAAACCAAGATAAAGCTGTATAGTCCATCGCCTACAAATACCCTTAAACAGTTTTCAAGAAGACAGATCCAGGAAGAGAGAATCAACAAGAGCGGCCAGAGCGCAAGCGACCTCCCGGATTCTCCCATTCTCATTGTATTAGAATTCCAACTGAGGAGCTCTCTCTCTCTTTCCCTTTCATAAGCATTGTACGAGCTCTCACGGCTACCTTTTTTCTTTAGTAAAAACTCTTCGCTGATCGATCGATGGACGCGGGGGACTTTCTCCCTGAACCACCTTAAACCTCTGTGTGCTGCTCTGGGTATTTTTCTCTTTCTTAAAGCTTAACTGACAAGCTTATCTTTCTGCGCGCCGCCGTCTTTCAGGACTTCTCTCTCTTTTTTGATGTTTCTTGAGATCCTCCACATCTTACGTCAACAGATTCAGAATTAAATTGCTCAAAAAAAACTTATTCAACTTCATATTTGTATAATTATATGCATATAAGCATTTCAAATGTATTTTAAAATATTATATGTATATGAATATATTATATAAAATATGTATTGAATAAATTTCAAGTATATTAAAAAACAGTATAAATAAATATATAATGCATATATATTTAACAAAAAATAATATATATTATATATTATATGTAAAATCAATTTTTAAGAATTAAACTTGATTTAACTTAAAGCCACATCAGCTCGCTCCAACTCAACTCCCACCCACCCATTTGTCCAACTGTCATAAATTTAGAAAAAGAAAGAGAAATATATTAATTTATAAAGTAAAAAAAAATTATTTTAATATTATAAATATATAATATGTGAAATAAAATTAATTTAAGTATTAAAATTGATAATTAATTTAAATTTTAAATTTTAAAATTTGTGTGAAACATTTTTTTTTAATATGATTATAGTATTCTTATTTTGTTACAATAATTTTTTTTTATTTATAGAAAGTAAAAAAATCGGGTTAAATTTACAATAATTTTGAATTTGTTGTGATTTGCAATCACGGTGATTTCCTCACATAAAAAAAATATACACATATCATTATATATATTTCTTATCTTTGAAAATTTATTTTTTTATTTCTATATCTTTTAAGTAAAATTTTAAAGGGATATTTACTATCATTTAAATATATGCTACTTCGTAGTTTAAATTCTTTGAAAAACATATAATATAGTTAATATTCAAAAAAATTTTAAGGATAATTACTTACATGTCACATCATTTACTTTTATTTATGCTTTACTCATCCATTCTTAGTTAATTATGCTATGCACACTCAAAACATTACAAAATCTTACATACATACACTTGAGTTAAAACTTAATCAAACTCTATTTGAAAAAAAAAATATTATGTTAGTAAATCATTAAAATTATATTTTTTCTTTTAATGGTACATATTTTTTCTTCAATATCACACTAAAGCGCTTATTTGTCTTAAAATCAATTCACGTAGCGGATATCTCCTTCCATTGCCGCCACGTAAACATTAAAATTTTAGAATTTTCAGTCAAAATATATTTAAATGTCTTTAAAATAATACGATGAATGACTCAGATTTTTTGTAATCTAAATATAGTAAGGTTATTGAAAAAATTATGATTACTCATTATAATAAAAATATGTTAAAATGTGTGTATGTAAGATTTTATAATATTTTGAGTATGCATAGCGTAATTAATTAAGAATGGACGGGTAAAGCATAAATAAAATTAAATGGTGTGACATATAGATAATTATCCCATTTTTTATTACTTTCTTTTTTGATTTACCCATTCTCAAAATGTCATGCATAAAAAATATGATTAATTTGTTGTATGAATTTGCTAAATTCTTAGATCGATGCCTCGTCTTGTAGTTATTAGTATTTTTTATCTTGATAAGGCAAATAGGATTCCTTTTCTTTAAGAATTAATATTATTGTGTTCTCTCCACTCATTTTGGTCATATAATAATAGTAATAATAATAATAATAATAATAATAACTTTTTAATGGTAATTGACAAATATCAGATTATCATACGCAATTCATTTTTATTAGAAAATTTTTTCTGATAGTAAATTAGAAAAATTATTACTTGACAGAAAATAAATTTTTTTCATGATAAACAGAAAAGAATTACATGCAAAAGATAAAATCTTTTTTTTATTAGAAAAATATGGACTATGGACAAATTGAATCCAACTGTATGCACAAGGCCGGCCCAGCCCATTATATTTGGCCCATATCTGCCTTTTAAAAATATGTATAACAAAAGTTTTTTGTTAATTATTTTTTATAGAGACATTTACATGGTGGATATAGAAATTAGGCCAATTTACAGATTTTACCTTAAATCTCAAAATATTATAGATATCACATCTAAAACAGCTATTTTTTCGTTTTTCACATTCTGTAGTAAATTCTATCAGAAGATTTAACCATTATTAAATCTTAACAAAATCTCACTCATTGATCACATCATTTAATCATCGACCTTCATGTTAGGGAATCGCGAAGCTGCATTGGTCCGGCGGTAGCGTATTCACTCGATGCGGCAGCATATTCTCATGAGGTGATAGCGTATTCACGTGAGCATCACTCTGCTATTTGCATCTTGTTCTTACGCGGGCATCGCGAGCGGGCATCGGACCTTTCTGAAGCTTTAGTGTTCTGTCGCCACCGGCCTCAGAAAGGTCCGATGCCCGCTCGCGATGTCGTAAGGAAAAGATGCAAATAGCAGAGCGATGCTTACATGAATATGTTGTTGCCTCGCGATAATACGCTGCCGCCTTACGTGAATACGCAGCCGCTGGAAACAATGCAGCTCCGTGATGCCCTAACATGAAGGTCGATGGTTAAATGATGCAATCAAGACTGAGATTTTATTAAGATTTAACTATAGTTAAATCTTCTAATAGAATTTACTGCAGGATGTGAAAAATAAAAAATAGCTATTTTAGATATGATAATTGTAATATTTTGAGATTTATAGTGAAATCCATAAATTAGCCCAATTTCTGCGTCGACCATGTTAATGTCCCTTTTTTATATTGTATAATTTCTGTGTTGAAGACATTAAAATAGAACAGACATTCAGTGGACTTTGAACGAGTCATCTTTAACTCGAAATCTTTGACTCGAATATATTTTTACTTTCAATTCGTATCTGACTCAAACAAATTAAAACTTATTTAATTAATTTTTGAACGAGTTACCAACCTTCTACGTATATTGTGGTTAATGCACATTACACTTATTAGAAATAACATTATTAATTATAATTAATATGCACATATGAATTATCTTTTTATACCTTAAAATATCTTTTATCAAACATTTCTCATATATATATATATATATATATATATATATATATATTAAATGTGCTTACATTTACAAATATTAATAATTTTATGTTTAATTGATTTCATTCGACATTTTGTTTAAATTCCTGAGTACTTTTGTTGGAAATTTTTATTTAATAATTGTGTTATATGATACAGTTATGTTAGTTAACCATCAGTATATAGCAAAGTAATTGTACTTAAAGCTGTTGATTTCACTAAATTGAATTTTAGGTCAAATTGAGTTTAACTCAATTCAAATAAACTGACTAACAAGCTATTTTTATTGCTCGAAATTTTTATCAATCTAATTTTGAATCGACGTAACGTAAGGTCGGATTAAGATTACCAAAATCGGGTCAATTAAAAATATAAAAAATATTATTTATATGTAAGTCTTTTGTAATAGCTTAATGTAAGGTTTCATTAGAATTTTCTTTAAAAATTTTATCGTTTATCGTAGCATATTTTTTTATTTTTAATATTAAATTAAGATAAATGATTATGGTTTATGTTTATTGAATCAACAAATATATTTATATATAGGGGTAAATTCACTTAGGCCCCTGAGGTTTACTCGACTTGTCATGCAAGTTCATAATTTTGAAAACATGCCAGACAGGTCCTAAAACTTACTGTATAGGTCATTGTGGTCCTTAATATTTATAAAAACTCCCAATAAGATCTAATTCAATAGCTTTCATTAAACATTCCGTTAAATCAAAATTTTAATTAAAAAATCATAAATTTTTTAATGTAAACTTATAATTGTACCATGCAGACGCTCATGCAGGCGGCCGGCAACGAGCGGCCGCGGACGCCGATGGGCAACCGCTTGGGCTACCGCTCGCGCCGCGTCCTGCGCGCGGGTCTCCGCAACATGCGCGGCCCCCTGTGCGCGGGCGGCCGCGCGATAGTCGTATTCTCAATTTATGCCACTTAACATTCTCATAAATATACTCATTGCCTATTCTATCATTTTACAACAGTACTTAAATTATTTATATATTTTTTCTTTATAAGTCAATATTTTACATTATACATGATCATTAGTCTTATTATTGTTATATAAAATTTACCTTTGAGTCAGTACTTAAATTTTTATGTCACACAACTCATTAGATATATTCCTTTATTTCATTCATTATGCTTGGATTTAACTAATGACATTATTATTTGTGCCACTGTTATTTTATATGATTAATTTAAGTTACATAAAATGCTCATTTTTCTCAAAAATTTGATTATCAATTATTATATCATCTTTTTTTTTTTATAATTAAATGTGCACTCTAAAAAATACAAGTGCTTTATTTATTTATTTTTTGATAGCAGAAAGTTTTTTTGACTAGGACCAAAATCTTCCTGCTACGTTAAAAAAAAAACACCATAATTTACATATTCATCACGTGTTTTTCTATTTAATCACGTGCTCCAGTACTGATATATATGTTCCCGTATGAAAATTTAAATCATATTTTCCTTCTACAGTACTATTTTCTAACAAACATTGACCAATTTCTGCACTGAAAATTTTGAACACGTGCTGGTTTGAGTTTAGGTCGAATATATTCAGCCTTTTAAGCCGAAATTGATCCGAACCGAAATGACTCAGCTCGAGTTTGGACTAACATTTAAATAGCATTTTGGCACCAACTCCCTGTGAAATTGCACAGTACGTACCAATAAAAAGTGCACGGAGAAATTAAAGTAAAACTCAACAACCCACCACTTATTACATTTTCATATTATAATTATTGATAGGGATAATTATATCCAGATCTCTGAGTTTAAAGTATAATAATGCACAGATTCATATTTTTAAAATTAAAATATCGGGATTTCTGAGTTTTTAATAAATTACTAAATGAGTCCTTTTTTATTTTTTTATTATTACTTTTTTTTTTAAATTATCATTATACTCCTCTCTCTCCTACCGATCCCTGCGTGCACGAGGGACAGCCGCAGCATCAACGGATTGCACGCCCCACGCAAGGCCGCAAGCACGGCCGTGAGGGATCGCGTGCGGAGGGATCGATAGGAGAGAGAGAAAGGTAATAATGGTAATTTAAAAAAAATTAATAATAAAAAAAATAAAAAAATCTATTTGGTAATTTATTACAAACTCAAAGACTCTAATATTATAATTTAAAAAATTGTAGATTTGTATGTTATTAAATCTTAAATTCAGAGATTGTAATTATCCTTATTGATATTGAGTCATTGACCCACCGTCCACATGATTCATGAACATGAAAAAGGACAATGTGTCAGTTATATAAAAGAAATTCAATCAAATACTTACGTTTGTAATAACTATTTTGTTAAGGTTATATATGTAATATTACAATTGTTAAGCATGCACTTAATTGAATACGTAAATTAATTATATGAAAAAATAAAAAAAGTAAAATTTAGATTTATCAATTTAAAAATTCAGTCTAAATTTATTCACATTATAACTTTTTTTTGCGTACCTGATATATATTTAAACTAAAAAAATAATGTATCAAATAAATTATGGAAATTTATAGGTCTTAAATATAATGAAAAAATAACTTAAGCAATGTGAGGTAATTAGACTTTTTCTGTTTAAATATATATATATATATATATAAAGTAATTAACTTTAAAATATATAGTTTGTGGAAACCGAGTCGAAGGTAAATCAAAATAAAATTTGAAAATATATAGCTCGAATCAATCTAAATTCAATATAAAAAAAGAGTTTCGAAAATATAATATTATATTTAGGCCCTCATTATTATTTTTCTTGTGTCGAGGTCCTCGTGACTCAACTTGTATCACACTCTAGTCCTCCTCGAGTTTTCCGGCACGTTAATGCATGTTGATCTTTCCGATTTGAGCAAATTAATTATTTTGTTTTAAGTCCCCGTTGTTATTTTGTCTAGGTCCATGCATTACTTTTCTTGTATGTAGGTTTTTATATGGCGGATAACGATATGAATTCGAGCCGATCTGACTTTAACTTAAGATTGAATTAAAAGTTTTCAATTTGATCTCTTGCCAATCAAAAGAGCTTGATCCAATCTCACTCACTCGTGCTTGGCCTGGCTCTATTATTATCGATTCAAGCTTGATTCGACTCAAAGTTAATTCAACTTTTGATTAGTTTTTGATCAATTTTTATTCTTTTAGTTAAAATCTTAAGTATAAGCAATTTTATTTATTCAATCAACTTAATTCATATATATCGTTAAACAAAACTTATAAAGAAAATTGATCAAAACTTGTAAAGAAAATTTTAATGTAGTCAGCTCGAGATTTATGCCGATTCGATCAAGATTGGATTAATTAAAGTCTCGAGCTATAAAAACGGCTCAATAGTCAGCTTGCTTGGATTGAGCACTTGATCTCGATTCGATCTAAATTTAAAATTCAAATTTCATCGATATTCGAGCCAAGTTACCGGCCTTAGGTCCTTTTATGTCATTATCACACTCTAGTCCTCCGTCTCCTATATAAATCCCCCCTTCTCATAGATCAAAAGCTTCATCATCGTCGTCCTCCTCCGAAGGCCAAACCTAATTCATAAGAAATAATTAATGGCCTCATCATCGTCTTCTTCTTCCTCCTCCTCCCTCCATCTCTTCCCCACCACATCCAATCTGATCACCCAAACCAGCAAGCAGAGATCTCTTCATCTCCCCTTCCAACACTCTCAAAATACCCATCATCAGAACTCCTCCATCCACAGCACCCTTCGTCTCCATCCAGCTCCCCACCGGCGACGCTCCAACGTCTCCTGCATCGCCGCCGCCCTGCCGTCAGCAGAAGAGGAGGAATCCCTCGGTCCGTTGAGGATCGCCATCGTCGGGTTCGGCAACTTCGGCCGGTTCATAGCCCAGGGTTTCCGGCGGCAAGGCCACACGGTCATCGCCACCTCCAGGACCGACTACGGCGAGTACTGCAGGCAGCATGGCGTTCTGTTCGTAAGGTGAAGTAAAAATGTTCTACAAATAATTTTTTTTTTACATATTTGTCACCTAAAATTTTAATAATTACACTCTCAATACAAGCTGTAATATTTACAATTTTAATTAAATTTTTGAAACTATATGTAAATAATTGTCCAAAAAAATGTACAAATTACAATTTATCTTATTAAAAATGTTAGTACAAATATATCTAAGTTATGAAAAAAAAATAATTTTATATTCTAACACGTATTTTTCATATGTAAGACTACAAATAACAACTAACCCTAATGTGAGTCTAAAGAATTAGCGTAAGATGCAGACTTCTTAATTAGAAAGTCATTCATTTCAATATTTTTCTCACTTAATCACGCTAAATTGTAAAGTTCATATATATATACTGTGCCTTACAATTTTGCTCCCAAAAGACGGCTTGGCTTCCTAGCTAATCTCACCTTATTAATTACTTACATAACACGTGAACTCTTATTCCTTTTCAAAGCAAGACTTGTAAGAAAGGTCTTTTTTCCATAAAACATGATCACCTAAATCAGAGATTATACCGACTTGTCTCATAAGATTGATAGGAGCATTTGATTTCATCACAAAGACCTCAAATTTCCTAGGGCGAACGTAAATGAAGTCTTCCTTATTTTGTTCTTCCCCCAAAAATAGCGATTATCGATTGACAGAAACTATAGAACATGAGGAAAAGAGAGGACAGAGATAATTTATACTAAAACTCCAATAGGCCTTCATCATCTTGAGTTGTATTCTGATTAAGCTTACATCGATCACCTTCCTTCGACATTAATTATTATATAAACTAAATAGGTGCGCGTAACCCAAACAAATGCAAAACCACCAAAATAGGGCTAAGCAATAAACATGTAATTTGTTGCCTAAATTGACTTCAATTTCATCGACCTAACTTAATAAAATAATAATTAATGGCATCCCAAAAATAATAACACATTTTTGAATAAAAAAAATAATAATAACACATTTTTTATTCAACCACCTCTCACCTTAGAAGTCTGTCAAACTTAATTCTCTGCCCCTCTATAATCTTATCAGGCCAAATTAACGTGCATATATATATATAATTAATTAATAAGTTAATTAATGTTGAATTATTGGATTTAAATAATCAGGAGCGTTGATGAGGTTTGTGAGGAGGAACCGGATATCGTGGTGATCTGCAGCTCCATCTTATCAACGGAGAGCGTGGTCCGCAGCATTCCGTTCGAGAAGCTGAGGCCGGAGACGATCTTCGCCGACGTTCTGTCGGTGAAGCAGTTCCCGAGGAACCTCTTCCTGGAGGTTCTGCCGCCGGAGTTTGGGATCGTCTGCACTCACCCCATGTTCGGCCCGGAGAGCGGCAAGGACGGCTGGGCCGCCCTGCCCTTCGTCTTCGACCGGGTTCGCCTCGCCGCCGGCGACGCCCGCCAGGCCCGAAACTGCCGCCGCTTCTTGAGGATGTTCGAGGACGAGGTATATTAATTAATAACACTTTAATTAATTAAGAGGTTGGTAAATTAATTACATTTCGGTCCCTGACAAAAAGGGTATTTCACATGGATCCCTTCTCTTTGTGGTAATAATTCACTTGGGGTTATTTTCACATAGGTCCCTAAATTTTATAATTATTCCATTTTTAACAAAATTCTATAATTTCAATTAGGCTGTTTGTTTCACCTTTCTGTGGAAAGATCTATGTGAGTTCTAAGATTGAACTTAAGATCAAGATGAAATAGTTCAAAAAAAATCACGAGAAAACGTTAATTTCATCCAGACTCCTTATGTATACTTATAATTCTATGTAAATCCATAAAAATGAAAATACATCGTCTGAAATTTTTGGCCGCTATGATGGATGGTTCTCTTAACTTTTTTGATATCTGAGTTTCTCTCTGTTCATCTTACTTATATTTTGGTATATGGTCAGTCTCATAACGCCGACCTCTGCCTGGACGTCAGATGCATTTCTCCATTGGCATATATCATTGCTACTGTTCCGAATGATCTTTCTCTTAGCGAGGTTATTCAGTGCACTGCTACTCGCAAATTCGATAAACACTTAGGTGCTCATTGCGCTTGATGTTTTTGATTATTTCATTTTTAATATTATTTCATTTTTCACACGTGTGCAGTATTTTTAGAATGAAAATTAACTTACAGAGGGATCTACTAACCTCTCATTTTTTCTTCAAAATGATATTATTGTTTAACTGCTGAACCACATGCAATGCTAGGATGTTTTTAAGTTTGCTTTCGTAATTTGAGTTTAAATTATATATTTTTATGCTAGATAATTTAATTACATATATTTAATAACAAGGATAATATATTCCCCTTATTATAATCACATATAATATATTTATTTTATTTCAACACGTATAATAATAATAATAATTAATATTTATATCGACAGGGATGTAGAATGGTAGAGATGTCATGCGAGGAGCATGACCGGCATGCCGCCGGCAGCCAGTTCATAACGCACACGATTGGAAGGTAAATAATTTTCTTTTGTTGTAAATTACGATCACAAGCCTCTATAGTTCTCCTCTAATAAATGGGTACAAGGTTTTACAAATTGTACATTTAGGTCCTCATGCTAAAAGATATATGAATATAGAATCCTACATTTTTAAAGAAAGCGACAATAGTAATGACTACAATGCTGACGGATCTGATGTAGCAAAAATATACCTCCCACGATTTCACCCTCCTTTAATTGGGCCGTTGCTGGCATCTTGTTTGAATCGTAGAAGAGCTATGAATTTTTTATTCCTTTAATATTTTAATTTCATTTGCTTAATAACTTTAAGAAGCTAATTTTCTTGTAGGATTTTATCTCATCTAAATCTTGAGTCAACTCCGATCAACACGAAGGGTTACGAGACATTATTGAAACTGGTATGTAATCATTGATCTCGACAGCTGATTTTATATAAATCGACTCGAAATTTATTTTGAATCTCGTATAATGAATTTAAGTTTTGGTTGCCATAGACTGAAAACACGGTCAGCGACAGCTTCGATTTATACTACGGGCTCTTCATGTACAACGTGAATGCTACTGAACAGGTATATGATAGGATAAATTACATGAAAGTTCCTATACTTTCTGATACCGTTTAAGTTTGTTCATGCTTTTAAAATATTTCATAGTAGTGAGGTCTGTCCATGACATTTTCCACTAATTTAAGTTGGGTTGTCTATTTTATTTATTTAAGTTTTTATTTTTTAAAAATTTTAGAAGTTTGTAAGTATTCTTTGGATTTGAATAACATCTGAAAAAAATGTTATCCAAAAACATTTGGAATAAGTTATGCTTAAAAAAAGACTAGGATAATCCAAACATAATTAAATGTAGTCATGATAGGGATCTATAATTAAAAATTCATGGAAGGTTTTTCAAATTATGTGAAAAATTTGAAAATCTTGATAGGAACCCATAAGTAATTTACCCCTATTCTATATCAAACTTGCACTATATAAATTTTTTTTATTGCATCAATTGGTGATTTGATAATTTTTCTTTTTTGTAGATTGAAAATCTTGATAGGGCTTTTGAGACGGTGAAGCAAAAGCTCTTTGGAAGGCTTCATGATATACTTCGAAAACAAATAGTAGATAGAGCTCCCACGCCAATGAAGGAGAAAGGAGAAAGAAAGAAGAAGACGAATTTGAATCCCTCTTTTTTATCTCACTCGGAGAAGATCAAGGATCTGTCCATCAGAATCTAATGGTTATAAATAATTTCAACATGTTACATATAACCAAAAACATAAAAGTAAATCTTTTATGTCATTTTGATAACAATAAATAAAAAAAAGGATCTTATTTTATTTATTTTTTTATGTATAACCTTGGTTTTGTTTTTAATTGAGAAATGAACAGAGGAATTGAACTTTATGTGAAGAAATATGATATAATGTTGTTTGGATCTACTTAAGATGGATTGATTCATTTGAGTAGGATTGCAAATTAGGCCGAGTAGAACTGGCAACAAACCTTGAATCGATCTGGTACTCATAATTCAAGTTCTATTTATAATACAATAATTAGTTTGATAATAAACATTAGATACTATTTATATACAATACGAAAGAGTGAGAACAACCGAGATATTAGATCTTGCTGGAAGAGAAACTCAAAAAACAAAATATAACGAAAAAACTATTAAAAATAATTTTATAAATTTAAAGCTAAATAATATGTTATTCGATAGAATGTGTAATGAAAACAAAATTTATAAAGCCGACCTCACTTACCCTAAAGCATGCGGATATCCAATTACAAAAAACTTGGGTTAATTCTTGGGTCAATCAGAACAGACAATTTACGAGTAACCTAAAAAACCTTATTCGAAACTCAAAGAAAAAAAATTCAAAAAAAATTATTCGAACAAAATCTCTTCAAAACATTATGACACAAAGACAAATAACTTAAATTAAAGTTGAATTATCTTGAAATCAATTGGATACATGCAATTATGCATGCATCTAATCTTTTTATACTTGCAATAAGCAGCAGAAATTAGCTACGACAGCCATGGAGGGAAGAGGGATAGAATGACGGTAAAATAATAAAATGGGTAAATTATTTACAAGTCCTTATCATATAAAACATTTCTAATTAAAATTATAGAGGCCTTAATAAAAAAAAAGTTTTAAAAATATTGGGAACCTAAATAAGAATTTTTTTTAAAACGTTAAAATAAAGACCTGTCAGTGACTTTTTAACCATGTGAAAGAAATCTGCATTATTTTGACCCAAAAACAAAATGATAAATTTAAATGCCAAGTCAATGAAGAAAGAACACCTAAATCCACCAACCACTTCGATCAAAAATAAAAAAAATAATAAAAAAATTCCACCAACCCATTTGACTTTCGGCTCGCCCGCCAGATGAAGCCGAGACTGAGCTCGTTTGAACCTCCAACAGCTTTGGTGAGGTTGACGTGGCAGGCGGCGAAGCCGAGTGAGTGGGGCTGGCGACCTACTGGTTTTACCCGACTGCACTCAATGCAGGTGGGCCACTGAGTCTTATGAGCATTAAATAATTATAATATAACTATCAGTATGATTCTTAAAATTAACAAATGTTATACATTATAGGAATTAATATTGTGAATTAATGCATTATGTGTACACATACATCTTTTATATATATATATATATATAATTATTATTCTTGGTGAAGGATTTGAGTTCAGGAAGATGAGCAGTTAACCGATTGTGAGGGAGGAAGATTTGTATCGTTGGGTTACTCTTCCTTCATGTGATTTAAAGGGGTCCTTCTACATTCGCGAGTCAAGCCAAAGAAGAGTCCACTAAATTGAGTAAAAAGCGTTCGGTTAAGATGAGCATAGAGTGTAAGTACCAAGAAGACGGAGATAATGTGGCCTCACTCTTCTATCTCTGGTCTTCGATGGAGATAATGTGGTCGGATTTAATTCTCTTATCCTTTCATTCATAAAGAAGGGAAGGAAGCCCTGCTTACGGAGCGAGAAAGTATGACTAAGTAGAGAAAGGCTGCACATCTCCCGAAATTCTGTTCTGATAGGTTGATATCCATCTTTGATCTCGATACATTGATTAACATATCTAAGAAGCTCCATGTAGGTACTTGGTTTAACAAGCCCTACTTATAGGCTCTGTTTGGCGCGAGGACCAAATCAGGATCAAAATGATACTAATTTAAAAAACAATAATAATAATAATAAATAATTTTTTTTAATCATTCTACACAAATTTTAATATAAAAAAATATTATTTTACTTCACATACTCAATAATTTTTAATAAAAAAAATAAATTTATTTTACATCCTAGATCAAAATACTCGATTCGAATATTTTGATCTAAAATGTGAAATAAAATATATATTTTTATTAAAAATTATTGAATATGTGAAGTAATTTTTTTATATTAAAATTTATATAGAATAATTTAAAAAATTTATTTATTATTATTATTTTTAAAATTAATATTATTTTAATCCTGATTTGGTCCTCGCGCTAAACAGAGCCATAGAGTTAGTTAGGATTCAATGGTAGAAGTGAAAGGAGATGGTTGGCTCTACGTCTCAAGCCTCAACAATAGCAGTGAAAAAATCGATCGGTGTATCCTAATTTTTTTCTCAATGTTGGCATGGTCTATATGAAATATCAAATATAAGATATTCCATATGACTGTATATTCTGTTGAGTAATCTGATATATTAGTTCAATGTCGAGCCCTTCAAGGTCAAAACTAGAAGACATTTCAACAAATCCTCAAGTCGGGAATAACAAATGGCTGCTTCAAATTCTTGGACATGTTCACGGGCACATGTCTCACCCTTATAATAGCTAAAGCTTCAAGGGCTTATAATCTTGGAGAAAAAGAAAAGTATGCCCACGTCGCCTTTATAATAGCTTAGCTTCAAGAGTTTATAATCTTGCGAAAGAGGGAAAGCACGGATCAGATCAAAGAGGAGGGAGCCAACGTCAATTGTCCCAAAGAAATTTGTAAACCCAAGTATGGAAAACATCTGGAAGAAGACGTACTCATTGACCAAGAAAAAATGGAGATTGATTGGCATTAGCCATGAACACTCTTAGATGAATCAGGTTATAGGCCTCAACACTGGAATGGACAATTGAGTACAAAGTGTTAGTACAACTCAGATAGAGGTGGTGGGGAAAATTCATTGGTTTTCGATGGAGACTACAATTGTAGTACTCCAGTTCTCTTGTTCTTCTATTGTGTAACTATTTGTAAATGGAGCAAGTATAATTGCTAACTAAAATGAGAGATGCTATAGAGTCCCCCTACAAGATTGAAAGGACCTACAAATAGGGTTGGCAATATATAACTCGATTCGTGAACCCGACCCGAACCCGACTCACAAATTTAGGGTATGGGTCATAAATTTTGACCCATTTATTAAACGGGTTGGGCATAATCGGGTCGAGTAGGGTCCGGGTTAGGCATTTATCAAAAAATACTCTATAAACAAGTTGGGTCGACCCGCCAACCCGACCCATTTATTAATCGGGTCGGGTTCGGGTTATGGGTTTTGACCGATTTAATAAATGGACCGGATTCGGTTGAGGCTATTTGGGTCTGGTCGGATTCGGGTTCGACCCGAAGCCAAACCCGAATCTAAACCCATTTTGCCACCCCTACCTACAGATACCAGCATGTGCGCTATTATCATCTAGTATGTTTTGTTGAAGCTTGATAGTGATATGATACTTCGTTAGTGATATCAATAGGATAATAATGGTGGGAACTCCTCCCTAATAGTTGAGATCTCTTACAAAAAATGTGCTTGATTGAAAAATGAATAATTGAAGGGGATAATAAGAGAGAGAAACATAATAATAAGGCATAATAAACTAGCTATCTCCAGGATGAATTGAAGAAAGTTCTAGTGGACTCCCACGAACAATGTATGGTTACTGTAGAGTTTAAGACTTGGGTTAGCACTACAATCAGAGTTTCTATGTTCAAGCTAACTATCATGCCACGTGGATTGTCAGAATTAAAACAGCATCTGACTCATAAAAAATTATAAAAGCAAAAAATAAACACATAACACATCTTCGCACATGCATTTTGCCATTAATGCTATTAATAACTGATCTAATTCGAAGTCTTATTTGTTACCTTTTTAGTGGAATGAAATTCTAGGGACTTTTTTTTGTCGAAAGTTCTAATCCATATTTTGATTATACATTCCTTTATAAACTTCGAAATTGCTTACTTAAGCCACTAAATTATCATACTAAGGTAATTAAACAATAAGTTCGACATTATATTCACTATGTAAATCAGGTGTCTGCATGTTATACAGATGATAAGCTACACTAGCATGCTATTTCTAAAATCATCCTTTGGTATATATACTTAAATTAAGACTGGACTTTAATTTAGGCTTCATCACAACAAATATCATCATCACCATAGTCGCAAACGTGTAAGTTATGTTCAACGGACATAAGATAAAATGGTGAACAGTCTTGTAGGAGAAGAAATTATCCCAGATTGAAAAACATGAAGAAAGAGGAGGTAAAGAAAGAAACCTCTTAACTACTCGCAATTCCTTCAATCCTGCCATGCAGCAATGGCACACAATTTCAGCATGACTGCAAAATTAAGAAGTTCAAGAATTGAGATATAAAATGCAATGTCAAAATCTGCAGAAGATTTTCTCTTTTAAATTGATTTGCCTACCATTACAACAGCCAATCAAGTGGCCTAAGATTCGGTCTAGTTATGGGTGGCCCTCCCCGTGATCTCCAGAATTACTAGCCTTTGCAGCACTCTCTTTTGTAGGATCTTCTGCAAAATGTGAAAGCAAAATCAATAGTCCTGGACTGTATATCTGTCTAAAAAGAAATGACGCCTGAAGCTTCTTCAACAAAATTATCCTCAAAGAAGAATAAACTAAACAAAAACAAAAGTGGCCGTCAAGGTATTTAACATGAATGACGATGAAGCAGATAGCTGTAACCTGAACAGTTGCTGTTAAACTCTTGTTAAAGAATTGTTTGCATAGTCAATGTTTTTCTATGAAGCATGAACACGACTTGGGGACACGGAGACACAACACGACACAGTGACACGGTGATTTTTCAAAACATAGGACACGAACATGGCATGATACGTCAAACACAATAATAATAAAATTAACAATTTATATTTAAAAAATACATAAAATATAGAACCAATTTGAATTTTTAAGTATAAATAACTTATGAGTAGCATTGGAGTTTTATAAGATTAAGATGAGAACTTGAGAACAGATGCCATTGGCATTGAAGAGATTTGATATGTAAATTTAGGATTCGCTTTGCAAAGTGAGTGAGAGAATAAGAGAAAATACAATTTTGCTTGTTAGGACAATCACAATGAGCATAACAATAAGAGGAAGTAAGAGCTCTCGGTGTTAAAGATGAGAGAAATATAAAGGTGAAGCTAGACTTTTAAATATTTTGCGATTGGTTCATTTTCGTGAGGTTCAAAGGCAGCAAGGGAGGAAAATTTTAATTTAACTTGGTTAACTTAGAATTTTGACTTATATTACGTAAAATTTTAATAATAATAAGAGATAAATTTTTAGTTTTATTAGATAAAATTTTAAAAATTTTAAATATTAATAAAAAGAACAAAGAGGTAAGTAAATGCATTCATAAATTTTATTAAAAAAATAATATTAATAAATAACTTTAACATTAATATTAAATATATTCAAATCTATCTTATATGTGTTCAAGAAGTGTCCTATGTATTAGAAGTATCCTACATCTCAGAAGTATCCTACATCTCAGAAGTGTCCTAAAAATATTTCAGAAGTGTCATAAAAGATGTCCCGAAATTTCTTAGCGCATCCAAAAAGCATTCTTTCGTTTTTTAATATTATTTTATTAGAGCACGTCACGTAGTGTGTCGGACACGGTGTCCCCGTGTATCCCTGCGTGTCCGTGTGTTCGACACAAACACGGTGTGATTTTGGAAGTGTTCATGCTTCATAGATGTTTTTCTATATAATTGAAAAGAACTTTTTTTAGAACATGAACAACTCTCTCAAGGCTGGACAGGAACTTAGACACAAACAGCACCTGAAGAAATGCAGGATAATTCACATAAATTACATGGAACTATGAAGGATGGAGGCTTAAAAGCAAAGAATGCAAGATCTTACTTTTAAGCTCAAACAGGAACGAATGATAACAAGCTTCACAACTTCTGTAGGCACTCGAGAAGCTAGTTATGAGCACTTTTGCGAAGGCATTTACGTGCCTAGAAATGACAACTATCCCAGGGGCCACTATATATTGCTAAGAAAAAACTGATAACCAAGCAACACAAACACCTCCACACTAATGGGACATACGACTGAAATGAATCCATAATTTTGCATTTATATACTGTGGGGTGCATGATGTGAAAAAGCAGCCACCATGTAACATTGCTCTACAAGCACATTTTGATTAGGACTGGAGCCAAGGAATGTACAGTGTAGATATCCACATATACAGCAAAATTGCGATCATAGATATTGGAAGGTAATCAACCACAATAACATAATGGAAAGATGAAATTGAAGCACTCATTATTAACTTGCATCTGAAAATGTGTCGAAGTTAGCAAGCTGTTGTAAAATAGATAAAAAACAATTATTAGAAAAAACTACTGACACCTCAACAAATTTTAATTGCACATCACGCTGCAAGAAAAAAAATCATAATAACCTTTTATACATGAAACCTCCACGTAACAACCTAAAAAGAGTGACAATGATAAGGTAAAGAGGTTCTTGTGCCAATGGATAAATGGCATTATCCCAGGCTAAACAATTTGGCTAAACAAATCTGGAAAAATAAAAACCAACGTGGAAGAGGCATAGGCACGTAGCCTCATGCAACTTTGCCACAGAACTTGGTGGGGGCACCATTCATCCAGGTTGCCAATTCATTCCAGACATAGTTTACTACCGATGACCAAGATTTGCTCATGTCACCTCAATTTGACTTGATCAATGGTTAGAGATATATTTGAAAGGATGAATGAGGCTGCTAACTCTGGTGATTGACTATCCCCTTTATTAGGCTGATTACATGGATATGATCTATTTTGGGATGATTTTATTTCTTAGTAATTTGCTTTTTTTCCTAGTGTGTGTGAGGAGATTATGATATTATTGTATTCTCTTTATTGCAATGTTTTATTATTACATTGATGCTGATTGAAAGATTCAATGTAGGATTTTAAGCTTATTAGATCTTTGAATCCATACAGGACTTGTTCTTGTTGATTCCATTAATGGGGTAATTTTGGAGTGAGAAATTCCTTAAAAAACTATTTCAATTACATTTTTAGCAGCAAAATATTTTAGGAAAAATAATATGCATACCACTCTACAAGATTATATTTATATATTTACCGCTCTTCAAATTTTATTTATACAAGTGCAACTCTATAATTTTAAATGTTACAAACGTGCCACTCAAGTTAACCTTTGTTAAAAATAAACGAAATACATATACATAGAATATTTCATTTGTAAGCCGCCATCAGCCCAACGTCATCCCATGGGCACTCATCAGGCACCCCATTATCGTAATCTGGCTATCACCGACCATCAAAAATCGGTTGTCGCTATCGATCAACCACTGTCTACAACAACGTAGTTAGCCACCGGCGACGGCCATGTCGCTCGTTGTTAGTCACCGAGCACAACCAATTGCTAACGCCGACTACCACCAAGGGTGCTTGAGTTAGGTTAACCATAATTTAACGATGATAATATTGACGAAGTGTCGTTGCTATGATATTAAAAATTATAAGGTAGCATATAAATAAATAGATCTCAAATGGTGATTAATATATAAATATAATCTTTCAAAATAGCACATGTATAATCACCCACAAAAAAGAAAACCTTTTAGCCTCAAATTGACTATTTTTTAGTGGCAAATTTTTTCACATTTAAGTGTTGTGCACGTCTTGAACAACACAAATTAAGATTATCTCAAAAAAATTGGAGACATACTAGCTCTTGCAAAGAAAGATGTTAATACATCAGGAAATCACCATCACAAATCAAGCTTTTTAATTAGTCAATCAAATGCTAAGAGTTACATTACAAAAAAGGTTATGTGCTGATGTGAAAATCAGATGGATTTCTATGTTTGAAAAGTATTGAGCATCATGGCATCACAAATGATTGAAAAGTTTGAAAAGAATTGGAAGGATTGTAATCATGTCATGGCTATTACAACAATCTTGGATCCTCGTTTTAAGATAAAGCTTGTTAGTTTTTATTTTAGAGAAATATATGGAACAAAAGCTCCATTTGAAATCCAAAAAATTCACAACATGTTCTATGAACATTTGCATGAGTATCAAGCAAGAGCTATGGAAAGTGCAGAAGAAGAGAACAATGTGTTTCCTAGAATATTAGTTCCCACTCATAGTAGTGATTGCCTATCAAAATTTGATATGTTTGTTAATAAGAAAAGTGCCAATATGGATACAAAATCTGAATTAGATATTTATTTGGGAGAGCTTGTATTGCCATGTCATAAAAACTTTGACATTCTAAGGTGGCAGAATTTGAACGGACTCAAATTTCCACCCCTTGAATGTACTGCTCAAGATATTTTGTCTATTCCCATCACAACAGTGTCATTAGAGTCAGCATTTACCACGGGAGGAAGAGTAATAAGCCCACACCAAAGTCGACTTCATGTAAATACATTGGAGGTGTTGATGTGTTCTAGAGACTGCTTATGGAATGAGATAGATGGTAACAATATTTCTATTAATATTAAAAGTTTTAAAACTTCTATTGCAACTATAACATAATTTTTATTTTTTTGATGTAGGAAGCATGAAAAAGAATGGAAAATATTGTGGAGAAACATCAATCTAGAGATAGAATAGGGTTATTACCCTAAAGCGGTAATGGTTTGTTTAATCTGGGACAAGTACGGGTAATATTTATATTTTCTTCACAACTTTGGTTTATTTGGAACAAGTATGAAAAGTTACATGTAATGTGTTTTAATCTTTTTTCAATAAAAAGTATGGTTTAATCTAAAATGCATATGAATAGTTATATGGTTATTTTCAGTTGTTTGAAGATGGGCATGATCTACTTTGTTTTGTTCAGTTTTTGCCTTTTTTATAGTCTAGAAGTGATCTATTTTGTTTTGTTCAGTGTTTACCTTTTTACTTTCTTTTGGTAAACATTAAATTCATTTACATTCTGTTTGTAATCATTATTTTAAAACTTTGATTTTATTTGTTTTGCACCATCTCACTTCTCTTGCCCTTTTTTTTTTTGAACTAAATTCTGTTGCTCACTTTATCATTACTATAATGCATAAGATGTTGAAGAAGGGTGGGGTGGACGAGGCATGTCAGGCTGGTTCGGGTATTATGTCAACCGGAGCGATTGCGGGTTCAAGTCAAGTATGGGTAATAAAGCATAGATGGTGGGGCAGGTATGTGTTTTGATTAACCCGACTCATACTCGTCCCATTACTACCTCAATGCATATCCTTATAGGTATGCTCTTTCAAGAACTTGTTATCCAACTTCAAATTTATTTCTTCCAGATTTGATAGACGCCAAAAGAATTTCTAGAAATATGTCCAAAGGATGAAGATCGTTAATTATGTAAGATGGCTAGCTCTGTCAAAAAATTTTATTAAACATTGGTCAGAATGTAGCTTGATTATGACCCTTACAACTGTTCTTGATCCCCACCATAAACCTACTGTTCATTTAATCTTCTTGTAGCAAGTTATATGCATCTTACAATATGAACAATTTACAGTTTGTTGTTGAGATGCAGATGTTAAAATGAAAGTGATCATACAAAAGTGAACTAGAGTATAAAAGATTATATCTTGGAGAGAATATGCGTTACACCAATAAAGGACACGATGACAGAGGGACACTTAGGCCTTATTTCGCACGAGAACCAAAATCAAACCCAAAATGGTACTAATTTTAAAAACAACAATAATAATAATAAATAAAAAATTTTAATCATTCTACATTCTAATATAAAAATATTATTTTATTCGAATATTTTGGTCTAAGATGTGAAATAAAATTGATATTTTTATTGAAAATTATTGAGTATGTAGAATATGAACAGAAGAGAAGGCTGAAGAGTGAAGAGGTTCACAACAATTTGTTTGAGCTATATTCATATTATTCAATTCCTAATTCCTACTGCTCCTATGTAAAGCAATAATAGTGAGTCACCCTCAGCTTCATAACATAATTGGGTAGTTCAACAAAACTTGCCCAATAGTTCTTGCACTTCAGAGAAGTGTCTTGCTTCATGGGATAGTTTTCTGGAAAATAGTTATTCTGCAAAGCCTTCAAAATCAGAACTTGAGTTATATTTGTAGGAGCCTGTTAAATTGCTACCTGAAAAAAAATTAAATATTTGACATACTTGAATGCAGGAAATTGGTTTCTTTAAAGTATGCAGCGCTTGAGTGTATAGTGCTTTCAAGAATGGCCAATGAAACATTAATTGTGCCAATTACTACAGTGGCTTTAGAATATGCTTTTAGTGCTGGTTCAAGGGTTCTAGATGACAGTTCATAAAAATGCTGTAAACAACTATGTATATCTTCTACTAATTTCAGATTCTGTTTCTTCTGGTATTATTTTATCTAGTTAACGCACTTATTTGTCATCTTTTTATCACTGAGACATGATGAACAAGAAGGCTCTAAAACTGAAAGTTAATCCAGTTTGCCATTTGAACAAAATATTACTAATCCAGTTAATCCGTCACAACTCAATTACTAACAGCAGGATCATATGCCCATCAATATGTCACCAGAGATTTCAAGTCCCTAATGACAGGTTTTTATGCCCATGATACATCATTGAAATTCAACTTTTTGATAACAGGCTTCATGCCCGCAATACATTACACAAATCCAAAAGTTGATGACAAACTTCCATGCCTTAGATATGTTGTCACAAATTGATGCGGGACAGATGAATGATAATGCAGTTTAGAGATCAGCAATGTTACAAAGCAGATTATTCACAAAATATATGCTACTAAGATATCAGAGAAAATTTTGTGATGACTGAGAAATTAATTAAGCCCGCAAAAACCAAATTACTTTTAAATCTTAAATAAATTAGAGAAGGTAATGGAGAAAATTACCAATTCAGATTAGGGCGCAATCCGGTTTTCAATAAATCAGACAATGGGACAGGATTAAGGTCTAAATATTTAACCAACAATAATTTAAATTCGTCGATAATGAAAGGTCGCACAGGTGGGGACAAATTTGAACAAATCACAAGCGAGCATAAAAATCCAGATTATTCGATTTTACCAGGTTAGAGGTTTTACGAATCTCTACCGAGTCAGAAATCCAGGCGGGACGTAAATTTCCCCCAAAAGATTAGTCTCAGGCAGCTGAGGCACTGGCGCGGGGGGCGAGCTCGGTGGTCGGTATGCGTGCAGTGCGCAAGTGGGCGGCGCGAGCGGCAGGACGCGATGCGGCGGCGAGCTCGGGCAGCCTCGAGTCGCTGGTCGCGTGCGCGGCGAGGCGGGCGCGGCTGGCGAGGCTGGCGCTCGGCGCGCCGGCTTGGCAGAGCGCCTCGGCGCGCCGGCTGGCGGAGCGGATGTCGCAGGAGTGGTCGCAGGGCGCAGGTCGACGCACGCGGTCAACAGCGGTCAGTGCGCAGGGCTGCGCACGGGGGCAGCGGTCTAGGCGCGATCGGTGTCGTCGAGCGGAACCGTGTACTCGCGTCGCCGTAGTCGGTGCAGGCGTCAGCGCGGGCGCGTCTTCAGTGATGCGGAACCTGACGACGTCGAACCGCGAGCTAGATCCAAGAACTCAAAACAAGCATGCAGAGTGCATGAGAATGAGTCGAGGCGAATGCTGAGGGTGCAAGTTGAATGGAATCGATGTCCGGAGTGAAGAGCTGTGGGCCGGGTGGAGTTTAGGGATTCTCACCCAAGGCCCAAGCCCTTCCCATCCAGTTGAATCGATTCATTCCAGAATCAAATAATCCCCAAGGGAAAACACAAATCAGATTTATTCAACATTAAGAAAATAAGAGTAAACAGGGAGGCGTTTATACTAGACCTCCATACAGACTGACTCAAAAAAGAAAAATACATAATGTAATAAATTCCTCACACAAACGAGGGAAATACTAAATAACATGCCTAAAATAATGATCACTGAAATAAAACAACTTAATACAAAATAAATGCGAGAAATAAAATCATCCCAAAATTGAATCTCCAATCAATCAGAATAAATAGGAGATTTCCAATCTATCGAGTCAGCGATCCGCAGCATCCATCTTTCCTAATCTGTCCTGATAGTCAATCAATCCAGATCGAAGCAGCATGGCTAGATCTCGGCCGTCGACGATAAACTCTGCCAGGAATGAATCGACGGTCGATCGTGGTGTCCCCACCACAAATCTGATTACCACTAGTGGCTTCGAACCCAACAGAAGGCTTCCATGCCCTTATATGCTATCACAATTTCCCATGAAGTCTAAGTCCTAACAAGATATAGCTGGCTTCAGCCCAAGGCCTTCAACAAACTTGTGACATGACGCTCACAAACTCAAAGAGTTAACTAAGAAGATGCCAAAAGATAACAAGAGGCAAACTCCGTTTCCATAACTTGGCAAAGTCAATAAAGTTTGAGCAAATCAAGTTCTACACCCCTTTAATCTATTTTTAGTGTTCTTGGAAGAGGGAACAGATGGCTCCTAATGGGTTATTATGTATCCCCCTAACTGGCTTAAATGAATCAAGTTTGTCATTTGAGCCCTAGATGATGAAACAAAGAGATCTTGATAGAATCCTTCCGTTTGATTAAGTTGACTTGCCTTTAATAAAATTATCATCCTCCATTGAGGAGATGGTTAATTAACCAGGGGAATGCACTTGTAGGAATCATCGTTTCCCAAATCCTTAAAAGTCTTACAAGTATCCCTCTAAGGTGAAAACCTACTTTTATATATCTAGTAGAGAGATTTTTGATTATTGAGCATAATCGGTACACTCATGGAACCATCATCTCTACAGCACACATAAAAAGTGGATTCAGTGTGGATAGATCGACATGTGATAGACATTTGTTGAGAAACATGAGAATTGCCCATAATGCATTAGAATATTCCAAATTATATAGATTTAATTGCTTTATGTGGTTTCCATGTTAGGTGGATGAATCTCTAATTCTTAACTCAATAATTGGTTTAAGCTTGAGGCTATGATTTTCCTATTTTAGTAGCTTTCTAAATAGCTGCTAATTAATATTAGTGTTAAGAATTTACGTTTTTCCTTTTTCCAGTTGTTTCCTATAGATCTAGCCATTGACTGGAAAAAGGTTGATTATAGATATTCTCTCATTTGTAATTCTAACTCTCCACTAAACTAATTGTCACATCCTGAAATTTTGAAGTCAAAAGAAATTGAAATATAAGCTGATTTGAGGTTTAAAAATTAAAACTGATTTGGATTTAAAATGAAGGATTTTGGACCTATTCACAAGAGTTTGAAAATAGGGGGACCAAATTGCAATTGTTCCATTAAACAGAGAAACAGTACCGTGAGAACCGCCGCGTCCGCTCTTTTCCGTGTGCGAAGGAGAGAGAAAGAGAATTCTCTCTCTCTCTCTCGGTTCCATGCGTCCCCTCCGTTCCGGACGTCTCCACCCTTCCACCGAGCGCAAGAGCAGCAGCGGGTTGCTGTAGGAGGAAGAGGAGAAGAAGAAAGGAAAGAGAAGGAAGAGAAAGAAGAGGAAAGCTCGTACGGATTTTCGAGCATTGTTTAACGATTAATCGGTAGGTAATCCTATCCCTAAAGTTAATTTTATTGCATGTGAAAACGGATGAATGTTGTGAGGTTTTAGGAATTATGTTGTTATGTTTCGTATTCTGTTAATTGCGTAAGTAGATAATCGTTTCCCTAAAATTATTATTGTTATATTATTATCTGTGAAAATGAATGGGCGTTGTGAGAATGTAAGAATTATATTATTATACCTTGTACACTGTATATGTTGTTATAAATGAATGAAATATGCTTATCTGTGAGGTGATGTGGTACTAATGTATTTTTCTATACCAAGAACCGACGAGGGCGGAGAGTTTCCTATATATATGTTATTTCAATGAGGGCGGGGAGTGCACGCCGGGTGATGTCCTAAGAAGAAGGAATCATTGATACAAGGTGCGGCTTCCGTCAAGGCTTCTAGAATAACAAACTGTAGGAACTTTTGTCAAACTTCTAGGTAACAGGGTATAAAAATAATAGATCAACGTCACTGAACAAAATATTATTATATTGTGATGAAATTCAGTGTGTGCAATATTAAATGATGATAATTAATATGTATTTATGATGAGTAGGACAAGTTTCACACAAGCGGTCACACATGCCAACTCGAGCTTGATATGGCGCTACGGCGTCCAAAACCCTTTTGGGCTGATGAGAAATGATTGTGGCATTTGAGGTGATTGGTTGAGAAACCTGAGGCTCAGAGATATAAAAAATGAAATTATTATTTCTAGTAAAGATGATTATGATATTGATAATAAATGTTATTATTTTTAAGAATATCTTGCATATTGAATTGTTGCTGTAGAGATTAACTTTATTCCTGATTTGATTCTAAATACATGAGCTGTATTCTATCTGTATGCAGTGTTGAGTTAATTACTGTTTTATTTGGGATGTTATTTTATCTACTGAGTCTGTATTAACAGGCTCCTACCATTTTTGGTGGCAGGTGTGACACTAGTTGGATCACGAGACAAGGGTAAAGAAGTTGAAGGTATTTTTGAATTGTGATATATAATAATCTGAGTTGAGATAATACAAAAAAAAATGAAAAGAATATATTATTTTCTGGCGTCCGGGAAACCGGAACGTCACACTAATAGTCAATGAACAATAATTGGACAACAGCTCCTATTTGTATGTCAGATTAACTTTAACTTGACAAATGATGGTAACACAAAGAATATCTCAAATGTCTTAGCTAATTTGCCGAAATAACACATAATATATTTGGGCAATTGGTTAGTTTAGTTTTGACCAATAATTATAAAACGAAGCGAAAGTGATTGATTGAAATACTGGTCCAATTATCAATCATGAAACAAAATAAGCAATTTTAAGCTGCAACAAACTTACTGACCAAAGTCAGTTAGATCAGTTTAGTTTTTCAGTTTCAGTTGTTTAATGTAGACACCCTCCAAATCACAAAAGTCCATGTCAAAATAATTGACAATAAGTTGAACCTATATGAAAAATAAGTTAATTTTCAAGGCAGTAATTTACTCCAATTGTTCTTCAAACCTGCACTGCAACCATTTTGATTCTGTATAACATGTAATTACTAAAATTTAGGAGAATCTGTTGACTAAATGGAATAACTAATTATCTATATATTATTTCACGCATTAAAAAATTTGTGTTACAGCACAGTAAAACTCAAAGTTTAATTTGTTTATGCTGCTCTTGTCGTCAGCTATCGTTGTCTCCTTGCAGTCTGACTGCTAGCCATCTTCATTATCTACCATCCCTTTTAGTATAATTTATTATTTAATTATTGATTTGTTCTAAGAATTATTATTCTTGAATTGAGTATGTTTTTTTATTTTGTTATTGACTTGTTCTAAAATTATTATTCTTGAATGTGTTATGCAATTTACATTATGTTAATGTATGTTAAATTCGCATGAGCTTTAGGAGATCAATCTCAATTCAAAATCAAAGATTTCTACTAGAAGTATTAACTATTTGATCTTGAGCTGATCCGACACAAGCTCAAGATTGCATGCGTTACAGCTTTTCAATTCAATCTCAATTTAATCCAAGATTTGGAGGAGAGTTCGATTTGATCTCGATCCAAGGTAAACCTGATACGTTGGTTATTGATTCAAACTTGATCTAAACCATAATTGATCTTGAGCTATTAAAACAAATTGTTAATTGAGTCACTTGGATCGATTTGGCCTCAATTTGATCCAAAATTTGATTCAACTCACTCAACGTAACAAACATACTTTCTACTCGATTAGAGTTTACTTCCCTCAAGGTTTACTAAATTTATATGATTTCTAGTTGATTTTTCAAATGATTCGAATAATTGAAAATTCAACTTATTTACAAACCAAATTGATGAATCGAAAGAATGAAAAGTTTGGAAAATTTCCAACAATCCATTCGTCTCTTCATCTCTTGGACGATCACCATTCCTATGTATTAATTCATTTCATTTACATGCTTGAGAATAAAAGAATTCACTTCGTTCACATAGTACCAGAGCATTTGCTCTCTTTCTAGAAGAACTTTTGTTCCACCACCATTTTCCTTCTGTAATCTACAGAATCCCCTGCATCACAATTATCCTAGACCAACATGTCTGACCAATCTGTCACCACAAGTTCAGAGTTGTTTACTACCTTTAAAGAACCAATGACCATCCCATCTTTTAGAGAATTATAAAACCTCAATTCTTCTTATAGGTTAAATGAGAAAAAACATTTGAAGTGGTCATAGTTGGTTTAAATGTTCCTTAAAGGAAAGGGAAGCATAGTCACCTTCTCAGAATGAGATCAACCCAATGATCCGAAGTCTATATAGGCGATTACAATCGAATTTCAAATTGTAAAAATAAATGCGAAAATAAAAACTGATTACAACATGCCAAATGAGAATAACTAAAAATAGAAGGAAATAAACGAGATCAGCCCAAAATTTGGAATATTCCCATTCAAATCAACAAATTGATTTAAATGGGGATTTCCAATCCGATGATCAGCCACCAATTGTGCCTGCTGCCAAATCTGCAGATCAATCCTTCATCCAGATCAACGCCACGTGATGAGATCTCGACCGTCGAATGTAGAATCTGTCTGGAATAAATCGAAGGTCCGATGTCGTCGTGTCCCCACCAAGCCATCTTCTGAAAAAATTTCATAGGCTTCTTGAACATGAAAGCTTATATGCCAATCACCATTGCCTTCAGAGGGACCAATACTTGTCGAAGACAATGATTGGGTTGACTTTTCCTAACCTACCACTATCACCTTACATCAAATGGATTCAATCCAACAAGTGCAACCCTCAATCAAAATCTGATCCATTTATAGGCCTAATGTTGACTATACAAGGGCAAGAGCGGATATGGAGTTCAGATCCACCTCCTTGGAATTTGCAAGCTTCTTTGAATTAGGATAATCCAAATAACCTCAAAATCAAGTGTAACCTATGAAGCTATATTGCGATAACAAGATAGTCATTAGCATAAATCACCACAAAGTTCAACATGATCAAACGAAGCATGAGGAAGTAGATCGACACTTAATAAAAGAAAAGTCATATGTGGACTTATTTGTACAACATATGTTCCATCAAGAAGTCAACTTGTTGACATTCAAAGAGCTGGTCGATCGCATATTCCAAAGGATTTTAAGCAAGGTTGGAATAGAAAATTTATATTCTCCAACTTGAGGGGTAGTGTTAGAATATTCCAGATTCAAAAGATTTAATTGTTTTAAGTGGTTTCCTTGCTAGGTAAGATAAATCCTTGAGTTTAACTCACTAATTGGATGGATCTCAAGATTCTGATTTCCCTATTTCAATAGCTTCCTAAATAATTGCTCATTAATTGTAAATTGTCGTCTAGAATGTACCTTTTCTTTTTCTAGTTGTTTCCTAGAAAGCTGGCCAATGATGGTAAAAGACTGATTATAAGTAGCCTAAAGATCTCCCATTTGTCATTCAATTCCCTTTAGAATAAAAGAATTCATTTTGTTCACAACACGGATGATCAAGAAGTTGAGAATTGAGATGTTGATACACAATAGTTGACCTAACCCATTGACTCAGATTTTTGGATTAGAAGATATTCATTACTTATGCATTAGTCTCAACCTGGTTCCTAACAGTATTACCCCCCTAACAATTGTCATTTGTTATCTCAACACATGTGATATATGTTTTACCATCAAGCCCACACATACCCTGAAAACCTAATTAAGTAATTTATCCTTAAAAGCAACTAGTTTTTCTCTTTTAAATTTCCACTATCAAGTATTTTACTATCAAGTTCTTTTTGCTACTCCATCTTTCAATTTTGACATCAAATAACACTAGTCTAATGTTGAATGGTTATAACTTTTCTAAGAATACCTTCACAATTTTTGCAAAAGGTTCTATCATCTCCCATCATTAGCAATTAGTCTATTTTAGCAACTATTGCGCTTGTTTTTGAAGGTAATCAGCTTGGATTTCCTCTTTTAAAGTTGCTCTAGTGCGACTTGATCCAACTGGCTGTGCCTTCTTAGTAATCAATTCTATTCTCAAAGAAGTTTAACTTAAAACAAGTAAAAAAAAAAATCTGAGTAGAAATTGTCATAGGATATGTGGATACGAGGGTAGGAAGTGGAGAAACTCTCTTAAGGTGCATCAAAATCTGAGGGGTTTGAAAGAGCAAAAATAAATGAAACAATAAGATAAAACCCACAATGTTTGCCCCAAGAATGTATATTTGAGCCAAGACCTCCTTGGCACTCAAAAGAGAAATATTTCCCTTCACAAGTCTCCCCCTTGTAAATGACCATAGGTGAGTCCAAGGGGCTTCCCCTTGGTCTTCCAACAGCATTGTCTGTGATGGTTCTGAACCTTTTATTAGGCTGGTTTAGATCTAATGAGATAATGAAAGCAGCAAATAAGTTAGGTAGTAAACGCGATCAAATTATGCCTTTATAATTTTAAAGTTCATTGACGGCTATAGTTGCACAGTACCCAAAATTAGATCAGCTCATGAAAATAGATATTCTAATAAGGATTTGTATATATTCAACTTGTAATTGTTTCAATTTAAGAAGAATACACACCTCCATCCTCAGGAATGTCTGAAGTCCACAAAGTAAGGTTATCCCTCAAAAGTTGCATAATCAGTGTACTGTCCTTGTATGATTCTTCACTCAGGGAATCCAGCTCAGAAATGGCTTCATCAAAAGCTTGCTTGGCAAGGTGGCAAGCCCTGGAAAGGATCATGCAACCAACATAATTTAAGTTTCTCATAGAGTAACGTCATTGGTACAAAGACTAGACACCTCTCTAACTTTCAAAAAAAAAAAACATTCAAACTTTCAAAAAAGACTAAACACCTCTCAGGTGAATTCATTATCTCATAATAAAAGACTGAGAAATTCAGTGCCAATCCCAACCGAATTGGATGTGTGGGAGATAGGTTTGCCTCGGCTGTGCTTGAAGCTGTCTGCAAATATTTCATCAACAAACTACAATTTAATAAAGAAGTTAAATAGCAAAAACCTTGCAAAAACTTTCCGAATAATAAATAAAAGTATTAAGTCTACAAAATAATGTATATATTACACACGATATCACAGGAACCAATTGACAGCAGTAACACACTAACACTATCACTTCAATGGTGTTCAAATAGATTAAAGTGAATAAAAAGATCTAACCTGATAAGCTTTCAGGGATTGCTCAGCAACTTCCTTCTTATCATTTCCAGCCCTAAATTCTGCTAGATAACGATAATAATCCCCCTTCCTGAATCAAAAACAAATAGACACTGAAAAGAAGTAACCTACGAGCACAATGGTAGCTAGATCTTCCATTCCTTTCCTTACATCTTGTAGTAGAACACGGAGGCCTCCCCAGCAGATGCGGATGGAATGAGATGCTCATCGACAACAGCCATGATATCGTTGCAGATTTTGGCAAGCTCCGACTCCACCTTCTGCCTGTAATCCCTGATACTCTTCACATGCTGCTCGTTCCCTTTCGACTCCTCCTTCTGCTCTATAGACGATAGGATCCTCCAAGAGGCCCTCCGGGCCCCGATAACGTTCTTGTACCCTACCGACAGAAGATTCCTCTCCTCCACGGTGAGATCCACGTCCAGTTTCGCCACATTCTTCATCGCGTCCACCATCTCTGCGAATCGAAGGTTTAGGCTCTATAACCCCCAAATTCTGAGGGAAGAAGACAACGCATAAGAATCGAAGGATCTCACCTTCGTAGCGCTCGGCCTGCTCAGCGAGCTTCGCGATGTAGACGAAGCTCTCTCGTTCTCTTTGCGATGCCATGGCCGATGATCGGATCTGGTCTCCTCCCGGATCGCTTCAGCTATCCTTCTCGCTCGCCGCGGGCCTCAATCCTCTCGGCGAAGAAGAAGGTCTCGAATTGGGATTCCCAGATTCCCAAAACGTGAGGCTGGCAAAATTGGCAATTATGTTCGAAACTCTTAAATTTCATTAAATACTTGAAATTTATATTATTTTATTACCAAATATGTATTGCAATTTTTGTCAAAAAAAATATTGCAATTTGAAATGATTATTTTTAAATTTCATTAACTTAATAATTTTACTTAAAATTATAAGCTTTTTAATTTCAAAAAAATCTTATGACCCTGTTTGCCGCAGAAACAAAAATCAGGACTAAAATATTACTACTTTAAAAAATAACAATAAAAATAATAAATAAATTTTTCTAATTATTCTACACAAATTTTAATATAAAAAATATTATTTTATTTCATATGCTAAATAATTTTTAATAAAAATATCAATTTTATTTCGCATCTTAGACCAAAATGCTAGAATCTAGTATTAAATTAATACTTTATTAAAAATTATTAAGTATGAGAAATAAAATAATATTTTTTATATTAAAATTTGTGTAAAATAATTAAAAAAATTTATTTATTATTATTATTATTTTTAAACTAGTACTATTTTAGTCCTGATTTTGATTCCCACGCCAAACAGGCAATACTTAATAAAATATTAAAGTCACACTAAAAATAAATTTTAAATAAATAATTATAAACTAAAAAATCTAGCACTTTATCTTGTTAAATAAAGAATTTAACCTATTCATTAATATAAATAAATAAATTTTATAATTATACATTTAAAATATAAAACTTATATATAAATATTTAATATTTAAAAATTAAATGAGTAAAATAATATTTTTTGGTAATACATACAATTCTAAAAAAAACCCACTTATATTTAAAATGTTCAGTTACTCACAAAAATTGAACAACATTTTTGATATTTGCATGGCGACATTCCCAATTTGCATTCAGCTAATGTGATATGTCACTGGGATAAAAAAAAATTATTTAGTTAAAAGAAGAAAAATAAAATTTAATATGTTAAAATTATATATATTATAAAATAAATATGATAATCTATATTATATATATATATATATATATTCTCTATATAATGATGAGAGTTCTCCTGCAGAAAAAAGCACGTTTCTCTTCTGAAAACACGTTTCATATAAATTCGCAATTCCTCCTCTCTTTAAGTGATGGGCGATTTCCCTTTTCTTTAAGCGACGGGCGGCCGGTTACTCGGCGGGAGTGCACATCTAGGGTTTCCGAGAAGTTGTTGAGGCTGGGAGATGGATCGGCACTCGGCGCTGAAGCTGTAATTCCCGTCCTCATTAATGCAAGCGATGGGTGGCCAAGGGAGAAAAACGGCCGGGGAGCGCAAATATTGCCAATAAAAACTTTGATATGTTCAAACCATAGTCGTTCTCTTTTTCCTCTCTAACGCTGATTCTTGTGCATGGACGGACGAGAGAGGAAAGCAAGTCGGCTCCTCGGCGTGAACAAGATAGGGACGATAAACATGAATGTGTTATTTTTAATCCCACTTTCTAATCAGTTTTCTAACGAGTGCGTCTGTTGTTCGTTCTTATATAAATTTAACTGCAAATGTTTCGACACAATTCTCACTTTATTTTTAAGCAACTGATCTTGTACTTTTTTATTTTTTCAGTCAATGTTAAAAGTCTATACAGTAATCCGCTAAATATGAGGCTTGTTCTTATTCGCTTTAAAATTTTCATTTTGATCGTATTTTGATCGTGTAATTAATTTCTTTCTCGCCACAGCAAATTTTAGAAACATGTTTTTTTTTTTTTCTTTTTGATAGAACGTAATATTTGTTATTGCTTAACAAAAAAATTGCTCTTCATCAACTAAACTCTTAAAAAGAAATAATCTAATAAATATAACAATACACAGAATTTGGGTCATTCTAAATTTATTTGGTGAATATAAAAAATTAATATGATTTTACATGTACAAATATATTTATTTAATTATTATAATAATTCACAAGATTATAATATAGTTAGATATTATAAAAAGGGGTAATTTCACTTCGGTCCATGAGGTTTACTCGACTTGTCACGCAGGTTAACAATTTTGAAAATATGCCAGGCAGGTCCCCAAAGCTTACTATATAAGTCATTGTGGTTCTTCTGTGACGGTATCTGTTAAACGCTGTTAAAATTACGAAAATTGTGGGGACCTGTCTGACATGTTTTTAAACATGTGGACCTGTGTGACAAATCGAGTAAACCTCAAGAGCCTAAGTGAAATTACCCCTATAAAAGAGGAGATCGGCTTGAGCTGACCTTTTTTAATCATGTTTAACAACATATTAGTTAGATCATGTTTTAATTTATAGAGTAATTTAATTGTTATAGTATTAATTTAAATCGACCCGTTATTGATGCATTGGCGGCTAATAAAATACCAAACTAATTCACAATCAAATTGCATGAAGATTTTGTTAGATTGCATCACGATAATTATTAAATCAAAATTTGAGTTAATTTGAGTTAATGCATAATTTTTTTTGAAATGAGACGAATCAAATCGTATTTGAATACAGTCGATTAAATTACATCCTATAAGTGAAATTGTATTTAAATATTATTTGAATAGCTAAAATTATATCCGAATTATAATCGTATAATTAACATTATATATCAATACAATTTGTATAGATAGAGTTGGAATTTTACGTGTGAAATCGTATTTAAATCGATACTATCCACTTTTCAAGGTTCTTGGTCAACCCTATTTTGATTCGATTAAGACGAGACGTACTTAGATTGTTTGTATATAAATAAATTATACATATAATATTTTAAATTTATAAAATTTAAATATTTTATGAAAAAAATAAAATTATTAAATAAAAATTATGAAAAATATTGAAACTGATATTTTCTTTTTATCACCAAAGTTAGATTTAAAATTTGAGGCAAATAAACCATCACAAAAGGAAGGGTGCATTTTTCTTGGCACAACTATTAAATATTTAAATGGCTCTCCATGCCTATCAACCTCTATATATAGTTTTTTTTTTTTGATAAAAAAGCTCTAAAATAGAGTTGATCCCTAATTTATTTATTTCTTGGTCCACTGATTATTTTAAAGTTTAATATTCAGACCAAATTTTAAAACTCAGTTCAAACAGATGAAATTCGTTAGTTTTGTATTAGTTTCGGTAGAAATTTAAATTTAATTTGAAAAAAATTTGGTGATAAAAAATCTAACTAAAACAATTTTAATTTTAATTAATAATTTTTATAATATTTTAAAAATTTATATATTTTAATTATTTTAAAAATATATTTAATAATTATCATGAATAAAATGAATTTTGAAGTTATAAAAGTTAAATAATTTATAAAAAATCAAAACAATCGATATTGAAACTATTAAAATCGTCAAAATTACTGAAACTGAAACTTATATTTTGCGATTAAAATCAACTTGACTCGGTGCTAAGACAAACTATGAAAGTCATCCATAAATGAAAAAAAAAAAGGTTATAATTTTTATGATTATCAAAAAAATAATTCATTTTTTTTTGTGTGCCAAGGCTAAAATATGCACTATACAACTCATATCAACTGCTCATCACATCACAGTATTTCTTTCAAAAATCACATTAATCGAAAAACTCGTAAGCACTTTCAGGAAAAACTCCTCGTAATCTTGACAATAATTTATCGATTATAATAAGAGAATGACTTCCATGTCATCGTCTCAACTAGGGCACTTCCGAGAAATTATCTCTAATACAAATTATTTTTAACTTTAAAGATCTTCGGTCTACCAGAATTCCTACGAGAATCATTTATCTTTAAGGTTTTAATTGTCTATGGTTTTTAACAATAAAAAAAAAATTCTATTGTTCATTGAAGTTCCTATACTCGAATTTGGTCCCCATTCGAGTATTCTTATATCAAACTTCAGGTCCAACCCTCGATTATTATTGATAAAAAATTGCTAAGTCGAGCTAGCAGTTATGATCAGTTGTTATATAAGCTGTCTCAGTATCTAGCAAACTAATTTCTGTCTATCTTTAATCTGCCAAATGCATGAAAAAATATTATGTAATGCCAAATCAATAAATTGATTAATTATAATTTAGAAATTTAATATATTAAATTATTCAGTGCATTAACTTTTATTCCATTAAAAAATTTAGTAAATCAAAATTTTAAATTATTATTAGCCAAACCAATGCAAATAGCAACCTCCCTCATCTTCCCATCAAGCTTTTCTATCTTAAACCAAAACTATTTATGAGAAAATTTCATCAAAGAGAAATGAAAAAGATTACATTAAATTATCGACAGATTGTGTAAAATTTATCAAATAAATATTTTACGATAGAAAATTTCACCTAAGTTAAATTGGGCAGGTGGATTATAATCAAACTCAATTAATACAATAAAAGAAATATATTCAAATTTTAGTCAACCTGCAGTTGTGCCAAATTTTGTATGGCAATGAATTATGCTCGTATTTGTGTACGTATATTTTATGTACATATATATAAGATATGGAATATACCATGTTTGTCATAATTATTTTACACATATGTACACTTAACTATTAAACTTGTAATTACATTCAAATTGACTAAAAAAATAATAATTTTTTTAATAATTTATGTATTTTATTATCATTATAATCCATTAAAGAAAGTTTAAAAAAAATAAAATTTTTAAATTTTTAGAGCCTATATAATTTTAATCATGCTAAATACTAAAATAATTTATTTATCATAAAAAATAATATTAAATTTATTTTTATTATATTTTATAAAAATAATTTATTTTATTTCATGTTGTATATCAGTCTTAATATATTAATTAATGTTATTTTATATCTTACAAAAATTTTAATATAATTAACTAACATTATTTTTTATCTCTCTCACACACACATATATATATATATAAAGCCAGATGAGCCCTTAGGAGAGATTTGAAAACCATGAAATTTTTGTAGGACTCATTTTATTGATATGATTTATCACTAGTTTAACTATTTCGAGACTTAGCTAATAAGATTAATTTTTTAGAGATATTTAATTTTTTTTAATTCCATTTAAATTAAATTTGATTCAAAATTAAAGCCTTGCAATTTTATTCTAATTAATTCAAAATTAACTAGATTTTAATGGATCTAAATTAAATTTGACTTAGAACTGAGTCCTAAAATTTGAGACACAACTTGTTTTAATTAGGTTCTTTATCAATCCTAATCAAGAACTGTAAAAAAAATTTAATCAAGTAAATAACAAACAAAAAAAAATCATGTGTAACATATTTTTTTGATAAATTTCATTTAGGTCCCTAAAATTATAAAATTTTATATATTAATTTATAGATTTTGAATTATAATACTTAGGTCCCTAAGATTTTATAGTTTGTATATATTGCTCCACAAACTTTGAATCATAATATTTAGGGGGCGTTTGGTTCTTTATTATTTTGGCATTATGTTATGTAATTTAGATATCATCTTTTGACTAATAATTTTATAATCTAATTTATAAATATCATTAAATTAAATAATTATTTTTTTTAGAAAATATAACATAATATTAAAATAACATTGAACCAATTGCCCTCTTAGATACTTGAGCTTGGCAATATGTTACCATTTGATTTCTCTGTTTTTTAATATTTGTATGCATAGTTTAAATTAAATGCAACATCATAGGTATGTAATAAAAAGATTATATTGTAATAAATGATCAACTTTATGGACTTAAGAATAATTATTTAAAATCTGTGTACCAATGTATAAAAACTAAAACTTAAGAGACTTAAATGTTAAGACTTAAAGTTAGTGGACCAGTACACAAAAGCTCTAATACTTCTGAGACCTATACGCAATTTACCTTGTGCGAGTGTGGGGGAGAAAAAGTCAACGAAAATCGCCGGCAGCGTTTGACGGCTTCGTCCCACCGGCCGGAAGATGCTCCAGGCGTCGGACCCATTGGTCGACCTCCTACGGGCTGCAGCCCCCATCCCCGCCGGCCCCGGATGAGTGCGTGGAGAGGCGATTTCGCCGGCGAGCGGCGCCGATGGGGACGTTCCTGAGGGAACCGCCGGCCGTCCAGTAGCGGCGGCAAGCCCTGCAGAAGTGGCGCGGCTGGTTGACGTTGTAGTTGTTGAAGTAGCAGAATTTCGTCTCCCTGCTCTTGCACCTCGGGCACGGCAGAGCCGTCGCCTCCGCGGCGTCGGCAGCCTCCTCCTCCTGATCAACCGCCGCATGCGCTGCCGACCTTTTTCTGGGCCGGCCCTCCTCTGCTACGATCACAGCCCCGAAGAGCTTGAAGCCCGGCGATTCTCCTCCGCTCTCCATATCCACATAGGTCATTTTCCTCCGGAGAGAGAGAGAGAGAGTGATTGCTAAGGAAGAAGAGAGCAGTCAGGCCGCCATATAATAAGACCACAGCGTGGGCCAGCTCAACTTTTATTATTTTATTATTTTATTATTTTAACTTTTTAGAATTAACTCTACCATTAAGTAAACCATTTTTAAAATATATTTTTTCTTTAATTGCTTCCTTACTTTTTTTTAAAAAAAAATTCATGAGCTTTTTAGAATAAAATTACGCATAAAGTGATTTTCTTAGTAATTTTATTATTTATGTAAATGATTGTTTGATAGTTGAAAAAAATTCAAAACTTTTTTGATTATATATATATATATATATATGTGAAAAATAAAATAATTAGTTAGGATAAAAATTATATGTAATCTTTTCACATTAAAATTTATATAGAATAAATTTTTTTTATTGCATATATTTTGATCATCATATTTAACTTTTTGGGGTTTTCATCTAACACAAAAAACTTTGATATTTATTTATTAAACTCCCTAAATTAAGTTAAATATTACATGACACACTCATTTATTTTAATTTTATAACCACATACTCTAGTTAAAAATTTCTATATTTTATTTGAGTAAACCATACCTAATTAGTTATATTTTAACATAAATAAAGTTCATCGAAATAAAATCTAACTTTTAGTGCATCTTAAATCAAATCTTACATATTAAAAACTATTTAAATCTGTTAACTATGTAGAATATTTCATTAGATGCCCATTTTAATAATAAAAAAATTAGATGAATGATCAGATTTGTTAAGATCCACCGAAGGTTAGATTTTATTCTGATAAACTTTATTTAAATTAAAACATAACTCAGGAATGTTTTTCTCAAATAAAATATAAGAATTTTTAACTAAAGTGTGTTAGTTGTAAACTTAAAATAAATAAGTGTGTGTCATGTAATATTTAACTTTAAGACATCTAATAAATAAATATTAAAAATTTTTATATCATACGGGTAAAATTTTCTAACTTTTTTTAGTCAAATATGAAATGGGACAAGTACTCCAAATTCTATTTTGTATTTACATTTTGAGATCCTAAAATTTCATATAAAATCAAAAAGGATTTTACCTTTAAAATGGTTACAAAATAGTGTATTTGACAAAACAATTTGTGAATATTTTTGATTATTTTATGTAATATTACATTCCAATCAAAGTTTTGTAAAAATAATTTTTAGTTTTATATAATAAACTCAAATCTAAAAAACAAATTATTAGGTATCATACATGTACTTTAATAAATATTAAATTTATTTTGTATCTTATAAATCTCACTATTAAAATTGCTTTACTTCAAATTATAAACAAACAACAATACAATACTGTCCTTGGCTCAAAAAATCCTTAACACAAAATAAAGTTGAAGTTTTGTAATTAAGATAAGAATTTGAGTATACATATGGCATTACCTCTTTACTTATAAAATTAAAATTTAAAATTAAAATTTACTTATAATCTAAGATAAAAATTAATCAATTTAATTTTAATTTGATAAATAAACGCACATAACTAGTTTAACTTTCTTGTTTGATTCATCTCATCTTCTTTTGGTAACTTGGTTCTAACTATTTGATAATAATTATATAATTAGTTAGTAGAAGTGTTAGTATATATTGATCAATTCTTTTATTTAGTATTTTAATTATTAAAGAAATGAAATGATTTAATTGAAGAAGCTATTGGGTGCTAAGGAATCTAAACGTGAGTGATGAACTTTCTCTTAATTAAGAAGCAAAAAGTCGTGCTATATATAATGTTATTATCAAGCTTGTAACTTTCATTCATGTGATTATAAAGATGAGCATGCCTTATAAACGTGAGTGATGAACTTTCTCTTAAGAAGCAAGAAGTCGTGTTATATATAATGTTATTGTCAAGCTTATAACTTTCATTCATGTGATTATGAAGATGAGCATGCCTTATAAATTGGCTCTTGTCCTTTTCTATGAACATCTATTTTTATGTACTATAAAAAAAAAAAAAAAAATTTATGGGCTCCCATGACCTAAAAGACAATTTTGAATTGGTCTAGGCATGGGCTTCCTTGATGATAATTGCAATAAAATATTATTTGTGTTTTTTTTACACCAAAAACTAACAATTGGGATGAGATAGATCTCAAACTCTAAATTGATTAAAAAAAATATATTGGAGTTTGATTGGCAATTTGTAGAACCATTCATTACATGAGTTTATTTGGATTCTAAACATGTTTTTTTCTATTAAATTACTTTTAGTGTCGATTAACTGGAATGTATTTCTGGTTGAGGTTCTCGTGCGAACTGGAATCAAATCTACTATTAGATAATTTATCAAATTGGTTTAGTATGAACTCATAATTAGGTCTGATAGGAGTACTTTTTTTTAATATAATAACATTTTAAATGTACACAAAATTTTAACTACTTATGCTAAATTTTGTAGTGTAAAGTAGATTTAAGTTAGATCCAAAGCAATCACCAATTTCATTCTCCCAAAATTACTAATCTTTTTTTTTTGATGGCATTACTAATGTCTTTTTACACTAGAGAGTTAGATACACAATTAACAACCTCTAATTACATGAAAATGGAATAGTCTCAAAATATTAAAATAAAGGATTAATTGTCACTTTAATTTAAGTCTCTCTAGTCTTTAAATTAAGTAAATCCTCTAATTTAAGATATATTTTTTGAAATTAATAATGAGATTCAATGAAAAGTATTTTTTTAATTAATGAGCTAATTTAATTAATGAGCTAATTTAATTAATTTAAAAGTTAAATTAATATTTTAAATAGAAATAAAGTCTAAATTAATAAAGAAAATATCATATATTAAAGAACTTATTTGTACTTTATTTTAAATTAAAAAATTTATTTGATTAATTTAAAAATTAAAAGTACTAAATTATATATAAGTTTAAACTAAAAGAATTTAATTGCTACTAATATTAAAATAAAATTCTTAGTTAGTTACCTCTAAAGTTGGAGCTTGTCTTGGTACCAACCCAACTAGAGAATTGCTTTTAAGAAATCAAAATAAAGGAATCTTGGTTTTTAAAATAGGGAGAAATTATATATATTGATAATATTTTAATTGAATTACACATTAAGCTAATCTAGCTATTTGTATTATGGCCAAAAATAAAAATAAAAATTATACATTGGTCACCCTCTTTAAACACCATCAACTTTTTATGGATATTCATTTTAGTATTTCACTAAAGTTTGCATAATATGAATAGACAAACTAGATATCAAAAATAGAATTTAACAATCGAAAGAAAATAGTCTAAAATTTTGATTGCAAAAAATAATTAATGAATCAAGTCGATGCATACACCTTGTGAGATCTAAGGAAGAGAAATAAATTAAAAAGAGTAAATTAAAGAGAATATAGAATAATTTATATATTTCGAAAGATTTTTTATGTTCATGAGTCAAGTTAAATAAAAGATTATAATATTAGAAACAAATGAGTATACCGTTAGTGATTAGAGTATTTCTCTGAGCAAATGGAAAGATGAGATGAAAAATTTATGCCAAAAGAAAAGATTTTTTATTTATAGTTAAAGATGACAACCACAGTTGTAGGAGGTTGTTATTTGTAAAGCTAACGGGTGGTCACAACCCAACTAAGTAAAAAGAACATTTTATATATATATATATATATTGGTCACAACCCAACTAAGTAAAAAGAACATTTTATATATATATATATATATTTTTGATTTGTTTGGTTATTAGATGACTAGGGGTGGCAAAATGGGTCGGCGGGTCGGGTTCGGGTCGAACCCGAATCCGACCCGACCTGAATAGCCTCAACTCGAATCCGACCCATTTATTAAATCGGTCAAAATTTATGACCCGAACCCGACCCATTTATTAAATTGGTCAAAATTAATGACCCGAACCCGACCCGATTAATAAATGGGTCGGGTTGGCGGGTCAACCCGACCCGTTTATAGAGTATTTTTTGATAAATGCCCAACCCGAGCCCTACCTGACCCGATTATGCCCAACCCGAACCCGACCCGTTTAATAAATGGGTTAAAATTCATGACCCATACCCAAAATTTGGGGGTCGAGTTCGGGTCTGGTTTACGGGTCGGGTCATATATTGCCACCCCTATAGATAACCAATTGGTAGGGCGGAAGTAGAGTTAGCAAGCATTTGGAACTATTATCGCCTGCATAGTAATGATAAGGTAGAAAGTGATAATGTAGCAGTTACAATAGCAAATGTCCACAACTATGCGATCATGCATGAAATTTTTTTTTTTTTTGTTCAAGGATGAAGTTTCATGATCTAAACACAAAAATTAATACGAAATACAATTTAAATTTTAGGACATAGTTATAAATGTGCCCTAAAAAGAAAAGCTTCAAAACAACCCACTATGCAACCACCACTCATTCCACATAAAATTATTCCAAAAATTTGGGCATCCCCTACCCTTCCTTCAAAAAGAGATGCCTTTTGCTTACTATAAGGAATATTCTCTAAAATGTCAACCTTTTTTTTTATTAAAAGGTAAAAGATTGGTTTGGTTTGAGAGGGAATATAGATATATAATGAGCTTAGACTATGCCTTTATTTTGTGTTCCCAAAATCTCAATTTTTCTCATCTCATTTGAAATTTTAAAAATCATTGTACTTATTACCCTGAAAGAACTCTTTTTTACAGATAGCACCACATAAATTAAATATTTAAAAAAGGCGAATATAAATTTACAGATAACATCCCAACTTTAAATTTTGTTTACTGTTTTTTAACCAGATTAGAATTAACACATGTAACTAAGATTATATCAAGTTTATTTCAAAAAAACTTATAATAATGTAGTTTTGAAAAAAAATAGAGATATTAAAAGCGAACAAAATTTGAAATAAAATAGATTTTAAAAAAATATGAAAAACAAAAATGATAGATTTTATTTAAAAGCAAGATTACACGATTAGATTTAATTTTAGTTGGGTTAAAATAATAAATGATAAACTAAAATTACTAAAGAGTACTCCCTATAAATTCACATTCAAAATAAAAAGTGCTGCTTATAAATATTTAATCTAGGTGGTATCACCTATAAATAAATTTTTTCGAGAGTGACAAATATAAATTTCTCAAATTTTAATAGTTGTGTAGTTCAAATTTGAAATTTTCTAGTACCCAGATAAGCCCCTTCTTCACTGGCAATGAGAATACGACTTTGTTCTAGAGGTTTCACGTAGGCTCCTAATTTCTCATTTATTCTATTATGGAGCAAATTCAAGCATGGACCTACTTGAAATGGGGAATATTTCAAGTAGGTCCACATTTTGTAAATTATTTTACATTTTTATTTAGTGTTTCCCACCAACATTTTAGCTCTATTTGACATGCGACTAAATTTGGGGCTTTTGTGGTCACTAATCACTTCGTTCATGGTATAAAGGTTAAGTTAATTTGTTATATTAATATTTGTGCAGAAAGTGGAATAAATTTTTTATTTATATTAAAATAAATATGAGATTTGAAATGTAATTTAATTTTAATTTTAAAATTTGTGTAAATTATTGTTGACACTAAATTGGAAATTGATCTGAGTTAAATAGAGTGGCCTACCATTTTGAGTAAAAGTATAGATGTTTTTTATTTTTAAAATAAATGTAAATTATTTTCTCTCCCTTTGTGTGAATATCAAAATTCTTTTGTATTTTAATTAATTAATTTTTTTGGCTCATATCTAGCGTAGAAATGCATAAACATATAAATTTAAAATAAATTTTAATATTAAATAATCACTTTATTTAACATTTAATACAATTCTCAATAAATCAATAAATATTATTTTATATGCAACACAATTTTAATGTAATTTACTCGTTTTATTTCATATCTATACATTTTTTTAAAATTCTTTTTATCCTCAAACCTGACCAAGTTTTAAAATTAAAAAAATTTAAATTTTAAAAATTAAAACCTACTATTAAGTTAAATTTTGTTCATGCTTCTTTTTAGAAATGCTAACAGCCAACCGTAATCAAGTTGATCCAATCTAAGAGGATTCAAGTACATGTTGATCGATCATAATCGAGTATTTAATTTAATATAGATTTAGGTCGACTTTGAAGGTGAAGAGTATTTTTAACTTGCCATTAGTGAGTCATAATTAGATTGACTCACCAATCTGTACCTCTAAGTCTTCTTATAAGAATCAAATTCGAGTTAGCCTGTTTGTGACCCACACTCATATAAGCTCGACTTATATGCAGTTAAGTCAAATCAAATTTAAGTCGAGTTCACGAATTTAAATAAAAAATTGCCATCACTAAATAGAGATGTGTCATCATGGATAGTATCAACGCTCATCTCATTTAATTTGGAGCTTCTAGAATCAATTTTATGTTGCATCAAATTATTGTTTATTTTCTCCTGAAAACTTTAATTTTCAGGTCAAAAATAATATTATATATATATATATATTGATTCTATGTCAAAGATAATTAATTTTATTATTATTAGGTTGTCAAGTGCAAGTGAGATTTCTAGAAGACACCATGTGGAAAATTGAGAACTTATTTTGACAAAAAAAGTGTCATTTGGTGAACCTTCTATCATCTGTTCAATTATTTTTCTAAATTCACTTTTTATTTAAAAATTTTTTAGTTTATCGGATCATACTAACGAAAAACTTATTTGGGACTCAAGTTAGTCTAAATATATAAATGAACCGATAGCCAATTCCCAATCTTTGACAACATTATTCGAATAATTAATCGCAATCATTAGGTAAAATCACTACCCAGCAAACGTTATAAAATGAAATCGGATTGAGAATAGGCCTACGTTCTGGTTCATGGTCAGATCGATCAAACTGATTGGCCGGTGAATTTAAAAGAATATTAATGTTATAAACTCAAAATTTAATATCATGAATAATGACGTCATAATTAATTTCTTTTCATTCACTTCGAAATTGATAGGGTAACTGCTATAAAAATAAAAATAATAAATAAATAATATCTAAATTCGTAAATAAAAGATGACATCATCGCTTATCTCTAATGAAAAAAAAAAATGAAATTGATATTTAAATCTCGCACTAAATTAGGTTAGATTTAGCACACCAGCGATTGTTTTATGAGAAAAATAAAAATTATTTGAAATTCATTTGTATTTTATTTGACATAAAATTAACACATTTTTTTTAACTCAAAATTAGTTCGCTCCAAAAAAATTATTTCAAGTTGAAATTAACTCGATATATAAATGCACATAATTATAATGTTTTAAAGTAGAATTAAAATTTTTTATGTATATTATTATGTTATAATAATTTATATATAGAAGAGAAGTAGGATTTAGAAGTATATTTATAATATTATATTTTAAAATGCACTTAATATGTATAATCGATATTTTTATATAAAATTTGGTTTATAATTAGACTCGATTAAATTCAAAAATAGACTCAAAATCAAAAAAATTGACTAAGTTAGAATCAAATTTAACTCAAATTAAAAAATTTAATTTCAAATTTAATTTGCCTCACTAAATCGACTTAAAGCCACTCCTATATCTAGATCTCACATTAACAATTTTCTATGGTATATATGTAATTACACATTACAAAATTATCCTGAGTAAGACAGTTTTCTCTTATTAGAAAAAAAGATAGAAATTTATATGAAGGATATCTAAATTAAGAAAAAAATATAATTTAATATCAAAAAAAAAATTACATAGAATACACCAAAATCTTATAAAATCATATATTTCACAGAAACTTTGAAAAAAATTATGAATTAAATTACAGATATATTTTTATAAATTTTATTTTTAGTTCATAAATTTATAATAGAGGCTTTTATATATTACTAGATTGAGTTTAAAATATATTTGATATATAGCTAATGTATGAAATAAAGGTATTTGGATTATCAATTTAAAGTTTATGATTTAGGATTTAGATTTTCATTTTTAGGTTAAAAACAATTTATGGCATATAATTTATTGTTTTGAATTATAAGTTGTAATTTTAAGGTTTAGAATTTAGAATATAGTACGATTTTATCTAAAAATAATAATGTAAAATTTATGATTTTATAATATTTCAGTGTGACATAAAAATATTTTATATTTGATGATAAAATATATAAGTTTTTACAATTAAAGTAACTTTCATGTAAATTCTCCAAAAATTGCGATGTGCTATTGAAAAGTTTAGATTTGGGTCCTCGAGTTTTTGTTTGTGCTGCTCTTTGGTCTCATGTCTGAAATTTGTTGGTTTTTTACTATTTTAGTTTTAGTTTTTTTACTCATTCTTCACATTGTTCTAAAAAATTTTAAGAGAATTATAAGAGCATTTTAGTCCATATAAATATAACTAACAGTCAAATTTAATCGTTATTGTCTAATTGAACTATCCAAAAAAGCGATATTTAAACTAAGGGACCAAATGATAGAGCAAACACAAACTCGGGAACCTAAATCTAGGCTTTTCAAAACGTAAGACTTATTTGCAGCGCCATTTTAATCTCAGGGCCCTGTGCAATTTACCCTAATTTTTATATTATTATTATAAACCACATTGAGTATGCTATTACAAAATATTCTTGAATATTTTGTAATATTATTTTTTACTATTCAAATATATTTATAAAATTTTTCTTTCTTAAGGCCTTGATTGATTCGAGGGATTTTTTTGACCCAACACAAATTTCAATTATAAAAATCAACTTTAAATTCATATGTGTTCTTTTGAATTTTTTGGATTTCAATTAAGCCTTAATTATCAGGCTTAGCTCTCTGCGTACCGCTGTCTTTTGGGACTCTTCCTTCTCGCACCAACAATTATTAACTTAAAGTGGGCTCGGCATGTTATTGCTTTTATGAAACATTAAAATCATTAACCCAATTTTACAAAATAAATAATGAAAATTTCAAATTGTTGACAGTTCTATCAAAATTGACATTAAATTAGATTATTTTATCACAATTCATTCATCTTCGAGTTATTCCAAAAATATGTACTTCAAAATTTTCATTTAAAAAATATAATTTTTTAACTAATTCCGACAAAAAATCTGTGGCCAAAAGACTTTGTGACCCCGTGTGCAGGCTGAGTCAAACGTTAGGCACCTAGACGTAATTAACCCGCGTCTTTTTCCTTTTTTCAGCCGATCTCCGTGTTCGATCCCGACGCGCCATGGATGCTTCCTTGGCGCATCGTGGGTCAGAATTCCAGAGAGTGCTGCCCCTTCGCCAAGTAAACGACCTCGTGTCCGAGACACACACACCCACACCCACCTCTCCTTGTCCACGTGGAGACGCGACGGCTCTCCCCCAAGTGCAAATTTACGGACAGATACTCATACTTTAACAATTTGCAATGCCAGACCCGGCAATACCTATAAAAGACGATATCAGTGAGCGCCAATTCTAACCTGCGAAAAAGGCTGGTAACAGAAACTGCAGGGGAGGGGATATGCAGGGAGGAGAGGGAAGGTTGAAGAAGGCGCGAGCACGAGGACTGGCGACCAGCGCCGCCGCCTCCTCCTCCGTCGTCGCCGGCGCCGGAGGCCGGACCGTGACAGTCACCACTGTGGAAGGCGAAGTGCTCACCTTGTCGGAGTTCATTTTACGCTTAGGTAATTAATATCTTGTTCATGAAATGTGAATCATAGTTCTCAAGATTCAAAGGTTTTTCTTTTCGGTTACTGCAGAATCCAACACCTCTTGAGATTGCCCATGGATTAAAGTAGAAGCCAAAGCTTGGGAGTTTAGGGTCTATAGTTTAAGGTTTATTAGGGTTTAAAGCTTATGATTTAGAGAATTCATAAATGATGTTATTGACGTGAAGTTTTGTGCAATTAAATTGGAAAGAAGATCGAGTAAAAGAGAAGAATGAAGCGAAGATTTTTAATTTGAATTTATGATGAACTTAGAAGTTTTTTACTTTGAATATACGATATAAATGTTTAGACATAAGAGAAGAATTTGGTTAGAGAATCTCAAGAAGAAGTGAGTACGACTTAATTTTCTAATTCTCTCTCTCTCTTTAGTTCTCTAATTTTAAATTGTGAGAGTTCAATTCTCTGCTAATGATGTGTAGAAGCATGGGTTATACGCGCACTCACTCTCTTGTATATACGCCAGGCCATTTTGAAGAGATTATGTCGGGGGATCAATTTTATTGAATTTTGTACATATAGTAGTATAACCCACTCCGTCTCGCCCCGCTCTAGTATTAGTCTCAAAACAAAATATTGGGGATGATTTTAGTTTAGATAACCTAAACTTATCATGACATGGAGAGAATATATATTAGATATATTAAAAAAATATAAAACCATGATTCCATAAAAAATGCTCAAATCTTTTATTTTTAAAAAATATTATTTCACTTTTATTTAAGGGTTAATAGCAATTGAGTCCTCCTAGTTTAGGCCTATATATGTGCATTTAAATCCTTCTAGTTTTTACATTAACCAAGTAAGTCATGTGGTTTGAGTTAATATGCAAATAAGTCTTTTAACATTAATAAATAGAGTTAATAATAATTAGATCCCTCTAGTTTTAGTTTTTAAATTAATTAAATAGGTCCTATAGTTTGAAATAAAGTACAAATAGGTCTTTTTAAATTAATTAAAATGCTTAATAAAGGATATTTTCTCTAATTATAGGAATTTGGACTTTTATTTTCATCCAAAATATTAGTTTAGCCTTTAAATTAGTCAAATTAGTTCATAAGTTAAAAGAAAAAGCCTTCCATTAAATCTATTTATTAATGTCAAAGAAACTATTTATACATTACCTCAAACTAGAGGACCTACTTAGTTAATGTAGAAATTAGAGAGACCTAAATGTATATAGGCGTAAACTAGAGAAACTCGGTTGCTATTAACCCTAATAAATAGATTTAATGAAGGACATTTTTTTCAACTTATGAACTAATTTGATTAATTTAAAGATTAAATTAATATTTTAGATAAAATAAATTTTAAATTCACCTATTAATTAGAGAAAATATCTTCTATTAAAAATACTTTAATTAATATCAAAGAATCTATTTACATTTTATTTCAAACCAGAGGACTTACTTGATTAATTTTAAAACTAAAGTGTCGACCTAGTTGTTTATAGACCCAAACTAGAAGAACGAAATTATTATTGATCTATTATTTAATTTAGTGTTTTGATTTACATATTATTTTGAACAAATGATTTTTTTTTTTAATTTAAAAATAAGAGATGAATAGTATGATGCACCTTCTATATATAGAGTAAAATCGGATGATGGGAAGTGTGAGAAGGGAGAAGAGGAGGGGCTGGAGGGTAAACATGATATAAAGCATATAATAAGGTAAGAATATATGGGTTTGTTTCGTTAAACTAGTTGAAATTCGCTCTGTTTTGGTTGCCCACACATTAAATTTGAGCGTGCTTGGGCTGGAGTAACACTAGGATGTGTGATCTCCTGGGAAGCACTCAAGCACGCAGTTTTCCTGAAGCCAAAGCGGACAATATTTCTACAATAAGATCACGAAATGTTATATTTCATTTTCTGTTCTTCATTTTTCTCCACAACTTCTGCAAGAGATGTCATTTGATCCTAACATATAATTTCTCGTTCTTTTTTTTATTTTTTTATTGATGTGATATATATTTCGAGGATTAATGTTTTAATTTTAATCGACTCTACAATTCATTGTTTTAGATGAGACATCGAGGAGAAAACTTAGCGATATGAATCGAAAGCTATGGGATCTGGAGATGCAGATGGAAGCATTAGAAGCAGAGATGAGCAGACTTCATGAATTGGAGAAATGGAGCTGAATTTTATTTTCATAGTCTTTTAATTAGATCAGCTGTTTAAATTTGAATTTTGAGGGCTATTAATTTAAAGTTCATGTACATATCCTTTCTTCATGTATATAACTCATAAATAAGTCTTGTTATTTTGGGAAGTTAGAATATATAAATATATTTATTTTTCATATCGAAAACAAAAATATTTATTTGAATATTTGATAAACAACATTCTCGAGAAATTTATTAAACAAATAATTTCTTTATTTCACGAACATTTTCTAAAAAAACTCCTTCAAGTATCAACTTAATCGAAGAACACTTTCTTCAGCTTATCAACGATATGGAATAGTAGTTTTCTTCAGCAAGGACTTTCAACTTTTGCATCTCCTTCTAGCAAATCGCCTTGCTAAAATTTTTTCGACACTCTTCAAAGGCATTTTCTTCAACTTAGTTAACGTCAATCTTTTCAAGAGGCTTCTTTTTAAGAAACTCTTATCGTTAAAATTCATACGTAATTATACATCTTCTCCTTTGCTCTCATAAGTAGGGATATGCTCAACAAACTCCTCGATTAAGTGATGCATGTTCGTTAAAATGGACCTTCTGCAATAAGGAGATATTTTCTTTTCTAGCACATCTCAATCTTGTAATATTGAAATTTTATGCGCTTCAATTTCAATTGAAAACTCGAGTTTTCGCTATGTGTGATACTCTGGCATAGTGCAAGAGGCAATAGTCTTGCTTATGGCCCATTTCATCAAGTAATCTTCTCATCTACTTCATCTCTTTGCACACTTATAAGCCTCGTTTGGTTAGAGTTTTTTTCTGAATAAGAGAAAAAAATATTTTATTTTTTAAATTTAATGAGAGAGATATTTATTTTAATATTAGAAAGTGTATAAAATGCGAAATACTTTCAATTCTAATATTCATATTTGTGTTGGTATTGAAATAAAATTAATTTTTATAGTTAAAATTTGTGTTGGATAAAAAAAATACCTCGAGCCAAACGAGGCCAGAGTATTATAGTTGTGAGTTACATTTTTAATTAAATCCTAAATTTCTATAATAATATTTATTCAAAAATATTTTGATAATTTTAGTCTTATTCTTTTCTTCTTTTGTATATACTAGCGTAATTTTTAATAGTTAAATATTTATTTTTAATTTTTTAAAATAATTATTTAATGATCAAATTTAATAAAGTCCGTAAAAAAGAATCCACATGAAATAAAAAATTGGGTTTTGTAGACCCGCGTGAACTCAAGGGTCCACTTAAGAGACCTAGATGAAATTACTCCTACTACATGTGTTAAACATGCAAGAGATCCAATATGTTCATTTTAAAATGATAAAATTATGAGAAAATATGGCTATTGTCTTGGTTCAATAAAGTTGACTTAGGCTAAATATTAGTGTAAACTTAAAATAATTATCAATATTTTATTTTTTATTTTTTCATATAATTATTTGATAAAAAATATCAATATTTTATATTTGGACCTTGCTCTCTACCCTAATATTCCTCTCAACTCTAAAAATTAACTGAATGGAACCGATATTAAGAAAAATGTTTTTTCTTTTTTGTTTTTAAACAAAGAAAATTATTTTGATTGCCCACACATTAAATTTCACTAATTATTAGTTAAAAATGTAGGTGGATCAAATTTCAAAAAACATATTCAGCCCATGGGCCTTGGAAGATGAAGAGCCCAGCCCTTAAATAATTTATTGAAGAGGAATTTATGTCTGTCCCAAAGAAGTATTATTATAGCCAAGTACTCCTAACTCAAATATTTATAAGTACCACCCTCTCTTTTAAATATAAATTTATAAACAGTACTTTCACGTTATTTTTTATTTATCATTTATTGCTTTAACTCAATTAAAGTTAATGAAAGACTAGATGTAATGTAGCCGTTAAATGAAATTCATCATTTATATTTTTTTATCTCTATTTTTTAAATTTTTTATTTTTTTCATAACTCTATTATTGTGGATCTTCTTGAAACTTGCTAAATAAATAACAAACAGAAGTTAGTGTGGAGGTGCTCCCCATAAAATGAATGCCACTTATAAAAATTTGATTTAGATAGCGACGATTATAATTTTTTTTTTTGAAAGTTACAGATATAAATATTTTTTTTATTTAAATTATGATTGCGCACTCTTTTCTAATTTTTATATTTTGAATGCAATTAATAAATAATAATAGGAGATTTACATATAGAACATTGAATTCATCACAAATTACACATTTTACCATCGTCTAGTAAATATTACGCATATTACACTCTGCTTATGAGTTTTACATTTCTATTATAAGCAGAGTGTGATATGCGTAATATTTAGTAAACGATGGTGAAATGCGTAATTTGTGATGAATTCAATGTTCTGTATGTAAATCTCCCACCTCTAAAAGAATTAGATAAATTTGAAATAACACCTTAAATTTAACCCATATCGAATGCTTACAACTTTTTCGAGCTTTGACTATCGGGCTCGATAATTTTCAACTCAAACTCGTATCATTTGACAAACGAATCAGAGCAACCGACCCGAATTGGTTTGAAACAGTAGCCAGATTGATCCAAACTAAAAATTTTGGGCCAATTTTGGATTCATCTTATGATCACATGTGTGAAAATAAATGATTTTTTTTTTGTAAATTTAAATCCTACCCCTCGCATAATTGCCCAGCAGTGTTCTACCGGTTCACCCTGGCAAACTCGGGAGACGACATTAATGCGCCCTGGGAACAGTGGCAGGCGGTCAACCCCACCATCTCAATTCTCAACCACCACTTTCAATTTTTTAATTTCAAAAAACTCACAAATTACAGATTTACCTCTGCATTTTGCATAACATCACACCCGAGTTCCGGTCGAGCCCGGCACGGCTCAAGCTCGATTCTCGCCGTTTTACGCATCAATTCGATCCTGGGGACCGTGGCTCTCAAGCTTATCTCGACTCGACAGGCATTCGCTTCCGAGCTTGAATCCCAAACTAATTCAGAATTATTTTTGAAAAAAATTAAACAATCTGTTAAATTTTAAATAAAATATTTGTACTCCTTCGTAATTGCTAATTTGCCCAACGGATTATTCTATTCATCTTATATTCTTTTTATAGAAATAATATATTGTAAAAATAAATGAATAAATTGTATCCAGGCTCTAAGTCAGAAAGATATTATAAATTAGTACCAACTTTAATTTAGATTTCTAAACATTTAAAAATAATATAATTAGATTTCAATTAAAATATAATTATTATTATTTATTATTATGCTCTAAATCATTAATTTTATTAATTTTTAAAATATAATTTAAAAATAATAATTTTTTTAATTCTAAATTTTTGGAGAAGAAAAAGCAAGAGATTGCATTAATTAAATTTTACTCTTTAATTAAATATTTAAAAAATAATAAGCATAGAGAAATATAATAATTTTTTAAAATATATAAATTATTCAAATTAAAAAAATGATTAAATTTTAATTTTTTTTTCAAAAAAAGCTAATGAAAAAGATAAAATTCTAAAAGAGGGATAAAAATTATAATATTTTTACAATCTTAGTAATTAAAATCTATATTTTTTAAAAAGTTGGGATAAATACACAATACTTTTTCGACCTCAAGGACGTGGATGTAATTCACCCAAAATAAATTGTATTATTTTTAATTTTTAAAAATGTTCGAGTTGGTGTAGTTTAAACACGGCTCAATATATGCCTTATAAATATTTGATTCGAATTTAATTTGAGCTAAATAAAAATACGAATATTGAGAGATTATTGGGGGTAATTTAACTCTCACTGTCCCCTACTTCAGTTATTATTTATATCAACCAATCGTCGAAACTTCTCCATCTTCTTCTCCAAATAAGCTATTGGGGGATTTAAGCAGCAAAAAATTGGTGGCAGGTGCCATGGCTCTGCTGAAAATAGCATCTCACTGGCTCTGTTCGTTCTCCAGAGAAGCCAGGAAGATGCGGACCTACGCCTTCATCCTCCGAAACCCACCGCCGACTTCCGGCCAGCCTCTCTCCGGCTGCTCGGCCTCGACCGCGAGGAGCTGGCTTTCGGAGAGTAGGATGAAGAAGAGTTCGTTGTTGTGTGATTTTCAGAACTCCATACTGAAATCCAATTCTCTGTTCCCACTTTTCATGGTGGTGGCATTCGAAGCTGGCGGACCCCTGAGGACCGCTCTGCTCCTCCTCTGCTTTCCTCTGCTTCTTCTTCTTGGCGAAAAGAGCGAGCTTGGTTTGAGGGTCATGGTGTTTGTCTCCTTCTGTGGGCTGAAAACTAGAGATATGGAGATCGTGGCGAGGGCGGTTCTGCCGAAGGTTTACTTGGAGGAGCTCAACGGCCAAGGATACGAGGCGGTGGCTGCCGCCGGGAGGAGGGTGGTGGCGACGAGATTGCCGAGGGTTATGGTGGAGGTTTTTCTGAAGGAATATCTCGGCGTGAATGACGTGGTCGCAGCCGAGCTCGAGGTCGCCGGAGGAAGGTACTTCACCGGAAATTTCGCCGCCGGCTGCGCCGGAGGGGGTCTTGAGAGCAGGCTGATAACCCTGAACGCGTTGCTTGGGGAAGATAAAGTGGATGTTGGGCTCGTCGGATCTAAAAACCCTAGCGACCATTATCTTATTTCCTACTCCAAGGTTTGATTTTGTTCTCATCATACCATGATTTTAAAACGATAATTTTAATTTTTTCAATAAATTATCTCAATTTTACAAAATTAAAATTTAATTTATTGATAATAATTATTGAATATTACATTTTGTTGAGAGAGATAAATTTCTGCAGTTTCATCAGAGTTCGACTGAATTTTTATAATTTTAGTGAAGCTCGACCGAAACTGTCCAGGCTAATTTTTTCAAATCGATTCAAATCAATTTTCACCAAAATCGGTTTGAAACTAGTAAAATTTGATCGTTTTGATCAAATTTTAAAATCTTACATTATACATATAATTATTTATAATTTAAATTAATCATGATTTATGGGCTCAAGTTTTACGTTTTTGTCATATAATAAGCTAAATTTTTATTTAAAAAACTTTTTTTTAAAATATTTTAATCTAAAATATGAAATAAAGTTATATTTTTATTGCAAATTATTGAAAATGTGAAGTAAAATAACTTTTTTTATATTAAAATTATATAAAATAATAAAAAGTTTATATATTATTATTATTATTATTTAAATTAGTACAATTTTGATCCTCGCGCTGAACAGGATCTTAAGAGTGCTTACACTCATTTGATTAGCTAAAAATTATTTAAACATTAAATTTAAAAGAAAAAATTATTGAATATAAATTACGTGTCAATACTAATATTATGAAAATTCACATGTAGACATGAACGTAGGTAGGCCCCACGCACGACTTAAAGCTGAAATCGTATTATTTTCTCACTGTTCTCTTATATTGTAAAAAATTTCTCGATAGATTTTTTTTAATAACTAAATTTTATAGCTACATATGAGTATAATGTGTTAATGTGTATGCAAATGTTAATTAATATACCAAATTCTCCACATTATTAATTAAAAATAATTAATATCATTTTTTGAAATAAAAAATAATTAATATCTAATTAATTGAAAATAAATGTGATTCTTCGTCTTTCAGCAAGTCTACGTGCTAGATGGCGACGGAGGGAAGACGAAGGTGCCCAGAGAGAAGTACCCCAAGCCGCCCCTCGTCTTCCACGACGGCCGGCTCGCCTTCCTCCCGACCCCCGCCGCCGCTCTCGCCCTCCTCCTTTGGCTCCCCTTCGCCGTCCTTCTCTCCGTCCTCCGGATCCTCGTCGGCGTCCTCCTCCCTTACCGCATCATCCCTACCATCGCTGCCGCACTCGGCGTCCATTTCCGCGTCTCCCGCCCCTCAAACCCCATCGCTAAACCTTCGGCCGGCGCCGGCGCCGGCGGCTGCTTCTGCAGCGGAGGCGTGTTGTACGTCTGCACCCACCGCACCCTCGTCGACCCGATCTTCCTCTCGTACGCCCTGGGCCGCTCCGTCCCCGCCGTCACCTACAGCCTGAGCCACATAACGGAGGCGATCTCTCCCATCCGCACCGTCCGCCTGACTCGAGACCGCCGGCGGGACGCGGAAACGATGCGCCGCCTCCTGGCCTCCGGAGACCTCGCGGTCTGCCCTGAGGGGACCACCTGCCGGGAGCCCTACCTCCTCCGGTTCAGCCCGCTGTTCGCCGAGCTCGCCGCCGAGATCGAGCCCGTCGCCATCAACGCCGAGGCCACCATGTTCTACGGCACGACAGCCAGCGGGCTCAAGTTCCTCGACCCGATCTTCTTCTTCATGAACCCGCAGCCGCGGTACCACGTCCGATTCCTCGGCTGCGTGCCGAGGGAGATGACCGTCGCCGGAGGCTGGCAGGCGGCCGAGGTGGCGAACCGGATTCAGAAGCAGCTCGCCGAGGCCTTGGGGTTCGAGTGCACCTCGCTGACGAGAAAGGATAAATATCTCGTGCTCGCCGGCAATGACGGCGTGGTGCCGCCGCCGGCGGAGAAGAAGTAACAATTACCGGTTGCAGCTCTCTTCATACAAATGGGATTGTGATCTGTGGATACAATATAATATTATAAATATTCTGTACAACATTATCCGTGCAATAAATGAGCTTTAAGATTCGTTCACTGATGATTAAGTCGTCATAAATAGAGCATGCAGATTCCCAACCTATGGACTTGGTTCTTAATGGAACAAGAAGACGACATAATAAATGTATTTGTATGCATCTTTGCAACAAGATTGTGTACAAATAGCTTATTATCATAATATTTTTGCTGAGTACTAATTATTATTTAGCGAACATTTAATTCAATGTTAATTTAATATTATATCATATTATTTAAAAATAAATAATTATTTAATTAAATAATAAGTATATAATTTTCTAAAAAATTATAAAATTATCAATTAAAAGATAAAATATAAATATCATAATATGTAGACAACATAACAACATTTGAACAACATACGTTTGCATATACGCATAAATATATATACAAACGTATGTCATATGAAAGATACATGTCAGAAAGTTCTGAGTTACATGCATACATACAATGCACGTTGATTCATATTAGAGTATAATACGTAAATAACTGTAATATACGTTTGATATATATAACAACAAATACTGAAAATTAAGTTAGATTAATTAGATTAAAAACTAAAATTCAATTCAAATGTTGCTAATTAGCTTAAACTTGACTCAAAACCAGCTCTAACCATGATTACTATTACTTATGATAATTAGTGATATGCATATTAAATATATTCAAGCAAGTATTAAGTCTATTTTTCATAATAAAATAAAGCATATATATATTATCTATAGTACTCTCTTTTGATAACTCAGATTAACTATGATTAAAATATATGCATAAACCTTCTTCTTTATTTAGTTCGGGTGAAATCCACTGAAATTTATCTAAAATATTTTTAATGATATAACCCATGGTTGATTAATTTATCAGCATTTTCTTTGTGAAAAAAAAGCATTCAATCTCATGTTCATGCAGCAAAATCGTTCTACAAAATAATTTTTAAAAAAATAACTGAACACAGTTGCGATCATAAAAATCATACTTTTTTTAAATAAGGCTTTTTATTTATTTAATTTCAAAATTAAATATTTACTTATATCAAACCTTAGTTTAATTGAACAACTACAAATTGCACCTCTTCGTACTAATAATTAATTAGATCTTATTGTTCTTTAGTAAGATAAGAGACTATACAGCTAATTTAATAGAACTATAAATTATATATTCAAAATATAGAGCCACATATAAATATTAAAATTTAGAGATTAATAAATAAAAAAACCCTTTTTTAAAAAAATTATTATAATTTATCCATAATTATATTTTACGACAATTTTTTTTTTTAAATTTTCAACCTGATTTAATTTTAACCTAATATATCACATCACACATAAAATTTAATATTAAAAATTAATTTTATTTCACATCTTACACACATTATTAAAATAATAACTAACTTATATCACATCTCTCACATATCTCAATATAATAACTAACTTTATTTCACATCATTCACAATTTTCAATAAAAAAATATTTCTATCTAAATTTAATTTTAACCTTACAAACAAACAGACTTAAGTTCCTATTTTATATTTTAAACACTTTAAATAAAGAATTTCAAAAATTATGTTTGAGACGTAAATAAAAAACTTTAAAAAATATAAAACAAAATGCAATTATAAATAAATCGTGCGGACCTATTCCTTAAAAAACTAAATTCATGTTAATTAGGAAAACCTAATTAAGGATTTATTTTATTCTTAAGCACATATCAAATCGATTTATGCAGTTAATTGATTTTATTTTGAGTGTCATATTTAATTTCAAATAAAATAAAAAAGGAAATAGTCTGAAATCATAATTGCCAGCCTTCCATCAACGCCTTATAACACAGACCTTACCACAGTTGGCTATGGCTTTGTCACTGTTTGGAGTTTGCAAGTAAATTCCTAGCCAATGATGAAGATGCAATAAACAGAGTTGGGCTACCAGTCACTATTGATGTGAAGGATAGACATGCACCCACCCAGCCGGCGGCCATAAATCGAAGAAACACTAATTAAGAACTTATCGAATCGTTGAAGAAAATAAACATCGAAAAACTAGAATTTGCAAACCCCAGAATTCGACTATAATTAATTCATAAGAGTAAAATGTAAAAAAAAAATACTTTTCCACGACTCTAGGCAACTTCAAGATTGATGCCTGAAAGTGTTTCAGGCGAGAAAAAACCGAGAAAACCACAGTAGCCGCAACACAGGAAAGTAGTGGAAATAAAATTTAGTATAGGTGGACTTTTAGTGGCACACCAAAGATGTATAAAGATATTTACCTAAGAGAACTCCTCTATTTTTCTTCTTCTCCTCCATCGAGAATTATGATGATAGTATATCTCCTAGGTCTAGTTATCTCTCTAGGGACAAATATAGGATGAAACAATATCGGTCTCATTCATTCCCTTCTGGTGATTATGATAGGGGCTGTTACAAGCAAAACATAGATGAGAGAGAGACCTAAAATATCTGATAATCGCCACGATATTTACTCGTTATACACTCCAGCTTTCATACTATTATGAGCCTTGATTATTATCGTTCTTCTATACGCAAGTAGTTTTTCCTCCATAGTGAGTATGACTCTACTGCGCACTACATGGTTTTACCACGATATACAAAGACTCCACCCTAGGAAGAAGAAGATGAACTTGACATACCAACGAAGTGTTCCAAGTATAGCAAGTCTCCTTCTTAGAAGGTAGAGGACTTACTGAAAAAAGTGCTTATTGATTCCTCAAAAACTGAGACTCCCTTTAAGGTATGTTAGACAAATGAAAGAGGACTGACCACATCTTTAAAATCGAAGATGTTAGGTCTCGAGAATAACTTTGGATCGATTGCATGTCGATTTCACTAACCACAGTAAGCTTTCTATTGACCGCATTCGAATGAACTAGTGACACATTAGGTGACCTACCAAAATCATGTACTTTGAGAAAGAAAAAGTTAGTCTCGAGGCTGATGAGACTCTTATTGTCCATGAATTCTGATCTAGTAGTAGCCTGCCGTCATTCATTATCCCCTGAAGGATAGGGTTTTATAACTTTACCTGAGCTGCCAAATTATGAGTCTTATTGAGGCTTTTGAAGGCTTCTTTTAGCTACACATAATCTAAGTTTCTAACGATACGTACTCCATCTGTTTATATTAGAGATATCTACATTGATAATATAGTACTTGTTATTCAAATACTGTCCTTTATTTGAATATATGCAACATGTGCTGAATTGGTATGTTAAGAGCTCATAGTTGGACTCTCACTTCTGAGTTAAAGTCATCTGACAACATCAAGAAGATCCTTTAGCTGGTCGAGAAGGTAGATTTTTCCAGTTAGTGTGACACATACGAAGAGTGGATTTTATTCAATTAAAGTGTGTCCGAATATATGTCAGATCTCTAACCCCTTACGAGTCCATTACCCACACTTCAGAATTTATGATGAGTTTGTTCTTTTTCTTTAAAAGAAGGAAGCCTAAACTCTTACTGGAGACCGCATTTGCGATTAAATCTCTTGAAGCTGCCAGTTGAGTTTGCTTAGAATTTAATCGATGACGTTTTTTACGACTTGTTGTGTTAGATTCTGTAGTGCTTCTAAGGTACTCCTTAGAAGTCATATATTACTTAGAGAACATGTTCGTCTTATTTATAGCACGGTTATTTTTTTAGTATCATTTGAGTCAGTTTATTCAGTGTGTGGACATCTATTGGTGTCGAGTCATCTGTCATTATTAGCTATTGGCATAGTGACTAATGATTGCAGCATCTTTTGCATAGCATATGTCCTATGATCTGCATGAGGAGATTAGCAAAGTGACTTAATTATGGCTAAAAATACAAAAGTATTGCAGATTCATCATAGACGAGTAGTAGTTTCTGTATGAGATATGTAATGGTCCATAAGCAAATTTAGTTAGATTTTCTTATGAAAATCTAAGAAACTTACGCAAAGAAAATAGGACCTTATCAATTATCAGAAAGATTAGCTTTATTTGCATATTGAACTTGATTTATCTTACCATAGGGATCAATTCCAGTTTCAATGTGTCAGATATTGTTCTTTTATGAAGCCACTTTCGGATTTATGTTTGTCCTTCTGAGTCTACTACACCTATCTCCACCAGTTTCAAAGTTTCCCACTTTCCTATCGCCACCTTATTCCCACTCAATATGAACCTAAAAAAGCCAGTGATAATCCTATAAATCTGCAGTTCTCTCTTCCTCCTGAAGCGACAGTGCCACCAGTATATCATATACCAGAGAGATTTGAGCGTGATCAGATTACTTTTTACTATACGGGTTATTAACAGGTTTCTGTCAGGATGGAGAGTTTGTCAACCTACATATGATTCCATTGGATTTCATACGATCTTGACACATCTTCATCCTAGTACTGGAGGATACCTGCAACAACTTCGACGGATGTCGAATTATTCGAAGCGCACGACATGATGCTCAGCGCCAGCATCACCAGCCACACGATGACTTCTTATTAATCTACGACCTCCCATGCGGGAGCGTAGATCTATAACAATTTATTTACATTGTAACATAATTATCTATTATTTCTGCATTTTATTCGAGTTGTTTGAGTCAAACATTATGTTTATTTCGTGGAATGCCCACTTTGATGTCATGTATATGTGGTGGGTCAGTCTGAGTGTATGTGTGGTTGATCAAGTTGACGTTCAAGAATAGTTCATTCTTAACTAATTTGATTCAAAGTTAAGCAAAGCTTAGGATCCTATATTGAAATGCAGCTGAAATACCGAGAACCAGAATGTAATTATCCTTTAATGAAAAGGATAAACCACCCTAATATTTGGATCGGCTTCTCTTCTTCAGCGCACTGGTTAACCGCTTTCGCGGCCCGCGTACACGCGCTATCCACGCCCCTCCTGTTCGCCCGCACAGCACTTGGCCCGGTTCGCCCACGACGCGTGCGAGCTCCGCTCTCTCTCGCCGAGTTCCCCCGTGGCGGCCCCCGCAGTTCGGCTTCAATTTATCTTGGTTTCGCGGCCATCTTGCCGAGCCAAAGCGTCCGATGCTAGACTGCTCTTCTGCCGCAGCCCAGTGGATGCCACGTCTGCTTCGCCCGCGCCGAGTCCAATCGCTCGCCTGTTCCATTTCGCCGCGTCATTCCCACGTCCAACTAGATTTGCGAGCTTCTCGGCACGCCAACACGAGTCGCTAGCAATCTTCGCGCTTGGCCGGCTATACTTCCGCTTGCTTCTTACTTCTTTATAAAAGGCTTGATATATCTTCATGATGATGCAGTTGATGATGTTGAATTATTGCATTTCACCTTCTAGTTGAGAAGAAAGTGATCTTCTCAGCGAAATCTACGCAGGTTGCGTCATTTCGGACCAGGGACCGCAGAGGGCTGCAGGTTTCCCTTGTTTTTATCTTTCGAACGGTATCTGCGAGGTGTCGTCGATTCGAACGGAACGCAGAGGCCTGCAGTTCCCTGGTTTTTTTTTGTTCTTGTTTGGATTCAGATTATTACCGTTTTGCTTTGAAGTTTTCTGTTCAGAATTTATGTTTCAACTCTGCTTGTATTTGCTATTGGATCATGATCAGTTCTTTATTCAAATTTGCTGTGGATCATGTTCAAGCCTTGTCTGATAACTGGCTGTTAATCATTTGCCTCCTCTTAATCTCATGAACAAATAATTTGAGCCACTTATCCACCATTAATTTCACATGTATTTATTGCTGAAATCTAAGAATTAATTTTGACCATATTGCATAATTATTTATCTCAGAAACTAAGAAAGTTAAGTTCATCATGCGTTAATCTATATAATTTATAGTTTCTTATTTTTCAATTATGCTAAATTTCGCTGAAGTTGCTCACCAAACAGCTACTGAATTTAATTTTCTTAGAAAATCTATTAAGTTTATGTGGACATGCAGTTGTGTGCTAATTTAGTATAATTTATTTTTGGACTTAGCGTTATATCGTCTTGCAGTTCCAAATACTAAATAACATTTGCAATTTTGGTCCTAGAAGTATCCTTCTAAGTAAATTAGTCCTAGGCATTAATCCTAATTTTGTAGCGTTAGGGTTCGCGTTAGAAGGCCGGATCCCGCCTGCGATTCATAGAGTCTCCTTCACAAAAGCAACATAACCACATCATTCGCCACTTTTCATCCCCACTTTATAATGAGAGAGAAGGCTACAATTTCTTT
>KZ453539.1:1233834-1305462 GCA_002786265.1 Apostasia shenzhenica
ATCGAGACTGCATCATCCTAGCCTATTTTAGATAACACTACTAATGGTACTTAACATACTTTAGCCCGAATGTTCTCTTCACTAACTAACAGATATCACTCACAGAAGTAAAGGTTTGCCATGCCTAAGCGCCAGCATCACCTCAGCTCACCGATGACTCGTTATAATCTACGATCTCCCATGCGTAGCAATCCTATAACAACTTTATTACCATTGCTAACATTAAATTATCTATTATTTCTTGCATTATTATATCGAGTTTTATTGAGTCAACACATTATGTATATATTTCGTTGGAGCAGAATGCCCCACATTTAGATTGTCAATGTTCTATGTGCGTGGTTCAGTCGATGAGTCGTATGCTGGTAGAGTTATGGATCAAGTTGAGGTTACAAGAATAAGTTCATCCTTGAAACTAATTTGATTCAAAGTTACAGCAAAGCTTAGGACTCCTATTGTATGTATAATGCAGCTGAAATCACGCAGGACACCAGAATGTCTATTATCCTTTGAAGTAGAGAAGAGGATAAACCAGCCCTAATTTTGGATCGCGGACTTCTCTTCTTCAGCGCAGCTGGTTCGCACCCGCAACCGCCGCTTCGGCGGCCCGCTGGTTTCCGCCCACCAAGCCTCCCGCCCCTTGCGCCCGCCAGACTTGCCTCCGGTTCGCCGACGACGGCGTGCGTCGCCCGCTTCTCTTCGCCGAGTTCTCCTCCCGTGGCGGCCCCGCAGTTCGGACTTCCAGATCTTATTGGTTCGCGCATCTTTGCCCAGCCATCAGCCGTGCGAATGCCTTGACTGTCTTCGACCCGCAGCCCAGATTGGATGCCACGTCTGCTTCGCACCGCGCCGAGTCCAATACGCTACGGCCTATAGTATCCAATTATTTTCGCACCGGTCAATGCCCACGGCATCCCATTTGCCGAGACTTCTACGGCACGCCCAACCTACGACAAGTCGCCAGCATCCCTTCGCGTTTGATTTCAATGAAGTTTAAGGAATGACTCGAATGTAGTGTTCATTGCGGGGCACTATTGGAAGTTCATTTCATGGCTATCATGGCCCCGTAGTCCACAATAGTTTGACAAATCTATCTAATTAATTCCCATAATCATATGAGATTCTCTAGCGTTCTATAAGCATACATTCTACTTGACCAATAAAACTCTGCACAATAAATGGATTAATAAGCAATTCTTGAGCAAGAGAAATTTTCACAGAGTTTAACGCTATTCTATTCATCTAACACTGCTTTTTCGAGACCTTCTTCGAACGATGTTTGCCCAACATCATTTTGATCAACAAAATTTTACTTCAAAGTTTGACGCAGGCATGAGAAGTTTATATAGAGTCTATGAATACAAAGGGATAACCTATCTAATATATCATGAATGCAATAAAGGTCTTCACGTAGTATTCTATAAAAGCTAAACCTCCAAACACTAAGGTCTCGACTATCACATCACATCTCAACACAATTAAATGCTAAGCATGCGAAGTAATCTATCACTATAAATCATACAAATTAGCACATGAAGACAAATTATCAACAGTAGTTTAGTAAATAACTTTCAAAATAATAGTTTTGAAAAAAAAAGTTATTGTTTTGCTTCGAATCAATCAAGCATATAGTAAAGTTGACATTAAAAAGGAAACATTTTCATGTATACAACAATTTTGTTCTCAGCAATGTAAAGATTAAACCGGTGATAATAAGAAATACTAAAGATCCACAAATGATGTAGAAAATGCGCAATCTAGAATTAAACAGATAAGAGTACTGAGAAAAATAAAATAAAATGATAAAGAGAGAAATACCAATGAAATAGGTAATAGACTAAAACCAGACAATCAATCAACTCGAACATACCTCAGACATGAAAAAGGCAATGAATCTGATCCCCTCTTCATTGTCGTGCATTAATGTCGATCCCTTCCACAGCTAGCAGTGCTGTCATCTATGTTGGAGGTAAATCTTACATATATCTTCTAATGAATTACCTACAAATCTCTCTTTGTAGCATAGATTTTGGGTCCAAAAATGGCTCCAAATAAATCCATAACCTGTAGAATTGAACGTCACTTAATTTGAACCATGAGATTTCTCCAATAATAAATGAACTTTACCAATTAAATGTGCACCCATGCAAATAAGATGAGCCATCAATAAAACGAAATAAATAAACACTTAAAAATCCAAGTCCTCCAAAAATGATGTCATTGTATGTAAGAGTTATGTCACAAATGCACTTGCATCATCATGAATAGAACTGGCCCTAGACATTTTCTTCAATGCCAAGCACATCCTCTTCTCAGTTTGGATAGTTTTACTCCCGAAAAATCTTTGGAATCCCCACCTTCTCCTAGCAATACATAAATCTTAAAAAGACACAGCAAACACACAATTATAAAGAAACCCCACTTCATAGTCGCTCAAAGAAACACACAAATATAGATATCTTCACTATATAGTTACTCAAAATAATAGAACTAAAATAAAAATGTGGCAAAAATATAGATAGAGCCTAATATCAAGCAACTCCAAAATAAATTATCGTCATCATCTGTATAGATAATATCATCGATGTGCCTCAATCATAATCCTTAAGTTCGGAAAGAACTCAACCTTGTAAATTCACTTATTCTTTAGGACTTTTGGATCTTTAGGCAACTTCACCAACTCATAAGTGTTGTCCTTATGCAAGGAACCATCTCCTCCTGCATAGCCTTTTGTGACTCTTTGATGGTTAAGTAACCTCAACGGAAGATAAGACTCAAGGAGATTCTCCAAATAATTAAGAATCAATCAACCAAAATAAATGAATAATCACAAGCAACCATAACCATAGAAGTAAATAATAAAAGAGAAATAGTGAGCACCAAGATTTATGTGGATAAATAACCTTATGGAAAAATGACTATTGAGAGCAAAGGAGATAAGCTTCACTAATCAAACAAGTGAATAAAATTACAAAATTTCATTATTGCAAGTTGAACAAAAAGGACCTCTTCCTTCACTCAAATCGAATAGAACAACTCACACACTCATAGAAAACAACAAAGTTCTTGAAGAGTACTATGGAGAAGATGAAGCTCGGACTTGCAACAATACGACAAGAGTACACTAGACTCTGTGCTCGCAGTTTCAATTGATAGAGGGAGAAGGGGTATAGCAAAATTGTACATGAAGTTTTAGAAGTAGCCTTGATAGTGATAGAGTAGTTTTTTTTACCATGTTATTGGACAACTAACAAGAAGTTGAAGATTCCTCTACATGATTTCTACCAAGAATCATTTATGGTCTAAGGAGTAGTCGAAGAAAAATAGTAGTCAAAGAAGACGAAACAACGAAGATGTACATCGAAGAAAGAAAAAAGCTTTAGTCAAAAGGCAGTGAGTCGAAGAAATAATTATAAAGTCATAGAAGCTTCTTGTTGTTTTGACTAAAGCTTTTTTTTTTTTTTTTTCCTTTGAAGTACATCTTCGTTGTTTCTTGTTGTTCTTTGGCTACTATTGTTTTTTGTTGTTCTTTGGATACATTCTCCAACAATTATAAAGTTTGACTGATTTGCTGGAACTCTGAGCATAAACAAGCAAAGACACATCCATATTTAACTCTTTCATCCAACTCATGCCTAGTGACAAAAGGCTCAACATTGCCCATGCTCTGAATTAATTAAACTACAGATGTATCACTGTATTAATTACTGATTAGGACCACGAAGTCTTCTATTATTGAAAATGCTGCAAAGCAACAATAATACATACGAATAAATGCATATCAACATTATTTGACTTTATGTTAATGACTTGGAACATAGGATGTGGATGGCAGGATGGGTTTCATTTGGCTGTGAATAAGCACTGTACTATACCATACAGAACCATGATAGGCAAATCTCATCATCATTACTCTCATCACCCAACTTTATTAAAGACAATTGAATGCAAGAAACACAGCCTTTAATATTTCTTCACATATCACTTTAGTTTTTTTTTTTAATAGTAATTCTTAAAATGTAAACATAATGTCAAAAATCTCGTAATTCCAGAAAATTTCCTTTTCAATATTGAAAAACAAACGAAGTAAAATATTCTAATTAAATTTTTCAAAGTTTGACCATGCTTAACTGTACTATTTTGCCGATTTGACCTTTGGGTAAATAATAAATTTTCAATACAATAATATAGGACATTAGAGTCAAACAAAATCAACAAAATTTAGTACATATCAATGGTATATATGTATGCATATTATCAGAGTTGGTTATAGTACAAATCCAATGCAATATTGGTCAATGTTGATTTACAGATGATGTTGATGAAGAGCAAGTAACAGCTCAAGTTTGGCTCGTCTCAATTCAATTCGAGCTAAAGCTAGCCCATTTCAACTTTAAGCCGACTCAAGCCTTAATCAAGACAACTTAAGCCCTCTAAGAATTGAATGTTTTTTAAAAAATAGCCTTTGCTAAGATGTGAAATTGTGCTAACCATACTAACAAGATCACCTAACAAATATCCTAATTATAACTAACACATATTTATGTAATTATATATAAGTAATAAATAATTACAATAAATGACTGAATATATTATTTATATTTCAAAATAGAGATCAAGCCAACTCAATCCGATCTGGCCATGGCTCAGGCTTAGCTTAATAAACTTGAGTCGAGCTCAACTGGAGCTAAATATCAATCTGAATATTAGGCGACGATCGATCTTTGAAGCAAACCGTCATCCCTATTTCCACCATGCAAATGCATGATCGGCGAGTTTTAGCCGAGCAAAAGTCACTTTCTCAAATGTTGCGTAGTTATAGACACCAAAGTCATTAGCTAGTTTTTGACCACTTGTTTCGGCGTAGGCGTGCAACTTTCGAGCAATGCCCCTAGAAATTCAATAAGGTTGTTTTTTATGGAATATTCTTCATTCAACGATGAGGTCTGGTGTATGACTTTTGTTCGGCTTTTGATCACTGTGACTTAGATCACTTGCCTCTTTTCATTAAATTGAAGGGTTCCTTTTTGGTGAAATGAAGCCTTTGAGGTCTTTTTTAGACCCATCTTCCTAAAAGGTATCTTTGTATGGACTAGAGGGTTAGTTTCCCAATGTATCGGGCTACCCTGCCATTGAGTTGTCAATCGCATTTCTTTTACCATCGCCAACCACCAAGAAGATTTTACTGTCCAAGGTGAAGCGCCGCTGCTAAACCCTTTTGTAATAAATGTCATCCTAATCAAACATATAGGAGCTCATAAATACCACTTGGCATTGATCCATTTGTGCTACTTTGTACACCACTTCATTAATGTACTGCCGAGTGATGACGAAAAGAAATCGACATTTACAATCGTTGACCACCATTATGCCCCTTCTTGATCCACCCGAGGTGGGCTTCAGGTGTTGGGTTGTCTCAAATCACAACCTCTGGATGAGGTTGACAAAGTTCAGGCATCTTTTGCCACCATTGTTCATAACGGTTGTGACCAGCTCCTTCTTGACCTGTACACAGAAGAGATTTCACTTCGGTGGATTGCCATGGATTATGAAGCACCTCTACCTGTTATGGCGTGGCTTACGCTCATAGAGTCAAGTCTTCCTCAATGAGATTCTTGAGAAGAGCTAAGCAAGATTCTTCATCTCTAGGTTCTATAGCCGGAGTAGCACCCTTTTTTGCTTCATACTTTTTTTTAAATTTCTCCAAATACAACTCCAATTGAGGTTTCCAACACTTGTCATTTGTATGGCCATTGGTCTCCCCTCCCCGCGATGGCATATAGCTTGTAGGTCTTCTCAACTCTCGTTGAAGGACTCGACAGTCAACATATTATAGTTCGCTCCCTTTCTAGCTCTCTCTCTCTCTCACATGATTGAAATATGGTCGAAATAATGAAAGAAGAAGAGGCGTTCAAACCGCAAGATGGCAGAATGCAAAAGTTCATATGAAGTCCACTAAGTCCTTTCTAGGGATTGCTCTGTTTACAATGAGTACTCTCCCACTTGTAAGTTTGATTTGCACCGAAAGTAATGGATTAAATTGAACTAAAGTAATGTTGTTTAATTGCATAGTTGTAGTAATGGATGTGAAGGCACTGGCTTGTTTAAATTTGATTTTGGCACAATGAATTGAATAGAAATGAACGTTCTTATTTCACTAGCTAGAAGCACTTCATTTTTAAGCTACACAGATTGATTGGCATTTGAAGTACTTCATTTTCTAAGCTACATAGTCAGCCATGAATTTTAATTACTCAAACTTAAAAAGAACATTTTCTTTTTGCCTAAGAAAATTAAAGAACTCAATGTCGAAGATTTTCAATTCTGAAATTTGTTAACCTAGCCTAATTTTGGAATGGGAAAAGTACTCAATGGGTTTTAATTGTTATAATAAGTGTGAAGCACTGAGAACTGAATCTGCATAGCATCCATTTCTTAAATCACACATGTTAGTCCACCCATTTTCAAAAATCACCACCAATAAAATCATTACATGCCCTGCCCTACACGTTCACGATTACAACTGCCTGACGGTTGAAGCACACTTGATAGTCACTATTCATTTTAGCATACAATAATATGAACTGGATATAAAAATGGGATAAAATGGTATAATACATGACTACAAGTGAGATGATGATGACTTACTATGCAGAATGAAGAAAAAATAACTAGTGCTCCTCAAACTACTGGTTCTTTAACAACGGGAGTAGCAGCCAGTAAAAGTGGGAACTTGCGGTATGAGATTTGGGTGAATGTAGCTGAAGAAAAAGGAACAATTAAATGAAAATACCAATTTTTTAAGCAGCTCAGGTGATGGGAATGGAAGCAATGAAAGCAAGTACTTAAGGCGAATGTAGATGAAGGAACAAGAATATAGCAAAAATACCTATTTTAACTCCAAACAGCAGTAGCTCCGACGATCCTTCCCCTCTTCTAGAGACAACTTCTCTTCTCCGGTTCTCCTGCAAGGCGGGTATTCGGCATTGCAGATTTTGGATTTCTGTCAATATAAGCAGGTCATAAATCAACTAAGAGGCATAATGAACCTATATTTTTTGTGAACTGAAGTAAATAAAGGTTAATCCAGGAATATAAAAAATAGTAATGTAAGGATTATAATCTTCTAAACTAAATTTACCTTGAACAAAATCAAGGTTGCTTCTTCTCTCTGCTTGTCCATCATTCTTGGAAGAACAGGCTTCAATCTATAACTCTACCAGTAATCTCGACAAGAACATTGGCCATCCATGAAATGATGATAACGATTAACATCTCTTATTATGATCTCTCGATCCATGATCTGCGATATTATCTTGATAGCAGCATGACAATCCTCGCAAACCCTGATGTTCTTTGTCACCATCAACCTTGTTCCCGGAGGAGTGCTGATAAGCCCGAAGGCTATGGCCAACCTTTCGCTATGGCTTCGAACCATGTTCCTCTTCTCATCTTCCCCTACGTTATGAAATACTGGCATTGTATCCGACACGTATCCTGCCTGTTGCATTAACCCCTCCAACCTTTCCAGCTCCCCGTATATCTCCTCACATTGAGGATGAGAAAGATCTCCAACAAGAAAAGCATGAGCCTTGTTCTTCACCTCTATCCAGCTGCAAGCAATTCTCTTCTTCAACCCTCTTTCTGTCATCAGCTTCCTTATTTTTGCTGCTTCTTCCCACTTCCCAGCTCCACAATAAATATTTGACAGAAGGACATAGTTCCCTGCATCACTGGGTTCCAGCTCTATCAACTTCCTTAATGCTTCTTCCCCCAATTCAACTTCCCCATGGATCTTGCACCCATTCAGCAAAGCTCCCCAAACCCCCGTGTCCGGTTTGAAGGGCATTTCTTCTATGAGGCTTCGAGCCTCTTCGAATCGGCCGGCATGACTGAGGAGATCAATCATGCAAGTGTAATGCTGCACAGTCGGCTCGATAAAGAATTCTTTTGTCATCAAATCGAAGAATTTCTTTCCTTCCTTCAGTAGACCGGCATGACTGCAAGCAGATAGAACCCCAACAAAGGTGATGTGGTCAGGTAAAACCAAAGCTTCCTTCCTCATCATGCTGAACAGAGCAAGAGCCTCATCTCCATGGCCGTGCATGGCATAGCCTGAGATCATTGCATTCCAAGAAACAACTCTTTTGGTTCTGAGACAATTGAAGAGAATTCGAGCAATCCTGACCCATCCGCTCTTGGCATACATATCAAGCAGAGAAGTGCTTACCTCATCAGCTGATGCGAACCCCCTTCTCCAGCTGAACCCATGAATCTCGCCCCCTCTCGCAAAGCAGCAGAATCAGCCGAGGCAGAGACGGCGGTTTAAAAGCGTAGCTGCGATGGCTCAAACCCCTTCAATGCCATCTCACTGAAGAGAGATAAAGCTTCTGAGGGACGACCATTGTTGCGAGTACGCAGCGATTCATGGAATTCACAGCACCACGTCTCTGTTAGGCGTTCCATCGAACACGTTGCGAGCGTTCGTCAACACACCCACATTTTGAGTACATGTCGACAAGCCCAGCAACCACAAAAATACATCCGAAACCCAGCGTGTGCGAAGAAAGAAACTGGTGGACCTCCTCCAGTATCAATGGCAGAGACAGAGCTGAGCAGGCCTTGAGGACGAAGGGGAAAGTGTAAGTTATCGGCACGAGACCACGTTTCGAGCAATTGGTGAGTAGAGGGAGATTAGCGGCTTCGTAAGGGCCGTTCCAGGCGTACCCACGGATGAGGATGTTCCAAAGGAAAAGGTTTTGCTTGGGAATTCTGTCGAACAGGTGGCGGGCATAAGTGAGATTGCTGCAGACGGAGTAAAGGTTTACCAGCTTGGTGGCGAGGACGGTGGAGAGGCCCAAGCCGGAGAGGATGAGGCGGGCGTGGAGCTGCCTTCCTGGTTCGATCGCTTTACGTGCGACTAAGGATTGGAGGAGAGAGAGGTATGTGCGGTAATCATGAAAGGATGGAGCTTCGGATGAGATGAAGTAGCATGAAAGGGAAGAGATTGGGGATGGAGGAGTGTGAAAATGTTGATGGAGAAGCAGAAATCTTCTTAGCATAATCTCATCTACGCTGAAATCGAAAGCCTGTAGCACAATTTTTTTTTTGGATAGCCTGCAGCACAAAATTTTGAATTACCCTTCAAATACGGAATTTGAGAAAGAGATTTGTTACAAGCAGATTCCCTTGTATATCAAAACCCAATTTGACAAGAATGTGGTTCATAGCGAAAACAGCAAGAAATTTATATATAAAAAAAATATTTCATGATTCAGCGAGATCTTACATTCAAGAGTTAACCTAAGAAGAGAATCTATTGAATCAGTTAAGTTAATCAAAGGTGATTTCAAAGATTGATTACAATTGAGAGAGTTGAAAATGCTCAACACATAAAATGACTTCCTTGTCCATGATAGAGGAGATTTTTATATACTACAATGATTGATGGCAAAAAAAGAACAAAAAATCTTGAGTTCACTAACCAAATCATTCAGCTGGTAGTTCTTTAAGCGATGCTCTTAGGAATCCATAGAATCAGTCTTTTACAGAATTTTTTTACTTTGAGCGATATGGTATGGGCCTTTCTCACATGGTGGTAGCACAAGTCTTTCCTTGTCCGGCATTATTGGTTATCAAGAATGAGTTTGAGCCTTTGTTAGTGGCAATTCTTCAGGGACCCATTGTTTCAGGCCTTATCTTCAATTGTATGTTGTGGTTCTTTTCGAAAAACCTTATGGATCCTTGGACAAGGGGCTTCAAAAGCTCAGTTGCTCTTCAACTCTCACGAATTTCGCTCCATAAGAACATTCTCAATCATTGTGGATCTCCCTCCAATATTTCCCTAATTTCTTAGATGTTCTCTCTTGACTTGGGATTTCCTTTGATATCAAATCATTTATTCTCTCTCGGGTTAATGTAGCCCAAGGTTTGCCTCTTCGAGGCTTCAAATCTCGTAGGCTTTCATTCCTTAGCTCCTATCATCAAGGTTTATTGTTTTTGTCTTGCGTAGGCTATTAAAATTGTCCGAAATTCGAACATCGCTCGAATTTTAACTCAAATCGAACTTGATTTAAGCTTTTTTAATCGACTTTGAGTCACGTAAAAGACTCAAAATATATTCTTAGTTGATGCAAAATACAAATATTATATAAATTTATTGGTCATAATATCTAAACTAGAGTGCTAGAAAAGGTGATTAATATGTATCCATGTATCTTTGAGGTGTTGAGTTAAAATCCTTCTAAGAGCATATTAAAATTTGCTACTAATTACATATGATAACATAAAATAATATCATAATTATAATATAATATTACAATAAATTAAACTATAATTTATTTCTAGTTAACTCGAAATGTGATTCGAGTTGACTCAAATTCGATTCATTTCTAGTCAACTCGGCTCAAAAAGAAATTGAGTTGAGTTCAGGTTGCCTTAAAAAAATTCAATTCAAGCGGAGCCAAACTCACTTGAACTCGACTCATTAATAGCCCTAGTCTTGCATTTCACAGTTGCTTTGAATCCTGCATTGTTCTTCCCAATACTATGACTATGATCAACCTGCCATGCCTATCAACAAAAAGCACGTCATGTATATCAACAAATACACATAATCCAATCAATTTATTAAATGTGACATGAACCAAAACTAGGCGCATTAAATCAATTAAAATTACCAATTAATATTCAAATATTATGCTAGAATAGTATTCAAATATCATGACTAATTTGGAATAGTACTCAATATTATGTGAGTGCTTTGAAATAGTATGAAGTATGTAAAAGTATTTTAGATACTATTAAATCATTAACAATTGCGTTTAAAGTTATTAGCTTCAATTTAGTGCACCTGAGTTGGTGGACACTTCATAAACGGGACAAAGACTCAGTTGTTGTTGTTGTTGTTGAATTAGTGGATATCATATCTTGCAAGTTGATTAAATTGTATATATTTATTGATATACTACAACAACAACAACAACAACAACAACCAAGCCTTAATCCCACTAGGTGGGGTCGGCTACATGAATCCTTTGTTTCCATTGCGCTCTATCAGTTACCAAATTCTTATCTAAGTCTAAGTAACTAAGATCACTCCTTATAGTTTCTTGCCATGTCTTCTTTGGTCTCCCTCTTCCTCTTTGTACATGGGCAAAATCCAGTAACTCAATTTTTCTAACTGGAGCTTCAATTGGCCTGCGATTTAGATGTCCAAACCATCGAAGCCGACTTTCTCTAAGTTTATCCTCAATTGGTGCAACACCAACTTTCTTTCGGATATACTCATTTCTCATTCTATCCTTTCGTGTATATCCACACATCCACCTTAACATCCTCATTTCTGCTACATTTATTTTGTTTGTATGTTTCTTCTTTGCAGGCCAGCATTCAGCACCATATATCATCGCTGGTCTCACTACAGTTTTATAAAATTTACCCTTAATTTTGGATGGGATTTTTCTATCGCATAACACTCCAGAAGCATTTCTCCATTTTACCCAGCCTGCTTGAATCCTGCTAATAACATCATTATCTATTTCGCCATCATTTTGTATAATTGATCCAAGGTATCTAAAGCGCTCACTCTTCTTGACAATTTGATCACCAATTGTCACATCTCCAATATAAGTATTTCTTTCTTGACTAAATGTGCACGAAAAATTATTGGGGTTCGAATAGCGTGGTGTATCATTTTTTGGGAGAAAAATGCACATGACGCATGCGTGCATCAGGCACACAGCGAGCGCCAGCGAGAAATGAGCACAAAAATAGTGCAGAAATGCCGTTAAAAATCATTTCTGCTTTATTTGTTTTCGTATTTTGTTTCTTTCATATAAGCATTTTTATTCATAGAAGATGCTATATCTTCATCTTTAATTAATTTTCTTGCATCGTATAATAAGTTTTATACTACATATAGGCATTTTATTGTCTATAGGAAGCAAAAAGGGGGGCATACAGAGTAAAAGTTCTATACGAAACACATAAGATTTTTAACATTGTGATGTTTATCGTTGGTGCTCACAGTGAGCCCCGCAACCGCAGGCGTCGGTCACATGTTGGCTTTAAAAAAAATTAATGTGGTGCGCTGCTCAAACCCAACGATTTACTTTAACCGCACCTAACTCTCATTTGTTGGAGATGTTGATTGCTTGCTTTTGGCTCACAATTATATCTCTTTGTGGCCTACAAAACTCCGGTAGATGAACTCGAAGAACACTCAGAATCCATCAGCCAATGAAGCCCTAGCTCCAGATTTCCTCCGGATAAGGACATCAATCTTCTTCCCTCTCTCCACGTCTTTAAATCCCCAAATGTACCCTACTTTTTCAAACGAAACATACCTGAAATCAAGCTTATCTCCGTTGAAATGGCCGCCACTGCTGCTACAATGGCGCTTTCCTCCCCCTCCCTCGCCGGCAAGGCCGTGAAGCTGACCCCCTCCTCCGGCGAGGGTCGCATCAGCATGAGAGGCCGATCCATCGGCAGGCCATCCGGCAGCCCGTGGTACGGACCCAACCGGGTCAAATACCTCGGAACTTTGTCCGGCGATCCCCCGTCCTACCTCACCGGCGAGTTCCCCGGCGACTACGGCTGGGACACCGCCGGGCTGTCGGCGGATCCGGAGACTTTCGCCAAGAACAGGGAGCTGGAGGTGATCCACTGCCGGTGGGCGATGCTCGGCGCGCTGGGCTGCGTCTTCCCGGAGCTTCTGGCCCGGAACGGCGTGAAGTTCGGCGAGGCGGTTTGGTTCAAGGCCGGCGCCCAGATCTTCAGCGAGGGCGGGTTGGACTACCTCGGAAACCCTAGCCTGATCCACGCGCAGAGCATCCTCGCGATCTGGGCCAGCCAGGTGATCCTAATGGGCGCCGTGGAGGCCTATCGGATCTCCGGCGGGCCGCTGGGGGAGGTGACCGACCCGATCTACCCCGGCGGAAACTTCGACCCGCTTGGGCTGGCTGACGACCCGGAGGCCTTCGCGGAGCTGAAGGTGAAGGAGATCAAGAACGGGAGGCTGGCGATGTTCTCGATGTTCGGGTTCTTCGTGCAAGCGATCGTCACCGGAAAGGGCCCGCTGGAGAACCTCGCCGATCACCTCGCCGATCCGGTGAAGAACAACGCCTGGGCGTATGCGACCAACTTCGTCCCCGGGAAGTGAAGACACCGTGTAATAATGTTCGGTTGATTTTGAAATGATGTGCACTTCACTTTTAGCAGAAAAAATAAAATAAAATCATAACTCCTTTTTTTTCAGTCTTACATTAAATTAAAATAATTAATATTAATTTTATTTTACATTCTATATAATTTTATTTGATATTTTATATAATTTTAATTTTATTTTATTTAGGTGTAGTGGCCAAAAATTTTTATTCCAAAAAATTTCATATCCCATCAAATAGATGGCAAACGTCTTTTCATAAATAAAAATTATAATTTTTTTAAGTTGTGTAATTTTAGGAATTTGCTTTAATGCTATTATAATATTATTACATAATATTTCAAAAAATTATTCTTTAATTTAATAATATATTTAAATAATATTATAAAAAAATATAAAATTTTATTATAAAATGGCATTTAAATGAAACCCTAATAATGTAAAGATAAAAGATTGAATTGATCTTTATAAAATTAAATAAATAATATTTTAAAGATAAATATACATTTAAATTATATTTACATTCAGATAACATTAATAAATCAATATCAAATTTAGGATAAATTTCATCTGGGTTCTAGAGATTCAATTTTCTTACATCTAAGTTATGCTATTTGCATTGATTATAATTGTGCTTCTAAGATCAAAATTTGAATCGTAATAATAATATAATTTTTAAATAAGATGGAAGAAATTGTGATGTTCAAGAATAACATAAATAAAAAAGTCAAAAAGTTAGTTAGAAATTCATCAATTTCATGGTTTCAAGTTTTTATGACACAACTAAAATGGTGAGCCTCTTGGTAATAAAAACTTAACATCAGTGACCTTGATGTAATTTATCATATGACCTAATTGCAAATTTGCAATCATAATTCAGCTTCATCCAAAGAAGTACAATGGGTAGGCTTAAAAATGAGCAAGTTTAACCCTTCAAAATTTTATAATTGTTGAATATATAATAAACTTAATTTTGTTAATGTTAAAGATAATTTAAATATCATACCATAGAATGGTCCCCTTTTATATTTTTGGTAGTTAAATCAATTTAATTTTATTTTGATTCATGAAATATAAAATAATTTACAAATGCAGGCTAGAAAGCGAGAAAATATTGAGTTCGAAGAGCTCATCATGTTAATTTTTCGTACACTAATTAAATGGTGACAGCAGGCATATGGTGGGCCCAATGCAACTAGGAGCTATGATCAATGTGTTTGTTATAGGTATAAATGTGTTTATTATAAGCATAAATATGCTTGTTATAGGCATAAATGTGCTTGTTATTAAAATTATAACCATAAATATATTTGTTATAAGCATAAATATATTTAACTTGATGGTCATAAATATATTTGTTATAAGCATAAATATATTTATATATATTTATGCTTATAACAAGCACTTTTGTGCCTATAACAAGCACATTGATCATAGCGCCTAGCTACAGTGGGCCCACCCTCTGCCAGCTATTATTATTTAATTGGTGTACGAAAAATTGACGTGGCGAGCTCTCCGAACTCAATATTTTCTCTTAGAAAGCATCATTTTGTATATTGATAGATGTAATGTTTTTTTTTTGAATAACTAAATTGATATATTATGAATGACAAAGAGAGAGATTGTTAAACTCACGCAACGCTGACTTTTGTTCTAAAGGCGCTACACACGCTAGGAACAAAATAATATACGGAGCCAAATAATCAAAACCAAATGACAAAATCAACATTGATCATTATACTACCAAGCAACTTAAGTGTTTTTCAAATTTACAAGCAACAATATGATGAACATATGAGACGGCAATAGTATCAAATGTATGATATTCGAACAAAAGTCAACACCCACGAGTTAATTATAAATTAAATTATCAATAAGAGTGATAGAGTATAACTCAAATATAAAAAAAAAAGCTAATGCCATCTCAGATCGAGTACATCTACCAATACACTGCATACTAGGAGCTTGTTGATGATGCAAAAGACAATGCGATCTAGAGCGAACATATGTGTCAATAATTAATAATGAAAAGAAGAATGGTACTCAACTAGGAAGACCTTAAAATGGTGGAAACAAGAAAAACTTTGAGTAAGATGAATAGTTGGACACAAAGGCACTAATGTGCGAGATAAAAAGTGTTAGATTGAATGCCTTTAGACACGAATTGGTCATAGAAGTGAGTAGCTAGATAAAACAAAAGTTTTATAAGGGGAAGTACTTTGACGATACGATAGTAACTCAGTAAAGCACCAAAATGAAAGCTCATCATGCTCCCTATTCAACGGTAGAGTGACTGATAGAACCCAGACTGTTAGGATACGAGCATAAAGTAAAACGAAGACAAAAAGCTGAATGAATCAAACAACACACCTCCACTGCTTATTTAATGAAAAAAATTTAGTTTAATATTTAAAAGTATGTAACATATTAAAAAAATTTAATTTTATGTTGGATGTGAAATAAAATTAATTTTTATAGTTAAAATTTATGTTGGACCAAACCTAGAGCCAAACTAATCCTAGTGTCATGTCATTTAATCTAAATATAATCATATCTAAATACATTTTTGAGTGATAATTTTATAGTTTTATAAAATATAATTTATTTATATCATTAAATCAAATAATATTTTCCCTAAATAGCATGATATAATACTAAGATAATATTAAGGGGGTGTTTGGTTCTTTATTATCTTGGTGTTATGTTATGTAATTTAAGTGTCATGATATCTAGATTACATATTTTAACTAATAATTTTATAATGTAATAGAAAATTCTTTGTAGATTTCTACGTTTCAGCAGAACGCAGGGAGGCATGCAAAGGTGAGATAAGGTAGGAAGCAGAATTTGTCGCCTACTGCTGCAGATATAATGAAGAACACCGACTACCTTCTTCTTGACTGAGTAGAATACTCTTGTAATGAACAAGAAGCAAAAATAAAGAGACGGAACTTCTAGATATGTTGACATCGATTTTGATATGACGAAGAACACCAACTAGCTTCTGTAATTTTTTGCCATCAATTTTACCTTACTAGTAAAAATTGATGGAAAAATAATAAATTGCTAAACAGTATCTTATATATTTTACTACTATTAATTAGACTTTATTTTTAGCTTGCTTTCTCTGAATAATATAACATAATATCAAGAAAACATTGAACTAAAAGTCCTCTAAATTAAATGTCTTATATGCTAAACAGTCCACAAGTAAACAAAAGACGGTAGGGTGCACACTAACCAAAGACAAGAAGCAAATAGAAAGCTTTGTGACCATCCTAGAAGGTTGTAGATGGGTTTTCAAGAAATTTGGCCATAGTAGCTTTCAAAAAAAAAAAAGTCATAGCCTAAATTGCATTAAAGGCAAAATAAAAGTACATTAAAAAAATATGAAACAAAAAATCATTTAAAAAAGTATCGCAAAACCCGCTTGGATATGAAATGCACTTCAAATGATATCGTAAAAATAAGCAAAAGAAGTTAAAAAAAATTAACCACTTTGTTTGCAAATTTACATACGTGAGTGATCCGATAAAATTTAAAGTCCTTCAAAACACGTATAAAAGAAAAGAGGTCATGTAGGTCCCTTTCCTTAATCACTTTTAATCTAAAGGCCTTTCACACAATACTTCAATTGTTAAGCCACCTTAAGTGCTTTAATAGAAACAAATCTCTCAATGACAATGAAAGCATGAATATAAAATTTGAGGCCCTTGGCTTCAAAGAGGAAGTCCAAATGATCTCAAACAATGAAATCTACATGCACCTCACCATTATCTTTTACCGCTTCATCAAAATTCACCGTAATCTAATTCGGGAGAGAGGGATCACAACGAGGAGAAGGATTACCCGAACCAAAGTGGCGAGAAAGCTATTTCAGATAGCATAGCTTTCCGGCACACTGAATTAGCTTAGATGGTTTTCAGTTACCTGAATTACATCTCTCTGTACCAAGAAAAACTATTGATGTGGAAGGCTTAGAGAAAGCCAAGTACATAATCAACACTTTACCATATCAAACAAGCAGAAGAAATTAGACCTGCTAATGTGAATCATTGAAGAGATTAGAAATCAGAAGCTAGTCAAATTAACTTTAAATAACAGCTAGAAGAATCTGTAGAAATGATTCACTCACAGCAAGGAAAAACATGGTTAAACTAGGCTGACTCACACACGCACACGCTACAAGCTAAACACGTTCAAAAGTCTAAAATACATGGAGATCGAGGCGGATAACATCAGCCTGCAAGGCTCTCATTTTCTATACAGTTGATCGGACTGAAACACTAAAACTAAGCTTTCGTTCGATCAAACCGTATGACCACGGAAAGTGAGTTGCGTCCTGAGAGGGACCGGCAATGCAGTCTGCTCAGCACGGAAGATCAAGCTGCATTAGTAACCATGCTGCCAGATCTGGTGCGACTGTTGAGAGGGATTGCCCTGAGAACCATTTGAGCTGGCCTCACTAGGGTTCTGCTGATGTTCTTGATTAGGTCCACCCAGCTGATTCTGGTAGAAATTGAGGTAACCCATAGCTCCATAGTGCGATGGCTGCTGTGCCTGTCGGAAACTGCTGAGCTGATTCTGTCCTTGGAAACCATAGAATGTATTTGGAGAAAGAGGTGATACAGTTCTGGAGCTGCCTCCATGAACCCACAAGGGAGAGCTTTCATTCTAGCAATAATAGAGACAGTGGTTAGGGAAAGGAGGATTTTCCTGCTAATGTTATGGTGCAGATCCAATCGGTTTTTACCTGCTGCGAAGAGAGATAATGTGTTCCTTCTTTGTATTGAGAGTTTAATGCTTCATCGAACCCTAATGTTGTAGTTGTAGGCGTAGTAGAAGAATTCAACGAAAAATTTCCCGGTATGTTGGTAGATGAAGCAAAATTTCCATACCCAGATGCTATTGCAGCAGGGGTAGGTAAGCTAGAAACGGAGATGTTGTTTTTATACTGTGGGAGCGTATATTTTAAGCCAGTATTGTGAACAGTTGGAGACTGATGAAAGGGTACGTTGCTTGTGTAGGCTTGCGGGAAAGCAGCTGAGGGCAGGTAAGGGTAGCTTTGAGGCAGGAAAGGATAGCTGATCATGTTAGCAAACGGACCCAAAGACAGTGCTGCTTGAGAATAAGGGTGCACGGGTAGATGTTGTGGGACTGCAAGTCCAGGTGGAATGCTGGTGTTCGAAGAGCTTTGAGTTGTTGAAGGATTTGAGAAAACGCTTGGCTTAATCTGCATGAACCCAAAGTGTAAGTCAGAGAATAACACAAAAGATCATGGAAAGAGAGATTTATTAAGGTTGCACAACAGCAAGAGACTCCATAAATGCGTTCTTATTAAATTATTGAAGTAACAAATTAAAATGCAGTGGTACTACGATGAATCAACTCTACAGTATCTATTTTAACAAACAATAAATGTACCGTTTTTCTTGCAACCTAGTCAAAACTAGAAAAACATGTTAGTGCGGCCTGCTTGCAAACTATTGCAACCTACTCAGGCCTATCATGTCTGGTCTTCGGCCGGTCAACTGGAAACCGTAACCATTCTCATAGGATCACATATTTAGTTCAACCAAACAGAACACCTTCCAGCTAAATTTAGGTAGCCAAATTGAATGTGAATAACTGACCCACCCAAAACCATACAAGTTTACATTGTATGAAACTCTGTGCGTGTGTATATATGTGGTGTGTAAGATGTAATTTTCTCTTGTTGAGAGGAATTATGCATTTTATAACTATTCATTATTTAAACTTTTAGATCTCCAAGATCAAGATATCTAATTGTCTTAAAAATCATGATAAATTAGAACCATACATGTTCATGCAACATCATTTGCTTATTGATCAGACGCGTCAACAACAAAGCCTTAATACGACATTAGTTGGGGTCAGCTGGATGTCAAAATTTTTCAAACTAAATGGCACAGAATGCACAATGTAGAATTATCCAAATCAGACAAAAGAAAGTTCGAAGGTTTGGATTGGTGAGACAACAGAAAGAAAGTGAGATATCAAATGAGCATATGCAAGGCATCCCATCATCTTGTTTCTTAGACATGCTTGATCAATAGCAACATCACAGCACAAACCATTAAAACCCAATCTTAGATATTTGTTCGAAACTCAAGCCTCCATAAAAAGCCATGAATTCTAGTAGATTTCTTCTACTCAAGTCAACTCCTTAAAAATATAATCAACAGCTCAAAAAAAGAACTCACGTTATATATAAGCATAAGAACCCACTATATATATAATCATTTGTAAGGAAATAAAGCAAACATTTTTAAGGCGTGTATTAGAGGTACCATATATTTGTTACAAAAAGCATAATATACAACTTCAATTTAACCATATTGTACGTAAAGTGTTCTGTAAAAATGAAAATTATGTAATAAATTAAAGATATAAGGATGGTAACTCATCTCAAAATAGATTTCTTTGACTCGAGTCAGCTCCTTAAAAATATAAATGACAGCTCAAAAAAAGACTCACAACATATACAAGCACATGTATTCTAAATAAAATATGCATTTGTAAGGTACTAAAGCTAATGTTTTTAGAGTGTGTAATAGACATCATATATGTGTTACAAAAAGAAGAATATATACTTTCAATTTAACCATAGCGTATATACATGTGTTATGTAAAAATGAATATTATGTAATAAATTCAAGATATCAGGATGGTAACTCAGTTCAAAATAGACTCCATGCCACCCACATAGATTGTTTTAATAATCTGATTTTCATTAGATCACCGCACAATAAGGAAGAGGCACGCTAAATTGGGTGTAAATTTGCTGTCTTCAAATAACAATTTCCATTTAGGGATGGCAGCAATTTGAGCTTTGACCATGTTTAGTCAACCTAAACTTGATTCAAACATAAACCATTATACCATGTTAACTATAAGGTCCCTAAAGTTACATTAAAAATATAAATAGGTCCAAAAAATAAAAAGCCAGTGTTTAGGTCCCTATAATTTAAGCCGTTTAACAATGTATGTCCTACTATCAATTTCCCTGCTAATTTAGTATGAAATTCCCAATTTATTGTAAAAACATTTATCAAGGTCCCTGTACTTTTAATTGATATAACAATGTGGGTGGCTAAAAAAGCTTAAATAGAATTAACTTCAATACTATAAATAAAAATTTAATATTAAACATAAATATATTGCTAGTAAAAATAGGATAGCATATATACATAAAATAAAATAATAAATATAAATAAACAAATCGAATATAGTTAAAACTAAACAAAAATAAGGTCTTTCTATTTTTCTTCTCACTCCAAAAAGTAATAAAACTAACCAATTCTATTATGATGTGTAGAATCCTCTAGTTGTTTTTATTTCTGACAAGTAATAAAGTGTCAAATATGACCTCTCCCCAATTTTCTATATTGAAACATAAGCATAGGATTAGCATAACATTTTTGAGAAAATTTTTTGAAGTTTAAAAATAGATGTAATATGTGATACGTGGATCGCTCAATGAAAACAAACTTCATTATTATGATGTGTAACACCAATTTTGATAACCACTATTATTTCCAGGACAAATATTTACCATTGTATTACGAGTATGACTTCGTCTTAAAACAATAATGAATAAAGAATACATACATTTAATCATATCACTGTAATTATAAGGATTTTATATATATTTATATTTGATATTATATAACAGTAATATGATAGTTTAACCAATATAACAAACAAGTCTGTAAATTACTAATATAACATAGATTACAACCAAAACTACCAGAAATTTTTAATAGAGACCTATTTTGTTAGATGACATAAACTATAAGGACCTAAATGAAAACTTTTAATTTGTTGGACCTATTTGTAATAATGGTATAACTATAGGGATCTTATAGTAATTCACTATAACTATTATGTAACACGACATTTAAGTCAACTCAAGAAAACTTTGAGCTAACTACCTCTAATTCGAAGGCAACTTTCAAATTTTCTTGAAGTTGTATATGACTTGAAGTTCAACTCAAACTTAATGTTATTCGACTTGAAAGTCAGCCATTAAGCTTCAATTACTATTACTAGCCTTATTTCCATAGGATGAGCAGACAAAATGTTAAGAGTTACACACAAAAAAATTCTCATCTCAAAAAGTGAAATGTTCGCCTATGTGTATGCAAGTAGTTAATTTTGTATACTGAAATAGGTTTAGAAGATTGCCAAGATTAATCTACAGGTCCAGACCTAATATTTTAATTAGATCCATAATCAAGAAGCATAAAAGTTCAATCTTCCATGCAGAAATAGGCAAAATTGAACATTAGAAATAAAACTTTTGGAAGTCAAATATGTACCTCAGGCATAGAAATAGATTGACCAGTGACTGATGAGGTTGGTGCACCGTACTTTGTAGATGCAGACTGAGTCGAAAGCAAGGATGAGAAGGGAAGTTCAAGATCTCTAAGTGGTTGAATAGCTGGTGGAAGTAAACTGCTTGGTAATGAATTACTATATGGCTGCTGCAAAATACACGTCAAGTTGGAACCACATAGACTTAAAGAGAATCATCAGGTAATGAAAAATTTGAAATCAAATGATGAAATGTAATCATTCCAACTACCCAGTGAATCATCAATTCTCTATAAAGGACTATGTTCCCAGTGATTTTAAATTCCCCTACACACAAAAATAACAAGAGAAAAAAGGGTGGAAATACCCACCACCACCCCCCACAAAAAAAATAGTGACATTCGAATTTAAAAACGGGACCAATGGCCAATTTCAGAATTATAATCAGTAAATTAGGAAAGACATGAGTGCCACAGCAGTATCACACTCAGCCAGCTTGGGACGAGCAATAATAGTACTAAAGATATACTGCAGTCATAAAAGTGTAAGTTCGGCAGAGCAAGCACTAAAATAAATAAAACAGATGCTACATAGGACTAATTTTTAATCATGATTCTGTTACATGAAGAATAGGATTTAAATTTGTTTCATTCTTAAGAGATTTAAACAAAAGTAAACTAAGCTCTCTCAACAGATTCTATTTATAGATGACATAACAGCAAGATGTAAAATTGCTTTTAAATCAATCATTGAAAAAATGGAAAACTTAAGAACAAGTTACTAGATATTAATAAAAATAACCATGCACATCAGATTGAATTATAATGACCGGTAACTATTAGTCATAATTAAGGAAGGAGAGAGACTCATATAGAAAGGTGAATATAGAAGGGATGATAGGTTACCATTAAAGTTGACAAGGAGTCAAGATTTTGCATTTGTGAATTACTTGGCGGATGGCCAAATGATGTAACATCGTGCTCTGTTGAGGCTGAAGTGCCATAACCAGATATTAAAGGAAAGTTATATTGAAGTCCACGGGAGGTATCTACAGCATCATTCCTAATGACCTCAGCTTCTGAAGTGGAAGGCATGTCATAATTTATTGTACTCATCCCACCTCTAGAAATTGCATCTTCATTACGTTGGGATTTTAGCTGATCATTCTCATAGTTGGTGATTCTGCAAGCGAATTATCAACATAAATTTTACAAGCCCCCACCAAAACTTTAGAGGATAAATGGATATACAAATGTACCTAGCATCTGAGTTATCATGTGAAGGCAAATCATCCACAACTTTCGTGACCTCAGCATTGCTTTGCAGTGGTTTTGATTGAAATGAACCAGGAAAAGATGTACTGCTTCCAGAGCCGAAACTACCAAAGCTCAAATGAGAGCAGTCAGCATTAGTAACCTTCAGATGTCTAGGAATTATAACAGCAGGATTATCCTCCAAAGATGGTGAAGAAAGTCCCTCCTTTTGGAGACTCAGATTTTGCAAGCTTGTAGCAGCAGAAGAAATTTCTGCATTCACCACCTCACCTGAAAAGATAAAGAATATCAAAAAAGGTACGAATGGAAAAGAGATTTAGAAGCTGCAAATAATTGGAATAGAATTATTGATCATGATGATGATGATCTGTAAAGATATCCAAGTTATTGTATAGTCCCAATCATATTTATAATGAAATGTTAGTTGTATGGATTGACTGTAAAATGTACGAGTTGATATATTACTCTTTAAGTTATTATTATTATTATTACTGCTACTGTTACTACTACTTAGCATCCAAGAATAAATTTTAAGATAGTTTTAAGTAATGCATAAATCCTAAATCAAGTATTTGAGCTATTTTAAGTAATTTGGTTAAAGTAAATGTCAACCCTACTGGTGGCTTGGTTGGTTTATATATCTGAGTTATCAATAGCTGGGTCATTACAAAGTGTATCATTCTAATTTTATCAGATGTCTGACAGCTTTGTTTGAGAACTAAAGAAGGGATATGACATGGTAAAAACAAGGAAAGGCCTAGTAAGGATATTACTGGTGTAGATTAACAGCTTTGGCAGAAGCTGCACCATTTAGATGTTTTAGTGTCAGTGTTACCAATCACATGCAAATGGTTGTAAAGGTAATTGTCACTTGATTAGGGTAGAAACCTCTTTGAGTTTGCTCAAGTAAGTAAATACAGAATCACAAAGCCAGTAAGATTTTATATATTGTGCATTTACGCCCTTAAATGCTAGATCTGCCAACATTTCTGTGTATATTCATGAAATCCAAGGATCCTCAAAAATCAGCAAAAGAGAGAATAATTACATAAATTAAATGATATACTCCCTCGTTCCCTCATTGATATAAATCTCAAAACAAGTATAGAAAATGATAATGCCAACCAAATACACATAAACGTAAATCTACTAACTGCATGGTCAAAAGAATTTACCATCATACTGCTCAAATGGATGACTTTGGGACATGTAGGCACCTGCATTCTTCATTGACTCGTCATCAAGATCGGATACATCTTCAGAAGTGTCCAACAGAATCTTTCTCTCAGATACCGATTCAGACCTAAGAGATTCCTCTGGAAAACTTTCATATATAGCAGTTTCATCTGATTCTGGAATCTCAACTTCATGTAAAGTCTGATGCAAGTGGACATCATCAACCACCAAAGCAGATGTCTCACTGCATGAGGTAACAGTTCCAGATGGGTCCACAAAAACTGTAACTGTTGCAGTGATGGGCTGGCTAAGATTGGGCCAACCAACACTAGGATCATGATCATTCCAAGCACTTCCTCGTTCATAACTGATATCTTCTACCTGTTGCTGAGGATCTTGAGATGAATGAATTCCGTGATCTAACTCGGATGGCAGAAATGGAGCTGCAGACTGCTTATAACTCTGTTTAGTCATGCTTGATTGGATTTGATTATGTAAAACATGGGATGAGTTTCCTCCAGCTACAGATGTAGCTGAATGCTTGCTTTGAGGCCTTCCCATTTTTACAACATCAGCCATAGAAACTTGACCAGGCATCCCTCCCCAATTATGCTGATGTCCTGAAGGTGGTTGTGAAAGCAGATTACTCCCATCAGTTACACCAGTCAGCAGCATCAGATTTTCTGCAGAAGTAGCTTCGCTGTAGCACAAACATAAGCATTACTATAAACTGTATTTCAAATCCCTACGTTGGTCACATCAGAAAGAAAAGCAAGAATATTCAAGCTTGATCTTCAATCAGCATGTATGAAAATAGGCATAAGCATAGGCTTGATCATATCCTTAATTTTCAAAAGAGGATCAAGGAACAAGAGTATCATCAAGTACGCACATATGTATGTTTCTTAAAAGATCAGTAAGAATAATATAGGAACTCAACCTGATTCTGAAGAGATCAAATATTCTTGTCTGTAGTCAACAATGACTATGCTCGCATACATTATAACAAATGCAGTATGCAGTATGCCAATAAATTATATCCACAAGTCATCAGCACAATAAGTTTCACTGATTTTTCATCTCAAATTAATTTTATTTAAAATAATGCTCTAGGGTGAGTCAAGTTCGTATCTAATGATTTGAGATATGCTCATTAGATATGACCTCGACTGACTTATGCTTACAGAAAAAGTTTACTTTGAATGAAACTTAAGGAAAAGAGAGATCCATGTGTTTTTTTTTTGAAAGTTAGATATCCATGTAGTTGACCCCATTGGGATTAAGGCTGGTTGTTCTTGATTGCTGCATATAACTAGTGCACTCGATGATGTTTGATATATTTGAATCAACTAACAAAAGACTCATGAAAAGTTAGAGCAACAATATTACATTATGAACAGAACGCATAATGGATACGCCAATTCTGATTCAATGTATGAAAAAGAATTTCATCTTCCTCCTATCATTGTCAGTAACTTGCCACTTGGACAGCAACAATAGTTCTGTATCATAAGCTGCTTTGATATTCCATAAAACTGGTTCAAAACTCCAACAATCAAATTTGGGGTCAGCCAAGTACATAGTTTTTTAAAACTTAATTTATATATACTGAAATTCAAACTTTCATATTAAGGAAGCATGGGCACATCTATATGTCCTGTGTCATGTCGTATTTCCGTATCCCTATGTCTGTGCTTCCCATATGCTTTTACAATACTGAGCAAAAGTTATGACAAATTACACCATCGCATAGGTATTCATTATTTAACTATTATATTATTTAAAACATACTTTATCGTGTCCGAGTCCTACATTTTGGAAAGTTGTGTGGCTAAGTCATGTCATCTCATATCGTATCCCCACATCCTTGTGTAATGTCTGAACTTTCAAGTGACTCCATAAATAACTAATATATCAATAATTTTGCTTTAAGAATGATAATGCTAGGTCTTATGGGCATAACTATACAATCTCCAACGAACAACTAGTGAATCTCCAAAACTAATCTTGAACTCTTGAGCTTTCCTTATGACATCTCTCAAAGGTTAAGCCCTTAGCCTAGATTTCCTTATGAAATCACAATTCAAATCCACCTCCTTGTGTGCCCATCTAGTTTCAGGTTGGAAAATTTAGCTAATTAACTTTATAGAATTATTTAACCTTGTTTTCAAATTTGCCTAAGCAGATGAACTAGTCTAATCTCTAAGTTCAGCCTTCATATAAAAGACCGCAGAAGGCCGACAGATAGTGCCTTGACAGGTGCAAAAAAGTTAATCAAAATCCCTTTCCACCTATTATAACAGGAAAAATGTACTGGAAAGGTTTTCAAGAACCAAAATTCCCCACCAAATGGCTTTCTAATGGGTACCAAAAATGATCATGCTATGATATCAAAAATGAATACAACAAAATGTCATAGACCACAAAGCTTGTCAAAGTAATAGCAAAATTCACAAATATTTTAAAAATACATGCATATTTAAATAGACTGCATAAATACATTTAATACCCAACATGCTATTTTAAACAAAAAGAATGAAAATGGCATGGATATATCTCTGACATAGGTACTGTCAAGAACCAAGGGTCCAAATTTACAGAGTAATGCATGCAACATTTAAATACTAAATCTTCCAAAAGAAAAACTTCATAACATGCTGCAGAAACATCAACCTTACAACGGTTGAGCTTCTGTTGCCATATGAACTGGATACGCTATTCAAGGAAGATGAGGCAGTGGATATTCCATTTTCTTTCTTAGCCACAGGTTTGACCCGACTGCCACCATAATCTTTAAAAAAAGAAAAAAAAAAGAAAGAAACTTTAGTTATGGTTCATAAAAGGATTCAATAGTAATTGCAACTATATTGATTAAGTGGTAGCCCAAGATGCCAAATACCACTTGAACTACTCTGGATGGAACTAGTACGATGTCCACGATCAGATCCACCCCGACCTCCACGACTTGAAGAGTTATTTGATGTCCGAGATCTCGAATCAAGGGTATCCCTCATCTAGGGAGAAAAGAGTAACTTAGGGACTTAACAATTTGCTATACAGTCAAGGAAAACTACTACTATAAGTCAATTAAACAAGATTACTTTGAACAATTTGATATAATATCAAGGAAAACTATTACTATGAATCAGGTAAACAAGCATACTTTAAAATTTGCCATACAATCAAGGAAAAACGTTCATTATGAACAAGTAAAACAAGCGTTCACCACAAATTTTAAGCAAATCTAATACAAAATTCATGAATTGCTAAAGCATGAAAAAAGTTTAGTTCCATACAACTCTTACACAGCTAAATGAATGAAAAAGAAGAGTAAACGAAACCCTTTTTTTGGGAAGAAGAAAATGTTATTTAATTAAAAAAATAAAGGATAATAGAAAGAAAAAAAGGATTTTCTTTGCCCAACGAAAGGCACCAAGTATTAAAAGAAAAAAAAAACAACAAAATGATAAAGCCTCATCTTCAAACATTGCAACTTCCATCAAATTATGTAAGAATATCAGAAAAACTTCCGACATGAACTAACCTCTTTCTTCTTGTCACGTTTGCTTTTCACCTCATGAAAAGAATCTACAGAAGAACCACATATCAGTCAAATAACTTACAACAGCCATTCAAAGCACATTAATGCAACTGCATCACATAGATCGTTTATGTAGTTCAGGGCCCCAAGAACAGAAGCAAAGCACTGAACTCGAAGGAATTCAAATTGAAGATTTTAGCAAACACTGAAAAACTTCATTATACATATACCCAAAAAAATACTATGATGAATTGGTGTGACTATACAAAGGAGCACATTTGTGCCTACTAGCATCACTCATGAATCAAAAGACTTATCTTACTTAAAGAAAAGTTAACATTATAAGTGCATGTACCAAGAAATTAAGGCTCTTTTGCAATATATGGTTGTTTGGCAGCTTTCAATATAAAATGCAATGCAAAAGACTTATGATGCGCATAACGGTGAAAATGATTCTAGAAAAGCATAGATCAATCCAGGAAGCAGTATTTTTGTACTTGTTGGTACTAGCTCATTCATTGCAGATCAACAGCACTCCTCTAAAACTAGCTTGTTCTCTTATTTTGTTCTAGTGTCCACCATATTGTAAATATTCGTGTACAACCTCGCCCATTACTCTGCTTACCATTATATCTTCTCATCCCCTTCAAACGTTACTAACTCTAATCATCATCAATGCTATTGTTGCACAGCAGAGCTACTTCCTGAAATAACCACCATTTTACCTTCATTATCTCCAATAAGGTCTCCCTCGGATGCAAATAATATGCAACCTTACTAAAATAGACTCAATTAAATCTTGAAAAAAACCTGGATCAAACTCAATCCAATTTGCACTGGAATAATAGTGTAATGGATATAAAATATATCAAAATCACAATTGAATAGCAACCTTCCTAGGCATATAAAGGTCTTCTTTTCGCTTTACCTGTCAACTATTTAAGCAAATACACCATACCCACGTGCAAAGAAAATATATATATTATTTTGAAGAAATTTTATTGGCTCCAAAAAAGTTTTTTTTTTGCCTGATTGGAGAGAGCACAAAATGCTGTCCGTGATTATTCTAAACATAGAAATGCTGATATGAAGGAACAGAGAAAACAGATAATAACATATCACCAATATGCAGACGTCATTTTTCTTTGAGTACAAATTTTTCAAATTCAGACCTAAGCATGTCAACAAGGCCAGAGGCATATTACATCACACTCTACAAAAATCACTTAAACATTGCAACAACAAAAATAACAAATTCAGACCTAAGCATGTCAACAAGGCCAGAGGTATATTACATCACACTCTACAAAAATCACTTAAACATTGCAACAACAAAAATAACAACAAAGCTTGAATAGCAAATTAGTTAGGTTCAGCTAAATAGATTTCTCCTTCATAAAGCAACTGTCCATAGAAACTTTGCAAAAACACATCAACGTTAGGTCAAAAAAGTCCTATAAATTTGCAAGAAAATACAGTCGTTATTCAATAAAGACACAGGCAATATTTAAACCGCATCCTATGCAGCACCAACGCCTAATACTTAAATCACGTCCTAAGCAGAACCAATGCCTAAACACCACCACATTCCAGCGCACATAAAAGTTGAAAAGAAATGTTAAAAGAATAAAATTCAAAGAAAAGTTAAAAATTAACACATATCCACATCCTAAGCAGCAGCAAAGCCGAAACATTTGGACCAGCACACTGTACTGCACACACAATCCATAAACAGAGTTTGCATGTTCGAAGCTGCATTAAAGTTGCTCGCTTTAAAGCAATGAAGGGAGAGAAAGACAAAGCTGGCACTCATCAGCAAGAGGATCAGTGCAGAACTACTAAACCACATCAGTTATACTCGCCAGCCAAACTAGTGCATCACTCGAGACGCCGAATCCTATTGATTTAATTAAAAGGAAAGGGAACTCATTCTCCAGTACAATTAGAATAAAATATGAAGAAATTAATAGCAAACGGAGTAAAAAAAAAAAAGAATAACAATGAGGAAGGAAAAATAATTAAGGCAGTCTTCAGTCCAGTAAACTGGATATCTGATAGAATAACATGATCAAAAGGCTAAAGCCACCAAAACAATCTATTTCCATATCAGATCAGAGCGAAACAAACTGCCGATAAAACTTAAGAGTAGTCATACTCCTATCCCACCAAACAGGCACGGGTAACCAACCACAGCACCAGGAATTCTTCCAAATTCCTCAGAATACCTAATTTTACTAGGGTCTTTCAGATGAATGCAACGAATATATGAATATAGACATAAGAGGGACGAGAGGAGGAAAAGCACGAGAGGAAAGGAAGAAGGCTGCAGGTACCTTGAGAGAGGAGGCGTTGCACCGCCTCGCTGGGATCCATGCTGCACTCTTTCAGCGTCGCATAGATCTCTTGGTCCGGGAGGTTCACGATCTCCTTCAAACTCTGGACCATTTTCTTCGCCCCCGACGGGATCCCAGCCGCCGCCGCCGCCGCTGCCCCGTTACCCCTGCTTACACCGCCGCCGCCGCCGCCGCCGCTCATCCTCCCGGCCTCCGCTAACCGCCCCGCTTCTCTCGCGCTCTTATCTCCCCTCTCCTTCCCTCCGTTACACTCTCCAGAGAAGTAAAACAGAGCGATGCGAAGAAAACCCTTTTTGCCCCAACGCTGCTACGCAGAAGATATGCACCCGATTAATATATCCCCTCCATCGCGTCCAAAACCCTCTCGACCTTTGCTTCCCATTTGCCCTGCCATATCAAAAAATAATAAATAAATAAATAAAAATTAGGGACATTTACATTATAGACACAGAAATTAAGCTAATTTACAGATTTCACCGTAAATCTCAAAATATTACAGATATCACATCTAAAACAACTATTTTTTCATTTTTCACATCCTGCGGTAAATTCTATCAGAAGATTTAACCATAATTAAATTTCAACAAAATCTCAGCCATTGCTCGTATTGTTTAACCATCGACATTCATGTTAGGGCATCGCGGAGCTACATTAGTTCTAGCAGCAGCATATTCCGGCAAGACGGCAGCTTATTCTCATGAGGCGACAACATATTCACACAAGCATCACTCTGCTATTTGCATCTTCTTCTTACGCGGGCATCACGAGCGAGCATCAGACCTTTCTGAGATTTAAATATGGTTAAATCTTCTGATAGAATTTACTGCATGATGTGAAAAATGAAAAAATAACTGTTTTACATGTGATATCTGTAATATTTTGAGATTTATTGTGAAATCCGTAAATTAGCATAATTTTTGTGTCCACCATGTAAATATCCCAAAAAATTATCATTAATCAAAAAATTTATTAATTATGAAATAACCTAAATAATTATAAGCTATAAGGCCCAGTTTGCGCGATGACCAAAACAGGATTAAAACAATACTAATTTAAATAATAATAATAATAATAATAAATAAATAAATAAATTATTTTAATTATTCTACACAAATTTTAATATAAAAATAATATTTTATTTCACATACTCAATAAATTTTAATAAGAATATAAATTTTATTTCACATCTTAGATCAAAATACTCGATTTAAATATTTTGGTCTAGATTGTGAAATAAAGTTGATATTTTTATTTTAAATTGTTGAGTATATAAAGTAAAATAATATTTTTTATATTTAAATTTGTGTAAAATTATTTAAAATATTTATATATTATTATTATTGTTTTTTTTAAATTAGTACTATTTTGGTCCTCACGCCAAACAGAGCCAAGCCCGCTAACATTTTATAATTTTATCGACGTAAATTATAGTTAATAAAAAAAATGGTCATTCTGATTAGTATAATACAACTATACTAATATGAAAATTAGTGGCAAAAGAAATGCTCGAAGAAAGTGACCTACGGTAAATTAGGAGCAGGAATGAGATCACATGTGATTATGAAAAGTCTTATAAAGTAGTATTACGGGAGTGCAAAAATTGAATCATATGAGTGATGATCTATGGTTAAAGACGGCAAAAAGTAATTGTCGGGTGATGTTTTAAGAAATAGAAATAATTAGCTTCTAGGTTGAATGACGAGTGGTGAAAAGGGCACGAAAATGAGTGGAAAGTTCTTAAGCTGTGTAAGTAAATAACGTGATCATATAGTTGAAGTATTTTTTAGGACAAAACTATAAGGTCAACGATGGACGAGTGACCTCCTATTCAAATTATACAGCACCTTGAAGCTAAAGCAAACAGTGCTACTATATTTGCATCATAATATGTGGTTATGAAATACCTATGATACAATTTTAAATATTTATCACACACAACAATAGCAGCCAAGTCTTTATCGTATTACGTTCTATTAAATATCAGATTTTTATTTAACTCTAAGTTTGTAAGGTTATTCATTAAAGTTTCTTATTTTAGTTTTTTGTCTTCTTCTTTTTATCTGGGCATACCCAATAATCCAAATTTCTTCGTTAAATCTTATAATATATATATATATATATATTCAAATTATTTAATTTGACTCTATCTTAGCTTTTTCTTAGTTAAGGTTACTCCAACTTTATCAACGATGTATTTATTTTTTATCTTATCTTTTTATATATACTTATTTCTTTACCTTAAAATCTCTTTTTGATATTTATTTTATTTTATATTTTTGTTTACTAATTAATATTATTAATTTTATTATTATTGTAAAAAATTTACTTTTAAATTTATGTGACATTTTTATACAAAAATATTTAATGATATTTGAGTATGAAAATAAGTTTATACAAATTTTTATTAGAATTTTTTGCTGGAGGATCATTAGATAATACCAAAGACATAGAAAAAATAGAAATAATTTTATCACGAATACAAATAAGTAATATATACTTTTTGAGGAATTTTCTCAAAAATATATAGAATATGTCTAGAAACTTTCTGTGTCCCAATATGATCATTAGATATAAATTTATTTTAATAAACTACCTACTAGGACGAAAAATGTAACTTTGGAAAAATGCAAAACAAAAAAAAATCTTAGGAATACTAAAATATGATTTTTTAAATTTTAGAAAGTAAAAAATTTTCATTTTAAAAAAAATAATTTGAAAAACTTTTTACATGATGATGTTTTACATCTTGAATATTTCTTTTATTATGAATTTACTCAGGTATACCTCTCACAAAAAATATATATGAGCACAAAACAACTAATGCCTTTCTAACATATATAATTTCATTTTCACTACTTAAAAAACAATATAAAAAATTATATGCAAAACATTTTTTATATTATTTGTATTTTTTCAATTTCCTAAGAATACAAAATATAATGGGGGTTGATATCTCTAATTCTCATTAGATATAAATTATTTCATATTCTCCTAAAATTCTCATATTAACTTTAATATATATATATATTTGTGTGTAATTTATTTATTTATTTTAGAAATAAGAGCATGTTGAATTTTGAAAGACTCATTGCATACATTTCCTTATTTATTACATGCAATTAGGTGCACATGGACATTTTCGTAATCTTATATGAAATGTAAAATATTACTATGCATATATTTTTTTTGAATTTTATGCAATTAAGTCCATAAAATTATATCATAAATTATTTTACATTGACATAAAATGATCTCATTCCTCATTTTCGTAATGGCATTTTATAATCGAATATGATCTCATTCGGATATTTACACAGATTCTACGCATAACACAAAACGCATCATAAATTATTTCGTATTTATAAATGGTGCATCTCATATTTTTAAGCCTAACAAATCAAATTTACATATTCACCCTTTTTTTGTCCTAAGCAAAAGCCCTTCATTTACATTATTTCATCACATTTTTTGTAAATAATTAACTTTGATCGGAATATATTACTCATGATCTTTTATTTTATTTAAATTAAGTGGGTGATGTAGTTATAAGATCACTATTTACCTTTATGCTATTGATAATGAGTATTTTTTTTTGTTATATTCTTAAAACTACGGTGGTTTTGTATAATGTGTGAAAAAAAAATTATTTTGATCTTCACGTAAGTTATAAAATTAATTTTTTATATTAAAAATTAAGCTAAAATGCGTCAGTGCCACTAAAATCTAGAGAGCATTGTAAATTAATTTTAATTTTTAAAATTTTTTGATAATATAAAAATATTATAATTTTACTCTCTTTTTTAAAATTCACCTTTTTTACTTATATTTCCTCATAAAAAAACATAAAATTTGATAATTTTTTATTAATTTTAATTATCTACATATTTTTAAAAAAATATTATATTTTACTATTATCATCATTTTTTAAAATTTTAACAAAAATATTAAATATAATTTAAATTAAAAATATTAATATTTTTAAAATATATTTTAAAACAATTACCAAATTAACTATTAGAAATAGGCTAATAAGCAAATACTAAAATTAATTATAATATTTTAGTTAAAACCGAACAACAAAGTTTTTATAATTTCAAAAACTCAAATTAAAATTTTTTAAAAATCAAAATCAACTTATAATGCTCATCCAAGCTGAGGTGCCCAGAAGCAGTAACCTTAAAAATTATGTTAAATATAAATAAAATGTAAATTTATTTATTTTTTCTCTCCATTATGCCAAACAAAAGGCACAAAATTATGATCCCATTTATTTTGAAATAAAAAATTAATTTAATTTTTAATTTTACCTAATATATTAGGTCTCACATAAAATTTAGGCCCATTTATTTTAAAATTAAAAATTAACCCGATTTAATTTTAATTTAATATATCATAACATCATGCACACATTACTAAAATAATAACTAACTTATATTATATATGTCTCATATCTCAACATAATAACTAATTTTATATCACATCCCTCACAAATCTCACATAATAACTAACTTTATTTCACATCATTCATAACTTTTAATAAAAAAAATACCTTTATCTAAATTTAATTTTAATATTATTAAATCTAACCTTACAAACAAACATACCTTAATATTAAAAATTAACTTTATTTCACATCCTACACATATTACTAAAATAATAACTAGCTTATATCATATCCCTCGTATATCCCAACATAATAACTAATTTTATATCACATTCTTCACTTATCTCAACATAATAATTAATTTTATTTCACATCATTCATAATTTTTAATAAAAAAATATCTCTATCCAAATTTAATTTTAACTTTGTTAAATTTTCCTAAAAGCTTTATTTCACTAGTCTGAAATTGAACGAAGCTTGGCCTCCTTTGAGATAATTACATACATGGCATTAAATTGGTTTGTTTAGTAGATAATATTATATTATATTATTTAGATATTATATTTTGAGTTATAATTCTATAATTTTTAAAAAATTATTTACCTAAATCATTAAATTAAATAATTACTTTCTTTAAATAACATGATATAATAAAATAATATGCTAAAAATAAAAATAAAAAATTACGAAGATATAAGAGCCACTCACAAATACATCACAGAGGATGAAGAGGTCTTTGGGTCACCCAAAGAAATATATGAGTCAACACGATAAATTCATCCGCTAGACCCATCAAAGACACAGTATAGGCCACAAAGCTTTCCTTGGGCACTTGAAAGGCTCGACTTGGTGCTAGGCATGAAATTGTCCCATAGCATGTCATACAACTTCTTCGGAGTCGATCAAAATGTTTGGTCAGGTCACCCGACTTTTAACGCTTGGATCAAAAAATGAGCATACTGCCAGAATATGTGGGAGAGTGGGGGAGGGAAGTGTCACAAATTCACTAGAAGTATCACAATGCCTAAGCAGTAGAAGGCAATCTAGAATTCTCTAAGGAGGCGTTTGGTTCGTTGTTATCTTGGTGTTATCTTGGTGTTATTCTCTAAGATGTCATCTTTTGACTAATAATATTATGTAATCTACAAAAGGTGGAGTTGCGAAGCTAAGACTGCACGGCAATTAAAAGGGTCAAGTCCGTGATAACTCGCTCCAAATCATAGAATTTAATGACTACTCGTGTATTAAACTATCATTTCAAATGCTTACACGTTCAAGTTCCATATATGTAGTTTGTTACCGACTAGAAGAAAAGGATTCACTCGGAGAACTTATCAACAGTTGATCCAGGTTCAAGCCTCGTTTTGTTTCTCAGAAGATGCTCAACCTTTAGAGAATTAATCTTTGCAGCGAGTATAAAGTCATTTTCAGTCAATCCACCTGCATTAAAAATGGAGGGATGGTGAATAAGGGGAAGCAACTGAATTTCTTTTCGAAAAAATTTAAATGCATGATAGCCTCTAGTATAAAGGCAGAAGAAGCCCAAAACTCCTTCACATTTTGATTACATTCAATATATATTTATATACATAATATGTAGCAAGTAAATCTTATAATTCATGTATATAATACGGAAATTTCTAGTATCACAACAAGCACTTAAGATAACTTCGATTTGAGATACTTTATTTTGAGTTTAATTTATTAAATTAATGATGAAACTTGGCCACAATTTTACTACTTATAAACACTACTCTAGCACAGTAGAAGAAAATAAATCATAGCAAGCAGGATACAAATTACACACACAACGAATTGTTCTTAACTTCTCTGATAAAAATTATCTAGAATATCATTTTTCTAGTACTTGGCATTTTGGTGTGGTATTTATTAAAAGTAAGATATGGGACTCGAATAGAAAAAATCATTGGTGTTTAAAGACTATAATATGCTTTGTTAGTGTTATGTTCGTAATTATATATCCTTTACAGGAAGGCTGAGATTTATTTCATAGATTAGTCGAACAAGCACAAACGGATATTGTTGTATTTGGATCCACACCAGCACATCCGGAGCGTACACATGAAGGATTCACATGACAAGCACATAAGGGAAACTCAGAAGCACTCATATGACGTTTGGTGGACACATGATGAAAAGCTTATACTAAAGGGCTCAAGTCGAACTCTCCAAGCTGAACTGAATAGACTCAGTCAAGTATAAACTAAAGAATTCCATGCTATTTTTAAGAAGCATGGCCAGCCTGTAAGAGTTGTACAGCCCGTACGAGAAGGGTCTCCAGACTCTGAGCGCGCCACTATCACTAATGTCATATCAGAGACGAAACCATTTCCTTGAAGTAACTGTCATAAGTCAAGCATAGGCTATAAAAATCCCATTGTAATAAGAAAGAGAGATCTCTCTCCTCCCACGGGGATCAGATTTCTCTCTCTCTCCCTCTTTGCAAAAAAAAAAAAAACTCCACTCTCGTTTTTGTAAAGATTTTCTCTTTGGTGGAATCTCTTCAAGCCGCCGTGAGATCAGCGTCATGATTTTCCCGCTTAAGCGGTTTCCACAAAAAAAATCCCTCATCTTATTTTCTCTTAGCTTCCTAGCAGCAATAGATATTATTCGATATACTGAGGATCTGAAACCGCCAAACCCTAAAAGGCTAGAAAATATTATGGTGATTATCAAAATAGTTTGCACCAAGACAAAATATGCTGGGTACCCAGGACCCATATGAATGAAAAACAGGATGGCACAAGAAATTAAGACATCAACATGAAAAGGTAAATAAACAAACAAATCTTAATAAAGGCCATTTGCAACTTGTTACCAACAGCGTGAGTCCATATCTCTATTTTAGCGTTGTTCCAACCAACCAGATGAAGATCAGGATGATGTCCTGAAAAAATATGAAGCAAATCATAACATATGTGTAACTCAAACAAAAAGACCAACACAAAATATACACCAAAGTATCTACTTAGAAATCTCAAAATAACAAAGTAAAAGAAAATCAGAACCATGACCTGCAACACTGATGTGCATGTCACTATCTTAGTGCAGTAAAGGACAACAAATGAGTGATCATATCTACCTTGCTAGAAAAAGGTTTACTCTAGCATTAGAAATTTACTGGCATCTTCATCATACTCGTTGGAGCATAGCTCAGAAAGATGATTAAGAGATGATGCGATCAAAAAGACCATTCAAATAAGAGATTATGAGAGGATGGTAGTTGATCTAACAACCACGTATGGTTAAAACATTGGTATCATGGGGAGCTTCATTAGACGCAAAAATAGGTTGATCCTTGCATTACGCTTTGCAACATTGACATATGCTTGTTCAGTACAAAACAAAAAAGAAGATATACCACCTGCTGTCAAAACGGTGAAAGCAAACAGAGGCTTATCACTCTTCTCAATTTTTACCAATCTATGTTACTTCGAGTCATCCAGATAATATGAACAGCATATGGAAAAAAAATGAGGTAGGTTAGTCTGCTAAAAGTATTGAAAATCATTCATTCTCTATTCTGCCAAGAAAGAAAACAATAACAACAACAACAACCGAATATTTATCCCATTAAGTGGGGTTGGCTGCAATGGATCCTTTATTTCTATTGCATTTTATCAAATAAGAGCTCCTCATTTAGCTCTAAGTATGCAAAATCATTTTTTATAGTTTCTTATCATGTCTTTTTAGATTTTCCTCTTCCTTTTTTTACATAGGTAAGAAAGGAACACCTACACGTAGAAATAATCTTAAAATTAATCAATTCACCTTAGGTTCCAATGATTCACAAAATACTTCTAGTAGAAATATAATAACATCAGCTGAAGCTAAATTTAGCGCCTACGATTACTTGCAAATTACAAAGAAACCAGAAGTAACATGCGCATGAATATTGACAAGTTTGTAAGTAATAATACAAAAAATATTTTCACTAAATAGACAATAGTACTAGTAAAGATTCCAGACCTACCCAAATCTGAAAGCAATAACAAATAATATAATATGCATAATCAAATCCTGTAAACACCTTCTGCCTCTGCAATATCAGCGACAAGCTGAAAGAAATCCAGTCCTTTGGTAAAGCTCTTCACTTTCCATACCCTTTGCAACTTCATACAACCATCTTCATTCAACATATTCCAGTCTTGCACCTTGGTGAAAAAAATATTTGAAAACTAGAAACTTTCTATTGATAACAAGAAAACTAGAGTGTTAAAACATATATATATATATATATATATGTGCACAAAAAAGTGCATCGTTATATCTTTTGCAGCTTTCTAACTAAGGTATTTCATTTAAACTGAGTTTTTTTTAGGTGGGTTTTATCGCCTAACATTTTTCTAAACAAAAAAGGGGTGGAAAGGTACATGCTTGTGTAACTCATGAGCTGTTTGCTCTGGCATGGGTCGCATGTCTTTAGAGTTGCAAGGAACGCATTTCTTCATTGTCAAATCTGAGATTTCTCATCAAAAGACAAAAAAAAAAAAAACAATGGCGATAAAATATCTAAGAAACCATAAAATTTCTTAAGAAGAACATGCCATGCTACTGACTAGAAATGCATGATAAACAACCAAGAAGTTACAAACCTTTGCAGGGAAGTGACTCATGATTAGTGCATTCAAAATCATGGAGCAATCCTGTGGTGTTCACAGGTAAGTGATCATATTCTAGTCCTAAACAGGTGCCTGTGTTGCATGCTTCAAGGAACTCTGAATGCATTATTCGACAGATCAAAATTTAAACAGCTTTTCTCAATTTACCTTTCATTCAGACTTCTTAAAATAGCTCAGCCGCCTCTAGCATTCTATATTGAAACCTTAAGCAGCTTAAACAGTCATATGGAACAAAGAACCAAATATGTAAAAGTTCAAAAAAGCAGACAACTGAATGCATGAAAGGTTATCGTTAAGTCTCCAACACAGAGCATCCTCCGAATATCAACTTCAAAAAAAACATAATGTCATGACAGAGCTCTGATCAAAGTACAGACATACAATAGAAATAGAAACTGAATGATAAGGATACAACAAGCACCTTCGGGTATGGAACAAGCATTAAAACTCCTAATAGATGGTGCTCCAAGAACACGACGTTGAATCTTACAGATCCAGTGGCATGAACTGCAAGAATGAAGTATATTATTAATGTTCAAGGGCCAAAACATGGCTGCTAATTGTTAGGGCCACTTAATGGAAACATCTAATTCATTTTTGCCCATCAAGCAGATCCACATCCCCTATATATCAAGAGATTGGCCAACAGAGCCCTGGGAGAAAATCGACGAGAAGAAAATGCGTACCATGCATGTCTGCAGGAGAAGCCACAACTGCAGAACGGACCAAAGTTCAAGAAACTCGCCTGCGACAGGAAGGAAGAGGAGTCCAAATCAGAAAGAGTGAGCAGAGGAAGAAGGCAGTGCTGGTTACAGTAGAGACCATGGAGGAGAAGAGAACACGCCACTGCAACAAAGCGACACTCATCCCTTGGCCGCAGCTGCCGATGATCCGTTTTCCGGCGCGCTCCATACCATGAGAAGACCACCGCGAGTGCCTACCTGCCCTACATTAAAATGGGCCTCATAAAGTGACCATCCCAGTTGGACTCCATTTCTGCCACTTGTTTTCTGGTCCCATTTTGGTCCAACTATTTGGATTAGGATCGGGCGACCTTTTACCCATTCAGAAGTATATCGTGACCGCAGGTCAGATGACCGGGCGGTTCACGGGTGAATCAACGGCCCAGATTGTTCTGGGTACGATGGGAAGACTTGCGCCGAGGTGAACGTACGAGGTAAGTCGGCATCGCTTCGTATTTACCGTGGAAAAACGGGAGTCGAGAGTAGTGAGCGCTAGCTTAGGAGAAGCATCATCGGCATCTCTGATCGGTGAGCTCTTTCATTTTGTGCACAGATGTTCTCATCTTGATCTTGCTATTGATAGGTTTGTGCTTTTGGTAGCTAGGTTTTCATGGGGAGTGGGCTGGGGATTCGTTCGGTTTTTCTTCTTTTGTCGGTCATCTTGCTTCATGAGGTTCTTCCTGCCCCGGTAGAAGGGCTGGCGAGGATCGCTCTGAAGAAGAGGCCGCTGGATGAGGGCAGCAGAATTTCCGCAAGGCTTGCTAAAGAGGAAGCGCGGGCTTTCAAATCCCTTAATTCTGGCCTCCGGGGGGTTAATGAAGGTTCGGAGGAGGATATCGTAGCGCTGAAGAACTTCATGAACGCGCAGTATTATGGAGAGATTGGCATCGGCTCCCCCAAGCAGAAGTTCGCGGTGATTTTCGACACTGGAAGCTCAAATCTCTGGGTTCCATCGGCAAAGTGCTACTTCTCGGTGAGTAATATGGCTTAAATTTCTCTTTTTAAATTCTGTCTCTATCTCCTTCTATTCTAGGTTTTTCTTTGCTTTTTTTGCCTTTGCATGTCAATGGAAGTCTTTAGAATTTACTGTTCATTTAGACGGGTGTCAACGTTTTTTGTTGGTTGAAGTTTGTTGCCACCGAACTTACTTCTAACACACTCATTTTCCTATTTATGCAGATTTCTTGCTATTTCCATTCCAAGTATAGGTCGAGCAGTTCAAACACCTATAAGAAGAATGGTCTGTCTATTCCTCAAATTTAATTTCTCTTTTTCATACTACCATAGTCCTTGTTTGTCTCTGATCGTGCTCAGGCCAACTATAGTAGTTATCATGTTCTTTCTTAGTCACCTTAGATTTCTATTCTGCCTCACTTTTTATAATTGACTATGATTTATGGAGCATTTCTGTGCTGTTCATGTCAATATTGTTTAGAGTTCAAGGCTAGCATGGTTATATTTGCCAATGTAAGAACTTAAGCACCTTGTTGAACCATGTCGATTTTTAGATCTTACTATTTTAGCATGTCACTAAAGGGGTGTTTGGTTCAATATTATCTTAGTGTTATGTCATGTAATCTAGAGAAAGCAGTTATTTGATTTAATAACATGTATAGATAACTTCCAGAAAAATTATGGAATTATCACTCAAAAGATAGCACCTAAATGTCATGCATGACATCTAGATTATATGACATAATACCAAGATTACATTGAACCAAACGCTCCCCTAGAAACTTTTTATGAACATGTTGTTGTTGGATGATTATGAAGTTCAGGCAAGTACAAAACTAATGATTGTAATCTGTTGAAACATTATTAGAAGAAGATGTACTTCAATTAACATCCAAATGTCTAATTCTGCTCTGTACTCTATGAACTGGAATGGAGGGAGAAAAGTAGTCGTAATATCTCACCGTGTTGTTTGCGTGATGCTGATGATGGTGTTGAAGGCCCTGAAAAACTATATGGATTTTACTCTTGTATGAATATGCTTTGCTCTTGTATGAACCTTTTAATGATGCTTGATCACTACTCTCAGGAACTAAGTGAACTAAGTTTTATTTTTTTTGGTAGTAAGGTGAACTAAGTTGATCCTTAACTATATTTGCATTTGGGAGTATATCAGCGCTGATCAACTTATCCTGTTTTGTAGCATTAGCAAGAATCTTATAGTAGCTTATAGGAATCTGCACGAAATGGCATTATTATTACTCATGTTGTAAATATGAACTGCTATTCTGAAAATTAAAAAAAAAAGTTGAATATGTAATGAGATAGAAATGCATCAATGCTGGTTTGTGTCAATGTTGTTTCCAGATTCATTATACTCCCTAAACTTCCCCTATAATAGTTATATATTAGATCACATATGTATATATTTAATGTTGTTCCTTTGAAATGGTCAATTCCTTCAAACTTTTCTTCTCTCACTATTATATTTTGTTTGACTTTTTGAGGATGGATCACTATTGCGTAAGCTTCTGACATTACTTCCCAATGTTTTGGCTAGGCAAATCCGCTGCTATTCACTATGGAAGTGGCTCGGTTTCTGGATTTTTCAGTGAGGACCTTGTGACTATCGGTGACCTTGTTGTCAAAGATCAGGCCTGTATCCAATTATGGTATATCTTGTGTTAAGCATATATACAATGAGCAACCATTCATACGAATGGCTATGTTTTCAGGTTTTTATTGAAGCCACACGAGAGCCCGGTATCACTTTCTTGTTGGCAAGATTTGATGGCATCCTTGGTCTTGGATTTAAAGAAATCTCAGTGGGTAATGTGACTCCTGTTTGGTAAGCCTTTGCAATTTTTTGTTAATTTAGATATTTCTATTACCCTGAGCTTGATAAGCACTATGTAATTTGACACGTTCAGATTGGGTTGACTCCAACTATGTGAGCAGTTGAAATTTTGATGGATGCCTCTACTCTTACTATCACCATGAACCCAAATTAGAAAAGCAACAACTATAACCTTTTATTCATCGACTTTATCTAAAGGGTGTTGCCGTTTTTGTACTTCTTTTCATTGCGTAGATTGCCATATACTACAAAATGTTATTTGCTTTTTGGTATGATTGTAACCTTGACTTGATTATGTCATCATTGTTGTGCCTTTTCTAGTGGAAAAGCTGATTTATGTGGTGGGGAATGCCTATGTAGAAATCTTCAAATACTTTTTATGATTTTAAATCTTTATTGATGAAACTTAGCTATTGTTATTATGACATTCTCAATTTTTTTATCTGAAGATAACCATTTTAACTGTGAAACTTTTTTTGAATATTGGTATCATCGGATAAAATTACAAATGATGCTCTATTCAGTTTTGGCGCGTAATTTGAGAACCTACTTTCTATATACATCTTCTAGATCTGTAATATATATTTTTGTAATCTGTATTTAGAAAGATCCAAATGATTTTTTTATGTGTTAATGCTCAAACACCTTTCACAATCTGCATTATCATTGCTATTTTATTATTTTCAGCCTTGCAGTGAAGGTCTTATATACTTTTTTAAAATTCAATGCTTTCATGCAGGTACAATATGATCGATCAAGGTCTTATCAAAGATCCTGTTTTTTCTTTCTGGTTTAACAGAAATTCTGAGGATGGTAATGGCGGTGAAATAGTATTTGGAGGTTCTGACCCAAATCACTACATAGGTGAACACACGTATGTCCCTGTGACAAGGAAGGGCTACTGGCAGGTGGAGCCTGAAACTATTTGTTGGATCCATGGATTTCATTTGAAATCTATTTTCATGTATTTCATTCTCTTAAGTTGTCATATATTTTAACCATTTTGAAACTGTTTGTTAACAGTTTAATATGGGTGATGTCCTTATTGGTGGCCAAACATCTGGTAGCCTTTGAATCTTATGTCTAATTTCCTGTGCTTCGTCCAAGTTTGCTTGACACAATTTATATTTCTAGGAGTCTGCTCTGGTGGTTGTGCTGCTATCGCCGATTCTGGAACTTCTTTGATTGCTGGGCCAACAGTAAGTCGTAAAGATCTATACTACTTCATAACTGGCATATCACTTTTGTTCACAAATCCTTGTAAGTGAAGTAACCTTTGCGTGCATGCATTATGTTCTTTCACGTTTGTGCATGTTTGTTCATGTTTGTGCACTGACATCATTATTTTCACTCCGCAAATTCTTGGCTTAGTTATACTTTGAGGCCCAAAGTTTGCTATATATGATATGGTTACCTGAAGTACTTTAATGATAATCAAGGTAAATAAAAGAGATGTATTTGGGTGGTTGTTAAGAAAGAGAAAGTGTATTTGGGTGGTTTTATTGTGAAATCCAACCTTTTAAGACCTTAAAATGTGATGGAAGCCGTATCTTTTATTCTGATGAAGATGAAGATTTCTCTTCTCTGTCAAAGCGCAATTTGTGCTCGGTGCAGTTTTTCATCTTGTACATATATTCGTATTTAAATTACTTCATGATTTAGAAGAATGTCTTTATTGTAAGGCCATGTAACCAGCATTAATTTGTGGCCCGTTTGCTTTGTGACACTGATGTCAAATGTTTTTAATGCAGACCGTTATTGCAGAAATAAACCATAAAATTGGAGCTGCAGGTATTGTTAGCCAAGAGTGCAAGACAGTAGTTGCCGAGTATGGACAAAAAATTTTGGATCTACTTTTGGCAGAGGTTTACTCAATGATACGCTCTGAACTTTTGTTTTGCTTTCTTCCATGTCTCTGCAATCGATATTCTCTATTGTTGTTTCTTTTTTGTAGAGTCAACCGATGAAGATTTGCTCTCAGATTGGTTTGTGCGCTTTTGACGGATCTCATTCTGTTGGGTGAGAAATCAACTCTGTTTTGATATTTTGGGATAAACAAAGATTTATTTTCTTTGGTTTATCTAACTTCTGAGTTAATAATCTCCTTCGGGATTCTGGAATAATTCTTCTCTGCAACACAGTATCGGCATTCAGAGTGTTGTTAAAGACAATGAGGGGGAATATGCCTTAGGCAGGAGTGACCCCATGTGCCATGCTTGTGAGATGGCAGTCATTTGGATGCAAAATCAACTTAGGCAGAATCAAACTCAGGACATTATACTGAATTATGTCAATCAGGTAATATCATTTCATATAACAGTTTGTGGAGAACAAAAAAAAAACGATGATTGATACAGACCGAGTAACATTTGAGCTTTTTTTGTAGTTATGCGAGCGGCTGCCGAGTCCCATGGGAGAATCCTCCGTTGACTGCAAGTTCTTGGCCTCCATGCCTAACATTTCGTTCACCATCGGTGGTGAGACATTTGACCTCACTGCAGACGAGGTAATCCAATATAACACGATGGTCTATATAAATTTTCCCTTAGATGGAACATTTGCGTACAGGACGCAGCAATAATTTTATTTTATTAAATACCTTAACTTTATATGTGTGTATGATTACACACACACCCACAATGTATCGCTAAATACAACATAAATAGCACTGTAGTTAACTTGTGTTAGATATAGTAGCAATTATTTTGTCAATGATTTCTATTTATTTCATGTTTTTATTTATAGTTGATTTGGTGGTTATCTTAGATCTGTTTGGTAATTAACTTCATAAATTGAAATTTTATCTTAATATTTTGCCACCTTTGATGGAAGTTGACCAGATTTATTTCTGTGGTTTAGATAGTTAACATGTAATGCTGTGTTTTTTTCTGATATATATGTGTGCGCACCATATCTGGGTAGATTGAAGAATCTTTTGTGACCGAGCTCTCAAAAATATTTGTTGCCATTTTCATTTTTTTTCAGTACATTCTGAAAGTGGGGGAGGGAGCTGCTGCACAGTGCATCAGTGGGTTCACAGCCTTGGACGTTCCCCCTCCTCGTGGCCCACTCTGGTATTTTACATCAATCTCCATTATAAACACCTCTAATATATATATATATTTACATATTTTGGTTTTTTTTGGGAGCTGATTCAATTAAGGTTCTATAATACCCTTCTTATTATTGATGGCTGCAGGATTCTGGGAGATGTGTTCATGGGGGTGTATCATACAGAATTTGACTATGGCAACCTCAGGCTTGGGTTTGCCAAAGCTGCGTGAGGTCCTCATACTCTCTTCTCTACATATGAAGTTAGTAGAAAATATAGTAAATATACAACTGAGATGATCTCATGCAAACTAAATCTTTATGTTACTGGATGTGTGTGAACTGAATGTTTCTGCACCACAAACCTCATTTTCTTGTTCTCATGAAAACAGATGATCTACTAGTGATGCTTTTCTCGGTAATTTCTGCATCCATGTTTTCTTCCCTGTGACTCTATATCAAACGAATCACAATCATAGAGCAGTAGATGGATGTGTAGGCCAACTTCATCCGACTGTTTAATTAGAATTACTGAAGTAGGACTAGTGCAATGTTCGATTTACTTTACTGTCATGATGTGTTTTTTTAGTGTACTACTGTAGAATAACATATTCTTGCATCTCATTACATGTCAATATTATCTAAAGGTTTAATTACATTTAGGTTCTTTGAGTTTAGGCTATAATATCATATAGGTCCATAATTTTAAAAATTTAAGATCTCCTAAGTACTTTGGAGAGTTTTAGAAAAGAAAGAGATTTGTACTGCTTATATTCAAGTTATTAAAGACATGTATGAAGGAGCTGTTACCTCTGTTCGGACACAAGGAGGTTTGACTAAGGATTTTCCTATTACAGTTGGATTACACCAAGGCTCGGCTTTAAGTCCGTATCTTTTTGCTTTGATTATGGAAGTCATGACTGGACATATCCAAGATGAAGTGCCTTGGTGTATGCTCTTGGCAGATGATATTGTCCTTAATTGAGAAAACTAAAGAAGGAGCTAACGAGAAACTAGAGCTTTGGAGGAATGCTCTAGAATCTAAAGGTTTTGGCATCTCAGTAGATCAAAAACTGAATATATGAGTGCACATTTTAGTCAAGAAATGAAATACGTTATATTGAGATGTGACAATTCGGTGATCAAATTGTCAAGAAGAGTGAGCGCTTTAGATAGCCTTGGGATCAATTATCACAAATGATGGCGAAATAGATAATGACGTTTATTAAGCAGGATTCAAGCAGGCTGGGTAAAGTGGAGAAATGCTTTCTGGAGTGTTATGCGATAGAAAAATCCCAATCCAAAATTAAGGGTAAATTTTATAAAACTGTAGTAGACCAGCGATGATATATTGGTGCTGAATGCTGGCCTGCAAAATAGAAACATACAAATAAAATAAATGTTGCAGAAATGAGGATGTTAAGGTGGATGTGTGGATATACACGAAAGGATAGAATGAGAAATGAGTTATCCGAAAGAAAGTTGGTGTTGCATCAATTGAGGATAAACTTAGAGAAAGTCGGCTTCAATGGTTTGGACATCTAAATCGCAGGCCAATTGAAGCTCCAGTTAGAAAAATTGAGTTACTGATTTTGCCCATGTAACAAAGAGGAAGAGGGAGACCAAAGAAGACATGGCAAGAAACTATAAGGAGTGATCTTAGTTACTTAAACTTAGATAAGAATTTGGTACTGATAGAGCGCAATGGAAACAAAGGATTCATGTAGCCGACCCCACCTAGTGGGATTAAGGCTTGGTTGTTGTTGTTGTTGTTGTAAGTCATATATATCAATCAAGTTTATTTTTTAATTTTTAAATATTAAAAGTTTATAAGAAATCCAAAATACTCACAATAGTGTGTTCGAACACAATATAAATGTGTGCACGGGGGAGGTGGGAAATCGATATTATATCTAAATTTCTTATCTAAATTTATAAATTGTGGACTTTTATGATATTATGTCCTAGTGATTTAAATATAATTTATTCTTATCTAAATTTCTTTTTTTTAAATTTATGTGCTTTCATGATATTATATCTTAAATTCACTGGTTTTTATATAATGTATCCTTGCCTAAATTTTTTTTTCTAAATTATTGTTTATCTGGTTCAATTTGTTTGTATTATAGGATAATAAAAAATTAATTTAATTTCAACTCATTTCATTATAATCATAGTGGCATCTAAAATATTATCGACATGTTGGTGGCATTTAGATTTTATTTTAAAGTAACAATTTTATAATATTATTTAAATATATTATTAAATTAAATAATTTTAAGCATGACAATAAAGTTGAGGAGAATTCCCCTTAATGAGATCTTTAACCTATAAATGTCACTCAGTTTTATACAGTGGTCTGATAATTAAATAATTTCTGAGAACAGCGACCGTAACATAACATCACAGTAGTACATAAACAGAATGCTTACTGCATGTTTCGTTTAAGATGTCAGTTTAATGAACAACTTGAATCATTTGAAATCGTTTTAAAATCGAATAATTTTCTGTGGATAGAAACTGGAAGAACTTAGGAAAAATAAATCGATTTGATGTATAAATTTTATGCATTATTACATATTTGCATCCCTTGTAATAAACATTGATGTTGCTTTAGTGTTTTGACTTGGTGATTCCCCACAACAAAGGAATCCTGTCAATGCTGGATCTGACTAGGAGCAGCATAGCAGAATTTATTATCATGTGCAAGAGCATAAGGTGTCTGTTGATTAAAAGATGATCATAATGTTACATGGCTCTGCTTTTTTTTTTTTTTTTTTTTTTGCTAATTCTGCTTTGTAGAAATGAGAATGCTAAGGTGGATGTGTGGATATACAAGAAAGAATAGAATGAGAAATGAGTATATCCGAAAGAAAGTTGATGTTTCACCAATTAAGGATAAACTTAGATAAAGTCGGCTTAGATGATTTAGATATATAAATCATAGGCCGATTGAAGCTCCAGTTAGAAAAATTAAGTTATTGGATCTTGTCCATGTACAAAGAGAAAGAAGGAGATCAAATAAGACGTGATAAAAAACTATAAGTATTGATCTTAGTTACTTAGACTTAGATAAGAATTTTGTTGTTGTTGATTCTGCTTTGCTTTATTTTAGTTAGTGGGTATCGGGAACTCTAGCTAATGCATGTTTCTTGCTAAAAGAAAACAGATTTGAGATGCATGCAGAATATATTTCTTATGTATTTGGTGTCAGCAATGCTAATATTCCATCCAATTTGGAAGATATGCTTCAAGATAAAAAGTTGGAGAGTATTTTAGCCAAATTATATTATTGACAAGAGTAAATATCATTCAGTTTTTTAGAGTTCGATCTTTATTTCACGCAAGCATAGGTATTTAAATTTTTTTTTTCTAACGAGTCCTCGAGGTTAAACTATATGGGATCTTTGAATTAAGTTGAGATTTCACTTAATAGAGGGACTTAGGGTGAAAAATATTGTATATCTTTGGGACATTATAAAGGATTTAAATTCTTGGAAATTAAATTGGTGAGTTTGAATAAAATAGGCATCTAATGTCTGAAGTTTAAACGATAAAAGAGTTGGACTTTGTATATACATATGTTAGATTGTTTTAGTATATTGAACGTGCATTATAGTTTAAAAAATATTGGCATAAGTTTAAATTATGCTCAAAATTAAATAAATTTTTAGGATTAATAACAATTAGATTTTATAAGTTTAGGTCTTATCTATAATTATGTCTTTTTAGTTTTTAAATTAATCGTGTAAGTTTTTTAATTTAAGGTATTATGTAGGTAGGTATTTTATTGTTAATAAAGAAACTCGACGAAATCTATGTTTCTAAGTAATTAATTAGTAATTTAATTAAATAAAATTTTTAAATAATTATTATTAAATAATAAAAAATAAATAGCATATTTAAAATGTGTAAATATTATAAAATATTATAAAATATTATAAAATATATTATTTTAAATTATAAAAAAAAATTATTGAATTTTTAAGTCGGAGTTTCGATAATTTTGACCTTCAAATTTCGATAGTTTTTTGGATAAATGTTTACTAAAATAAATTCAAAAGTAGTAAAATTTAGTTATTTTAATTTAATTTTAAAACCTTCGTTGTAATTCACACAAAATGGCGGCATCCGCAATATTGAATTGGTGAAGCTGAATTATTTATAAATATATTTGTGGATTTTATTTTATTTTTTTTGATAGGAATATATTTGTGGATTTTAAAATATAATAGAAGGACGATTTAAATTCCTGGCTTCCAATAAATCAAATATAAAATGTTGTCAAAAAATCTTATATAGAAAGTAGAAGAAAAAAGTTCCAAAACTTTATTTTTGCAAAATAAAAACTCTATAATTTTTTTTGATAATAAAAAACTCTCTTTTTTTTGCAAGTAAAACTCTATAATTGATACCGCTAATTCTAAAAGCTCTGTTTGACACGAGAACTAAAATCAGGATCAAAATGATACTAGTTTAAATAATAATAATAATAATAATAATAATAATAATAAATAATTTTTTTAATTATTCTATATAAATTCTAATATAAAAAATATTATTTTACTTCGCATACTCAATAATTTTTAATAAAAATATCTACTTTATTTCAGATCCTAGATCAAAATATTTGAATCTAGTATTTTGATCTAGAATATAAAATAAAGTTAATATTTTTATTAAAAATTATTGAAAATGTGGAGTAAAATAATATTTTTTATATTAAAATTTATGTAAAAAATTTATTTATTATTATTATTATTATTTTTAAAATTAATACTATTTTAATCTTAATTTTAATCCTCCAGCCAAACACACTATATGAAAAATATATTACATGTAATCCTATTTGAGCTCTGCACTCTGCATGACTGCATTTTTTTCAGACAAAAATTTTTTTTAATGTTGAACTAATGTATAAATATGTATTTATTTTAGTATAATAAATACTATTTTAATAAAATGAGATTCAAAAAGGGATTTTTCATGCATATATATATATATATTATATATAATATATATATATAATATATAGTAAATTTCAAATTATATGGGAATTGTTTTTGATAAAAAATTATATGGGAAATTAGTTCAGCATAGTGGGGAATTATATTAGCAATCTTAAAAAGTTTGGAATTTTACTAATTTGAGTTCTATGTATCGACAAAGGTGACCTTATCACCTTGTGCGAGTTGGCCCTACACACCAGTCGAAAACGATGAACTCCATTTAATGCCTGCTACATAAAAGCCGCATAGAAGCATTTTGGTAGTTATATAAAGAAACAACGCGATAATGCGTACCACTCTTTCGCTCACACGTTAGGCTTGCCATTTGCCTGTACATGCATCGTTGCGATATTGAATTTTCGATTTTATATTGAATTATGAAAATGTGACAGTGTAACTCTGTTCAGGCCCATTATTTACTCTATGGCAGCTTCCATTTTCATGGGGAGGTTCAATTTTTGAATCTGTTACTTTTAGACAACATAGTGTAATATCTCGTGATCTCAATATAAAAATATAGTGCTACTCTAGCCAAGCACGCTTAAATACAGAATTTTCCATCATTAGCCTCACGATTTTGCCCTAAAAGACGCCTCTATCATTTGAAATCACGCTATCTACTTATACCGCTCAGAATCTCTCTTACTTTTCGATGTGGTAAAATTCATTTTTGTGCCCCTCTCACAAGTTATTATTTGGCCTACTAGCCGCACTTTTTGGCCTAGGAGCCGCACTTTGCGTTAGTGATTTCTTTTTCTTAGGACATCACCTGGGGCTCACTCTCCACCCTCTTCGGCCACAGGCGTCACAAATAAGGTCTTCAAGATTTTAAAAGGGTTGCGCTAAAAGATTTAAAATAACAGTTTTAAACTTGAATTTATGAAATCTACATGTTTATATTATGTTCACATTTTTTTTTTCGCTACACTCAACACATATAGCGAGAACTGTTGCAGAACAAAATTTACAAGATTTTTTTTTTTTTTACATAATATTTTCATTTCCTGTAATATTTATCCTGCGCCGAGTTCGACGGTTGCTCCGTCGGATCCCCTGGCGACGATGGCGAGCGACTCCTCCCTTTGAAATCGCTGCTGCTTCGCGATGAACTCTTCTATCGTGCGCCGGAACTCATCCGCGTCATCCTCTTCCTCCGGATCCACTCTAACCTGCGTCGCTAATCCTCCACTATCGTGCGCCGTCGGCGAACCCTGCTTTCCCCCTTTACGGCCGATCTCCGTCCTCGCCCGCCGGAACTTGGTCTCTTCCCGCGGCCTCTCGAACATCTCCGACCAGCTCCGCCGGCAGACACGGATCTCTCCGCACACCGCCTTGTCCTCGCACGCAACCTCCTCGGCCGGCCCCAAATGCGGCGGCGCAGGGCGGGGAACCTCGCCGCAGACGTAGCCGGCGGCGGAGGCGGGCGACGAGAAGTGGCCGGATTTGGTGAAGAGGACGAGGACGATGCCGTTGCCGACGAGGAAGACGAATTGGGGGCTGATAAGCACGGCGGCTGCGCGGCGGACGAAATAGCTGAGGTTCCTCGCCGCCGCCGGGACGTAAGCCGAGGAGTAGGAGAGGAGGAGGAGGGCGGCGGCGGCCTCGATGCAGCGAAGAAGCCGGCCGATCTGCCGGATCCGGCGAAACCTCCTGATCGCGATCTCCTTCTCCGCCTTCAGCGCGTCCATCGGCCGAACAAGGAAGTCCGAAGTCGCGGGACCTCCGGTGAGGGAAACGACCAGCGCCAGACTGGACTCGAGGGAGGGCGAGCAAGGCTCTCTTTATAGCACTCACGTTAAATCGGTTGGCTAGCGCCGATTACTTGCGACGCCCCTCGGTGAGATTACCTTACAAACACCGGAAGTTATTTTACTAATTCTTGCGCCAACGCGATCACAGGATGGACGGCAGGAGATCCGGTAGGACCAACGATGAACGACTGTTGGGCCGAGCCCGTTGTACGGTCGTGATCAAGGGATCGTGATGCCGGGAGGCAGGTTAGTCTAGAACGAGGTTCCGCCGCAGGATTATGATATTTATTTTTATTTAAATAAATAAACCCATGAATTTGCTCCAACTGTGATTTTGAATTTAAATTATTTTTAATAATTTTGAGAGGATTATTGATTGTAGATTCGTATAAGGTTCTGTTTTATGAGAGTTTTCTTTCACGCTGCTGTCACATAAAGTTATGCTATTCACGGGAGATTTTGATGGCAACAATGGCTGATTTTTTTTTTTTGGATAATTACTTACATGTCATGCCATTTCGCTTTATTTATGCGTTACCCATTAATTCTTAATTAATTACGCTATGCACACTCAAAACATTATAAAATCTTACGTACACACACTTTCACTTGTTTCTATTATAATGAGCAATTATAATTTTCTAATACAAAAAATCTGAACCGTTTATCATATTATTTTAAAGATATTTAAATATATTTTGAGCGAAAATCTTAAAACTTTGATGTCTAGATTGCGGTAAGGGAAGGAAACATTCGCGACGTGAATTGATTTTAGGACAGATCAACGCTTTAGTGTGACATCGAGGAAGAAAAAAAATGTACTATTAAGGGTAAAAATGTAACTTTAATGATTTACCAACGAATTTTTTTTTTCAAATAGATTTTGATTAAATTTTAACTTAAGTGTGTGTATGTAAGATTTTATAATATTTTGAGTGTGCATAGCGTAATTAACTAAAAATGGATATATAACGTATAAATAAAGTGAAATGGTGTAGCATATAGGTAATTATCCTTTTTTTTAATGTAAAAAATAATGACTAATGTTTGTCGAGAAAATTAATATTTAGAGTATTAAAAAAATAAATCAGACACATATTGCATTAAAAAAAAAAGAGCTAGCAGATCGTGATCAGCTAGTGGGCGATTTGATCATAAGAGAAACAAGAAATAGAAATGATCTAAAAGAATATATCTGATAAAACGATTATCTTTGTATTGTTTGGTTTGAGTTTTATTTTTTTACATAAAAAAAACTTTTTTATTTTTAAAATTTAATGAGAGAAAATTATTTTACTATTAAAAAGTGTGTAAAATGTGAAATATTTTTAATTCTAATATTCGTATTTATATTAGATGTAAAATAAAGTTGATTTTTGTAGTTGAAATTTGTGTTGAGCAAAAAACTTGCCTTGAACCAAACGAGGCCTAAATCTTGAAAAATATTTTTATAAATGTAATAATTATATAGAAGTGTATATCGTTATTAATATGTATAAGTCTACTAGTTATATAAGTTATAAAGAATATTGATGAGAAACAGAGAAAATAGGCGAATAAGTTTTGGGAGTGGCTATATAATGAGAACTATTTGGTAAAAAAGAACAAAAATTATGATTATGTTTTTATTTGCAGATTATGCACAAAGGTTTGTTCATCGGTCTTCAAGTTGGCCACTTTTGTATGTAGTATATGCTTACAGTCGTAATGTTTATTTAATAAATATAAATAAAAAAGAAAGACATGATATATGAGAACTATGTGCAGGTAAAAGATGTTAAAATGTGGGTACTTTTATAACTTAAATATTGTTACATTAATCGAATAGGAATAAAGGATGCGCTCACGATAAAAGAGTGTAATGAAGAGATGTGTTCTTTAGCTCTCCTATGAGTATTGTAAATATCTATATTATCTCTTATTGAAAAGATAGAAAAATAATATACGATATAATTATTTATCTTTTCTGATATTTGAGTGTTTATAGTATTTAGAGTTATGGTCTGAAAAATCATCTGCACTGCATATATCAATATCATAAAGAGTAAATAAATCGATTATTTTCATTGTATTAAGCTACGCCTAATTATTAAAATTTATGTTAAAAGTAAAATAAATTAGTTTATGTTAAATTATATATAGGAATATGAAATGAAATTAATAGTTTTATATGATTTAAGCCCAAAGGGTTTTCAAGAGTGGGGATAATTTAAGAATAATAGAATTTTAAATTTAATTAAATAATAGAGATAAATATACTTAAAAATTACTCGACTTAATTCTTAAAGAATAATTTTATAAATAAATTTACAGAAATATAAGAATGTGCAATCAGAAAATAATATTAATTTAAAAAATCGAATTCAGCACAAAAATATGATAATTTATAGCAGAGAGAAATCAGGAACTTAAAGCTTTAGATTTATGTAATATAATAAAATTTTTCATAAAAATAAAGTGATTTTGCTTGTGTTCAAATTCGATTTATGATGTATTATATTAATTTAATTTAATTAGCAAGAATCAGCATACAAGGATACAAAAGATTTATAGTGATTCGAATTCCCGCCTAATCTACTCTTCACACACTTCAAATGAAAATTTCACTATAATCTCGATTTTTTTACGGGAACTAAAACTAAACAAATATACATATTGTTACATAAATATCCTAAAAAAAAATTAATATGGTCCAATTTTTCACGTACTTCATTTAAAACTTAATACTTAATTCAGATAATATAATCCTGTTAATATACTAAATAAATAAAAAAATAGTCAATAATAAATAAATTAATTATAATCATCAACATTAAAAAGTTCAACAAATCATTCACAAGTTCATCACATTAATAAAATACCAACAGATTTTTATAATTTATTCATAATTATATTTTAATTCATAATTTTTAAAATTTTTCATTTAAATATTTAAAATTTAAAGTAGAAATCTAATAGGTCGAAATAGGATTTAACCTAAGTAAATTTTTAAAAAAAAAATGAATTAAAATATTATTAGAGATAAATTGTAAAAACTTGTTAATAATTTACTTTATTTGGGTAAAGCATCTTATTTTCTTACATATAAAATCATTTTTCTAGTAAATATTTGGGCATTAACTCTGCAAATGAAAATCAATATAAATAAAAAATAATTACCTACATGCCACGCAATTTAATTTTATTTATGTCTTACCAATTCATTCTTAGTTAATTACGCTATGCGCACTCAAAACATTACAAAATCTTACATACACATATTTGAGTTAAAACTTAATCAAAATCTATTTGAAAAAAAATATTCTATTAATAAATCATTAAAATTATATTTTTACTCTTAATGATACATATTTTTTCTCTTCCTCAATACCACACTAAAGCGTTAATTTGTCCTAAAATCAATTCACGGCGCGGATGTCTCCTTCTTTTGTTGCCACCCAAACATTAAGATTTTAAGATTTTCACTTAAAATAATATGATGAACGGCCCAGATTTTTTGTAATCTAACTATAATTAGGTTATTGAAAAATTATGATTACTCATTATAATAGAAATAAGTTAAAATGTGTGTATGTAAGATTTTATAATATTTTTAGTGTGCATAACGTAATTAACTAAGAATGGATGAGTAATGTATAAATAAAATTAAATTGTGTAGTATATAGGTAATTATTCCTATAAATAAATAAAAACTTATAGAGGGGTCACATAAGCATTTATAAATTCTTCACAAATTGGATAAGGATGTGAAATTCATTATCTTTCTAATTAGCATAATAGCTTCTGGCATATTCTAATTAAAGTGAAGGAACAAATCCCCCCCAGAAAAAAAAAAACCAAAAATTATTAACACCATGAAAATATTTTTTTAAGCAATTTACATTATTTTTAATTAAAAGATTATTAAGCAAAAACAAGTGGCATTAATTAATTTTTTGTTAAAAAATTATAAATAGAAAAACAAACTACCAAATAAAATTCCAATTGGTTCGATTAAAAACTACGGTTTCCTTTTTACAATAATATATATATATAAAATATTATTAGAAGATCTCAAAACTACATTGAAAAATATCATAATTTAGTTCAAAAAGAAAAATAAAACTTAATATTAAGTAGGATTAAATAAATTATACTAAGAAATAGCTTTTTCTAAGTAAAATAAAAAATATGAAGCTAGAGGCATGCTTATATGATCTAGTTTACACGAAAGTTTAGCGAATGGTGACGATAATATATGATTCTTCATTAATTTGCTGATTATTATTTTATATATTCTGTATTTTTCTTGTGCTTTATCGATATAAGGTTTGCTTAAAGGTTATTGTATATATAGTTCAGATTAAAAGTCTAAAATCTTGATCAACATCAAGGTTTTCAGAACCGAACCGAAGATCGAACCGGTCAATCGACCGGTTCATGGTTTTATCGGTTCGGTTCAACCGGATGACTTAATAATTACATCATAATTAAATATAAATTTTCTAAATGTGAGATTAATTTTTAAAATATGATAAAAAATATTTTGAAAAAAATAGTACAACTAATTTAAAAAATTTACTACTACAAGAAATATATAAAAAATTAAAAATTACAAAACAAAATGAATATAATTACTTTTCTTGTCAATTTGTCATTCAAAATACTGTCTCTTTTATAACAATTCGAAATAAATTCATGATAAATAATAATAAATTAGCTAAACATCCATTATATAAAATAATTATTATTCAAAATATAGTATCAATATTAAAATATTAATGCCCAAATATTAATGTATAAAAATAAAATAAGAAGCTCAAATAATAATTTCGGTTTGTCCGGTTTGGCGGTTGGACCGGTTTTTACCGATTCAACCCGATTTTTATCGGTCCAACCCGGTTTTTACTTAATTTTGGTTCTAATATTGAACCAGACCGGACCTTGGGCCGGTTTCCGGTTGAACCGGTCGAACAGACCGGTCCGGTCCGATTCTGAAAATCCTGATCAACATATGTAATAGTGATGGTGAAAATTGTCTTCAAGGGGAAGTCCGAATAGAATTGATCACGTTCATTGCATGCTCTCGTAAAATGGTTAGTAAAAAAAAAAAACTAGACAAGATTTAAGGTAGTACGGAGGGATTCATCTACATCCACCGATTAGCATAGCCAAAAACCTAAACTAGATTCAACAAAGAAGCTCGTTGGTAACGAGCTATAGAGCCGCTTTCTCTTTGTAGTAAAAAAAGGTAGATTTGAGAAAAATTTTCTTATGTTAAATGCCTCATCTTTAGTATGCTTTTTTTTCTGTTTATGGATTATAATTTTTAGGGAAAATAGCATTTGGGTCCCTCTAGTTTGGTCGTATATGCAAATAGGTCCCTCGAATATTTAAATATAGCAAATTGGTCTTCTAGTTTGATGAAATATCCATATAAGTCCTTTGACCGTAACAGACGTTAGAAATCACTTTCTCTCTCCTCCCTCTCTCTCCTCCCTCTCTCTCCTCCCCTAATCTCTCTCTCTCTCCTCCCGATCGTAGCGCACGGGCGACACCGCGAGGCCTCCAGCAGCTGCGCAGCGTGAGCGAGAAAAAATTGGGAGGGTATGGATGATAGAAAAGAATCAGAACGAAAAGTGTATAGGTTATATGAGAAATGGGGTAGGACGAGACAGGGGTATGTATGGTTAATAGTTCGAAGATTGCAAATTAAGTAAGTATGAATTTTGCATAACCGGACTCTTATCCACCCTGTTGTTATTTTCATTTCATTTCCTCTTCGTTTTGAATGAAATGGTGGTATTCATAAGCACCAGGGTGTAGCAGGTCGGAATCAAAGAAATGTCTTCCTGTAACCATCATGGCTAAGTGAATGTAGTGTCATGTGCAGTAAAAATAATATTACAACGGTTGGTTGGTTGGAGAGCTTGTGAGATCATAACACGTGTTCGTCTTAAGCTCACTCTACTAAACGTAATGACGATAAAAACTTCATATATGCAGAGGCTTACACTGCTAGTAGATTTACACATGCAGTGATTCATCAGGAGTGAGCGGAGGTCGTGCTATAGTGAAGCAAAGGTATGAGAAGGAGCTCATCTATTTTTGCGTTGCTCACGTGAGAAGAATGCTTGTTACTCATATATGTGTATATATATATAATTTAACGAAAGTGATATATATATATATATTTATTTATTTATTTATATAAATAGATGTCGCCCGAGCCATGGGACAGATACTTAAAATAATTGATAATCATGCAAAAATAATTGTCTGATTTTTAAAAAATATTATTTAATCATTTCTTTGTTGGAAATAAATAAATATATATTTATATATTGGTTGGGAACCCGAGGTAATTAACCCGTAAATCATTTTCAAATAGTATAACGATGATGATGGCATTGTAATGTATATTTGATTTATAATAAGGTAAATTGCATTTTTACTCCTAAAGTTGAAAATGAATTGTAATTTGATCCAAATTTTAATTTAAAAAAATTTAATTTAAATTAATTTAATTTAAATTCTTGAGACGATAAAACACTGTAATTTGATCGCAACAAAATATAATGGTTAAGTTTTTATTGTTATACTTTAAAATTATTTTCGATCATTAGCTTTTTTAGCTTTAGAATATTATTTTGAAATTAAATATTTTTATTTTTAAATTTTAAATTTTTTAGATAAGAGAGAGCAGAAAAATGAGATGAATTAACTTTTAAATTTTTATTTTAAAATCTTGTTTTTAAAGAGGCGTGAGAATGTAAACCACTAAAACTATAAAAAATGAAAAAAGTTTATTTTTTTTTCATAACTTTAGAGGTTAAAATTAAAATTTTAAAAATATTAAAATAAAATTTGTAACGCCTTCAGGTCTCACGATGCAATTTACCATTTGATACCTACATGGAAGGAAAATTATTAAAAGCACTAAAAGTGATACCAATTGTGACGCTCATGGTCGAAGAGGGCGGGGAGTGATCACCGGGTGATGACCTAAGAGAAATGAATCGCTGAGGCAAAGTGTGGCTCCTGGCAGGTTTCAAGGTCGAACAATGAGTGGTGACAGAGGCGCCTTTTGAGGCAAAATCGTGAGGCTAATGATGAAAAACTTCATAGTTGAGCGTGCTTGGGCTGGAGTAGCACTGGGATAGGTGACCTCCTGGGAAGCACTCAAGCACGCAGTTTTCCTAAAACCAAATCGGCCAATACCTCTACAATGAGATCACGGGATATTACACTAATAGTAGTTGTTAGAAAGAAAAAATTGTAAACCATCAAAAAATTAGGATAGTAACGTAATTACACAATAATCATTCTACATCAGAAATCATACGGAAACTTGAGTGAATCCAACTCATTTCAATGCTTAATCAGTGCCATCAAATAGGAAAAATTATTGGGTGCGGACGGCGCACCGTTCGGACGCCCAATCAGAGGGCGCCACGTGTGCCCCGACCCAACTGTATGGCACGCGTGGCGCCCTCTGATTGGGTTCCGAACGGTGCGCCGTCCGAACCCAATAACTTCTCATCAAACAGAGACGTTCTCTATAAATTTCAAATTGATTCCCCTCCATTTGATTTTCCTAACAGAGAGTATCAACTTTGCATCATTACAGAAGAATCTGATCCCACATAATAATTATGACAAACTTTTAGCCACTTTAATCTCACCACTTGGCAAAAGAATGAATCCGATTTATGGCCATTAGCTCGAAAATCAAAAATCGATCACAAATTGATTCGAATTTTAGATCAATTCATGATCGATTAATTTGATCCTAGGAAACAGACAAACTAGTCATTTTTATGGCTCAGAATTTTTTTCAACCAGCTATCTCAAAGTTATATAAAATTTTGACTAGAAACTTGGATCGAGATCAGATCGAATTTTTTCGTTCATATTTTTTACCGAATTGACTGAACATTAGATCGTTAACAGCTCTGATCCCATTTGAGCTCCTTTATCTTACAGATCTAATGAAGGAGAAAAGGTGAGTTTTGGTGGAAGTGGACTTAGCTTTTTTTTTTTTTTTTTTTTTGACAAATTGGTGCCAAAGTTGTATTATTACACTCTATTTATGATTACTTTAGTGCATTATTGCCCTCTTTTGCTGGCTCTAGGGAGAATTTTTAATGTTCATTTGCATAATTTTATCCTACAGAGGCCCACAGTGAGCTAGGTTGATAACAAGTCGAGATCGTGCGAGTTTGCTCCAATTCAAACTCGGTTTTTTGAGTTTGATTCGTGCTTACTAACATCAATTCATTTTCGAATTGATTTTTGAGTTGAATCGAAATTAAGTTTTAATCTCATTTCCAGATTTAATTATTCATTGTATTATATTTATGCTAATGCATTAATCATTTCAATATCTTAAATATACATAAAAGAATTATGAATATATGTCATTATGCAGATGCTGAGTTAATTTTATTTCAAGCCAGCCATATTCGAGTCATAGAAAAATTGAATTGAGTTCGAGTTTTGACTGTAATGCTTAGCCCTCCCACTCTACCTACATTAGAAAATAAATAATTAGAGACCTAATAAGAAGAGTTCAAATAATGTGGACTAAAGTGTGATTATAAATAAAATATAGGAACCTATCAGTAATTTCTCTAATTTTTTATTTAACCTAATTTCCTGCAATATAAATAAAATAAAATTTGAGTGTAATATATTAAAGTTGGGCATCAATAATTATAACTTTTAGTAAATGAAGACATTTTTGGGAGAAAACTTTATATAACAATTTTTTTTTTCAGAGCCTTGACAGAAATTATTCATTTTTTTTCATACATAGTTTTTCTTATCATGTAATTTTTCTGGTAAAGTTAAATTTATTTTATTTTAGTAGAAGACGCCATATAAATTAAATCGTTAAAAATCAAAGCTCCTTAGATACGTGTTAGAATAAAAAAAAGAGAGAAATTTTTTAAAATAACAACGTAAAATATAATGTTCAAAGTTTAGCATTTTGGCTTTTTTTTGTAAGATCAGATTCATGACTGGACAGATTTAAGATAAAGTGTCTTGGTGTATGTTCTTCGCAGATGATATTGTTCTTGTTGAGAAAATTAAAGAGGGAGCTAAAGCGAAACTAGAGCTTTGGAGGAATGCTCTAAAATCTAAAAGTTTTCATCTCAGTAGATCAAAAACTGAATACATGGTGTGCAGATTTAGTCAAGAAAGAAGTACTTATAATGGAGACGTGACAATTGGTGATCAAATTGTCAAGAAGCTTTAGATATCTTGGATCAATTATACAAAATGATGGCGAAATAGATAATGACGTTATTAGCAGAATTCAAGCAGAATGGGAAAAATGGAGAAATGCTTCTGGTGTATTGTGTGATGGAAAAATCTCATCCAAAATCAAGGGTAAATTTTATAAAACTGTAGTAAAACCAGCGTTGATATATAGTGCAGAATGCTGGCCTGCAAAGAGGAAACATACAAATAAAATAAATATTGCAGAAATGAAGATGTTAAGGTGGATGTGTGGATATACACGAAAGGATAGAATGAGAAATGAGTATATCCAAAAGAAAGTTGGTATTGCACCATTTGAGGATAAATTTAGAGAAAGTCGGCTTAGATGGTTTGGACATCTAAATCGTAGGCGATTGAAGCTCCAGTTGGAAAAATTGAGTTATTGAATTTTGTCCATGTACAAAGAGGAAGAGGGAGATCAAAGAAGACATGATAAAAAACTATAAGAAGTGATCTTAGTTATTTAGACTTAGATAAAAGTTTGGTAACTGATAGGGCGCAATTGGGATAAGAACTAAATATATGGAAAATTTAAAAATAAATGTCAATGATTACAACTTAATTTATAATTAAAAGGGAGATTTGCTTTATTTCTAGTAATCATTTAAATAAATGAAGCTTTATCAAAAAGTTCATCATAAAGGGAATGGTTAAAATTTGAAATAATTCACAATTTTTTTAATGTTTTTTTTTATATTGCATTTCACTTAAATTAAGTCATATTTACGTACCTTATTTAATATCATATTTTGATAATATATTGATTCAAATTTTAATCATATTACATTAGAAAATTATTATAAACATCTAACTAAAATATTTAGACTTTTACAACGAATTATATAATAAATGAAACATGATATACACTAATTAATGTGGCTGAAATGTTGTTTTTTATTATAAAATTTTAAAATTCTCACACATATATCATACATATGTTTATATATTACAACATACATATTCTTATTATAAAAAATAATTACTTTATAAAACAAATTTTATGTCACTAAGGCATAGAATTTATTATTTTGCATGTATTTATGCACTTTAAAATTGAGGTAATTACATATAAAATATACAAAAGAAATAATATTAATACAATAGAGATATTATTATTATTATTATGGAAATAATACTATATAAATTTAAAAAAAATAACATAAGTTTTAACATTAGTTAATGATACTCTGTATATTTTAATAAATAGTTTTCCGTCTTGTTATGAGGGCTTTTTTTTAAGGTGTTATGGGGTCTTTCACTTCATGCAAATTGCATTATTATAAGCTAACAGTACTATAATTAACGAGAACTTATCGACTTCAAATAGAGAAATGTGATATGTTAATTAGCGACAAATAGCACTACGATACGTAATGAAGTTGACCCCCATGCACATCATGAAAGCAAAATAACATGTTAATATAACGCAACTTATGTACGTAACTGCACTGTTCATCTACGTAAAAACTTTTAAGCTATATAGAGGCCTTGGGTAATTTAAAATTGCTTTGTGTCAGCAGGTAAATACGACAATTTTACTTTTGTGCAACGTATAGGGCCCCGTATGACACGTGTCGTAGGGCAATTCATCATCAAAAATTTAACTCCGTCTGAGCTTAATAATTTTACGTAATTAATAGTATTAATTAATGTGACGAACATCTTAAACGAATTTAGAGAGTCGCTTGCTAGATTATTTCACTAATGTTTTAACCCTTCACATTTTTATTCAGTTGTTGCTTTCAAATGTTTTTTTTTTTTGGGCAAATTTCACCCAGGTCTCTGAGTTTAAGGCCTTGTTTGGTTGGAGGCCATCTTGGCCATGACCATAGCCAAAATAGCCTCCAACTATTTTATTAATTTTTTTTTATTTTTTATCTTCAATTCATAAATTTTAATATAAAAAATTTATTTTATATTATATTTATATAATTTTTAACACATTATACTTAAATTTTTATTATTATTAATTTTAATAAAATAGTTGGAGGCCATTTTGGCCATGGCTGGGCCTCCAACCGAACAGGGCCTAAGGGTTACTATCACACAGGTTCATGTTTTTAAAATTTTATCTTGGGGGTTCCTAGGTTTTCAAAAATATCATCTGGGTCCCTTTTTTTATTTTTTTATTATTAAAAAATATATAAATTACCATTATACCCTTACCCTTCCTCTCTCATCAAGGACAGCGCGGCCGCTGCGGTGAGCGGCGGCGGGGCGGCTGCGCGGCGGCTGGATCTGGAGGAGAGAGGGAGGGTAAGGGTATAATTGTAATTTGTATATTTTTTAATAATAAAAAAATTAAAAAGGGACTTAGATGATAATTTTTGAAAATCTAAGGACCCCGAAGATAAAATTTTAAAAACGTGGACCTGTGTAATAACCCTTAAACTCAGGGACCTGGTTGAAATTTGCCCTTTTTTTTTAATAGCCGTTGCTTTCAAAAGTATCATATGAGTAGATTTAAAATTGAATCAATTCTAAAGTATTTTCCTCACTCCTTGAATTTTATATTGATTGCAAATTGCAATATATATATATATATATATATATATATATAGAAAATTAATACAAACAAAATTATCGGCCCAATTTAAAGATCCAATTAGAAGGCCCAAGAGAAGCCCAACGTTTTCTGGTCGGGCCTGTTAGGCCCAAATTAATAATGTCGTTATACTGTGTATAATACTGGATAATATGAACCAACATTTAAGAACTCGGGCGGAACTAGAGAAACTCTATAGTTTTGTATCGATTTCAGTTAAAATTGATTTGAAAAAACTATCGAGTTTCGATTTCAGACGAAACCATGTATGTAGTTTGGCAGTTAAGGTTGAAACTACTGAAATTCGATCAAAACCACCGCAACTAATTGTTTTCTAAAAAATAATATTTAACAATTATCATTTATAAATTTACAAAAATTTAAATAATTTGTAAAAAAGACTGAAACTCCTTAATACTGAAACTGCTGAAACTGTTGAAATCAATACTTTTATCTTATGACTGAAACTTAGACTAAAATCGAGTTTTTAAAAACATGGTATAATTGTTCAAAATTTAAAATATTAATATGTTAGTTTTTACTATTATTTCATATAACAATATTTAAACAAAATAACATAAATTCATGCAATTTTATTTATATAAGGTGGCTTTTTTATCATTCATTAATAGTTGTTATTATCGCAGTATAATTGTTACCAAAGGCGAAAATCAAACTTAGTAAATAATCCGAACTTAAAGAAAATATCGTAGTTGACATTTGAAACTACGTCTTCCAAAAAAAAATAATAAGAAATTACATTCTCATTTTTTCTTACGTGCGATACTCGAACCTACCAGAATCAATCAAATTACAAACAAAAGTAAATAAACTCAAATCAATATTTTTAAAACTTTAATATCTGAATTTCTAATTTTTAAATTTTTAACATTTAAATTATTTTTTATATTTATTATTATTAATTTTTTAAAATTCTAATTATACATTTTCCTTTCTTTTTCTGTATCGATGGTGAAAATAGGAAAAAGTATAATTATAATTTTAAAAAAAATAACAAAAAAATATTTAAAAAAACTTAAATATTAAACTTTTAAAAAATGAAAGATTGAGATATTAAAATTTTGAAAAAAAAAATTGAGTGTTATTATATTTTAAATTCATAGAATCGAGTGTAATTTATCTTACAAATAATAGTGAGCATAATAATACATCAAATTTCAAGCAAAATGAGTTAATATTCTTAGTATAGAAAGAGAACTAAGTATAAAATATTAATTATTGCTAAAGAAAAGTTAATAATTTTCTTAATTATTATATAATTCATTGAATTGAAATGTTGATTGAACAAAATTATTCAAATTTATTTCTTCTTGAAATTGTTTTGTTCTCCTTTGAAGTGACCACTTAAATTCTCTCTCTTTGATTTTGATCATTAATTTAGAAAATTAATTATTTCATTTTATGTGTTTTCTCCGATGTTTATAAAAAAAAAACAAGATTGAACTTATCGATTCAACTGGTTGACCCCTAAACTGATGGTCTAATCAGTCCAATCAAATCTTAAAAATAGCTTTCAATTGAATTGAAATTAAACTTATTAGAATCGGATCAATTCATAAAATTGATTGATCGTTGTACGTAGTTGAATTGGCCAGCCCACAAGCTTCTTTTTTGGAGTGTTAATCATAAACTAATATGAAAGAGATTTTATGTTTTTCTTTCTTAATAATATGAGATTAAATTTCACTATACATTATACAAGAAATAATAAAAAATAATTTTTTTTTTCATTTTGTCTTAATTTAATTAATTTTTATAAAATCAAACAACATATTTTATTATTTGTAGAAATAATAAGTAAAATATTGTTATTTAATTCTTACTATTTAAAAGATATTTCCTATTTTTTTATTTATAAGAATACTTTTATAATTTTTATTATTTGATAAATTTTAAAAATAATTTTAATATTATTAAATTTTAGTTTTTCAATTTCAATGTAAATTTTATGATGTATTATATTTATTATTATAATTATAAATATTTTATAAATATTTATTAAACTATTAAATCAAAATAATTCGACTCCGATTGAACTTTAAAATCTTAAATTTTTCAATCTATTAGTTTTACGATAAGTTTTATTTTCAAAATCGTAGTTTTCTTTACAACACTATTTATTTAATTAAATAGAAATATAAATAAATGTGAGCATGAGTCTATGTTTAATAAAAAAAAAGGAACAGTATGGAAGTCTATGACCTAAGTTTAAATATAAATTAAAAGAAAATAATAATTTTATCAATATATAATGTTTACTGTTATTTTTAAAACATAAATATATAAATAAAATAAATATCATAAAAATAAAAATATTAAAATAAATTATAAATAAGCATATATGGAAAAATAATATAAATATATATATTTATGAGAAAATTAAGATAACTTTAATCTAGAATAAATTTAATAAAATTTGTTTTGATAACGACAGGCAGTTATCTAATTTTGCCTATATAAAGAAGGGAAAAAGGAGATTGAAAAAAAAGAAATAATTTTGAATAATTAGAATAAAATAAATTATATTTATTAAATAGAGTGCAATAAAAGTTAACAAAGAATTTAAACAATTAAGTGAAATTAAGATTTAATTATTATTACTGTAGCAGCAAAAGCTTTCAATCGATTTTGAGTGTGACAAGTTAACATAAAATTAAATTTTTTGATTTCAACTTAAGTTCTATTTGAGTTTGCTAATTCTTTTCTCAAATTTTTATTAATTTTTGAATTTAATTGAGCTTAATTTTAAGCTATATATCTTTCAAAAATATGAAGTATACATTTTTTTATTAAAATATAATATCACAATATTTGTAAAATTTATATATCTATTTTAATACTGTCTTTTTATATAAGTCATCTTATTATATGTATATATATATATACATAAGTTTCTAAATATATAAGTTTATGTATAAAATAAGTTAATTTTGAGTGGAATTGATTTTTCTAAGTGAGCTCATTTTAAGTCGAAAAGAAAATTAAATTAATTTTTAATAGAATAAAAATATAAGTAAGTTTAAAGGGAGGTTCTATTTTTGCAAATAACAATTGGGTCCCTCGAATTTGATGTTTTATGCAACTTTTAAATTAATGAAATTGGTTTTCTAATTTGAGATAACATGCATGAACTAAGATCCTTTAGTATTAATAAATGTACGTAATAAAAAAATATTTTTCTAATTATTATATTATTTTGGACATTATATTTATCTAAAATATTAATGTAATTTTAAAATTAGCCAATTAGTTCACTAATTAGAGAAAATATTATTCATTGAAATTTTTTATTAATATAAATAAATTTATTTGCACATTATGTTAAAATAAATAACTAATTTGGTTAATTTAAAAACTGGAACCTAATTGTTTATAAGTAGAAACTAGAATGATCTAATTGCTACTAATCCTAAAATTATATTAAATATGAAAATAATAAAATATTGGAAAAATTGCGTCCGGTTTCCTAAGATTAGAATTGTTTTGCAAATTGCCAAATTGGACTCAATGTTATAAATTTTTAATTGATGTGCCTGAGTTTGTAAATATGCTATAATTTTAATTTTTTTAAAAAAATCATCGTTTTCATTAATGTTTTTAATAAAATGTGAAGTTTGATCAACATTTAATTAATTTAAAGTATTTATATATTTTAAAATGCTATCAAAAAAATTTAATAATAACAACAATAACAACCGAGCCTTAATCCCACTAGGTGGAGTCGGTTACTTGAATTCTTTGTTTCCATTGCGTTTTATCAGTTACAAAATTCTTATCTAAATTTAAGTCAGTAAGATCATTTCTTATAGTTTCATGTCATGTCCTCTTCGGTCTTCCTCTTCCTCTTTGCACATGGGTAAAATTCAATAACTCAATTTTTCTAACTGGAGCTTCAATCGGCCTACGATTTAGATGTCCAAATCATCTAAGCCGACTTTCTTTAAGTTTATCATCAATTAATACAACACTAACTTTCTTTCGGATATACTCATTTCTCATTCTATCCTTTCGTGTATATCCATTGATTCGGCAAGTTTTACGCTGGCTGTCGACTGCCTTACGCAACCCTCTGCGTTTCTCATTCGGCACTTAGGATCCGGCAACGCCCCGTTATCAAAAGAATTTTAATAAAAATATAAATTTAATTTTTCTCCTTTTTATTTATTTTTTTGCTAAAAATTTAAAATTAAAAAATAAATATTAATATTTTAAAATTATATTGTTAAATGTTTTTAAAGTTAATAAAATGATAATATTTTTATTTTCGTAATACGGAAAATTTAAATTAAAAATTTTAAAAAAAATTTAAGTCCTCATAATTTTCTGAAAAAGTTTCTCGACATCCGCCGCTAAAGATTTGGGAGTTTGCAGCCAGTCGTGATCAGGAAATGTGGTGGGCCCAGGTATGGTCCCGCGTGCGCACGTGGTGCACCGCACCAGTTTGGGGCCGGCCGTAAAGTCGCATCCGGCCATCCGGGTCTGGGCTCGCGTCGCGCGGACCAGATCGGGAAAGTCGGGCCGAATAATTCCCCAATAATCACATAATCCCATTTATTAAATACAGAAAACATTTTCTCGCTGCATCAATACCTATGAGATTAGGATTTGGACCGTTCCCACATTCACTCTTGCTTTTGGCTCTGCCACCCACATGACCTCCGTGTTTGCTTTATAGTGCTTCATTTTTCAATAATTACACAAACATTTTACTAAAATTATATATTTAATATCCATTTTTATGCCACACAATTTAGTTTTATTTATGTCTTACCCATCCGTTCTTAGTTAATTACGTCATACACACTCAAAATATTATAAAATCTTACATACATATATTTTAATTTATTTTATTATAATGAGTAATCATAATTTTTTAATAACCTAATTATAGTCAGATTACAAAAAGTCTGAGGCGTTCATCATATTATTTTAAGGATATTTAAATATATTTTGAGTGAAAATTTTAAAAATTAATATTTAGGTTACTAAAATTATATATTTAATATCAATTTTTAAAAAAGATAATTTACCTACATGCCCAACAAATTTAGTTTTATTTATGTCTTACGCATTCATTCTTAATTAATTACGCTATGCATACTCAAAATTTTATAAAATCTTACATACACATATTTTCATTTATTTCTATTATAATAAGTAATCATAATTTTTCAATAACCTAATTATAGTCAGATTACAAAAAGTTTGGGCCATTCATCATATTATTTTAAGGATATTTAAATATTTTTTGAGTGAAAATCTTAAAATTTTAATGTTTAGGTGGCGGCAAAGGAAGAAGACATCTGTGCCGTGAATTAATTTTTAGGACAAATTAACGCTTTAGTGTGGTATTGAGGAAGAGAAAAAATATATACTATTAAGAGTAAAAATATAATTTTAATGATTTACTAACAGAATATTTTTTTTAAAATAGATTTTGATTAAGTTTTAACTCAAATGTGTGTATGTAAGATTTTGTAATATTTTGAGTGTGCATAGCATAATTAACTAAGAATAGATGAGTAAGATATAAATAAAATTAAATTGTATGGCATGCAGTTAATTATCCCATTTTAAAAATATCAGCAAATCTCTCAGTAAAATTTTTTATATAATTCTTTTCCTATTATGTGCAATTCACAGTGTTATAATTAGAAGCCATCATCTCATTAAAATGAATTTAAAGTAATTTAGATGTACTTACTTAATAATAATTAAATTTTTATTTTAAAATAATCTAAGGGGTTAGGATTTAATGAGATTTTCAATAATGTTTTTTAAAATTCACGTAAAACCTATAATTTTCTTGTATTTTTATATCTTACAAATATTTTGCCCTTATAATTTCTTATTTTTTTATTTGTTAAGTTATGAAATTATATATATTATTAAAGTAAATTCCATAAAAGTCTATAATATCATAACATTTTTACATGTTGGTTATAAATTTTTAAGGTTTTAAGACTTTTGCATGCTGGTCTGTAGAATTTGAATCATAACATTAAATTTGATGATCTATAATCATTTTGGCCCCTCTATGTCCTAAAGTTTTACATACATGATTCAAATTAAATGTAAAAATATATCGGCAAAAGCATCACACTATAATAAAATTTATGGATCAATATGTAAAAACACTAAGTCCTTTGTGGACGGGGATCTAATTATTATGATTAAAATTTCTAAAAGTTTGAGAGTTCATATGTAATTTAACCAAATTTATTATGATTAGAGTCATCCATCAATCCATTATATGAATTTCACATGGAATGGGGCCCGTGAAAGCGCCTAGCTAATTGCTATATACATAAGTTCATGAATTTTTAAATTATTTGTATGATGATCTATAGCAATATTTTACTCGTATAATTCTCAGATAAAAATATTTATATATATTATTTTGTACTTTAAATGTGCAATTGAAAATTGAGGATAATATTTTAGACTTTCAGTATACTGCATAAATTAGACTTAAAGTACTTCTTTATTTTAAAAGACGATAGTTAAAGTTATTTGTGTTTTTATTTATCTGTTGTAGGCTGGAAGGTTAAATTAAATAAATCAAATACTTATAAATTTATATAAATATATATATTGATAAAAATAAGCATATATAATTGCCTAGCAATAATAATGTGAGATTAGCTCTATGCCAAATTGATTACACTAGTGAAGCACTGCCCCCTCCTCCCAGCCGTTCATCGCCGGAGCCAATGGGAACCACCGTGGTCGTCTTTACGTGGTGCGCGACCGTAGAACAGGACTGCGCCACGGGACTCGACGCAAATTGACACGCGCCTAGCTGGCACGTGTCCCCGGTTATTTGCGGGACCCAATTCCGCAGAAATTTTACGGTCCGAAGCATTTTGGCCGTACGTAACGGCTGAGATCCTTTTCAGCGAGCTTCCATTTTCGGACGAAGCTGATGTTGATCGCTACACCCGCCGTACAGCTGGCAGCATATAAAACCAAACATATCATGCCACGTGTTTAATTTTTATTTGGGAGGAATTACAAATCATTTTCACATGATTTTAACCGTCCATTATTTCAAAGGCTCTTGAGTATAGATATTATTTTTAATTGAATTCTTATATGGCCGCACAGATATTTAAATGAAATTATTTTTTCTACAAATTTTATCAATTTTTTTATCATCAAATAAAAGAAACTCTTTTTAAAATATTTTTTAATTTATTACTGATGACAAAAATAGAACAAAAAAAAAGATAATGAAATGACAAATTTTATTTTATTCTTTAATTTTTATGATGAGATTTTTATAGCTTTTCAACGATATTTCTTATTCCAAAAAATTTTAAGTTCGTAAACATTAAAATAAAATTTTAAAGTCAGTGTATGTAATTTTAGTTACTATATATAGCTTTATTCATAGAAAAATGACATATAGATGTGATTTAATTTTAAGTAATAATAATATCTAAAATAATTTTATTTGTAATATTATCTAAAATTATATTTAAATAAAATAATTATTTTTGGTTGCATGATATATAAAATATTATAGTAATATGAGAAAAAATATTATAGTAATATT